>VTFQ01000014.1:49356728-49421728 GCA_036281575.1 Ancherythroculter nigrocauda | reverse complement strand
CAATAGATGTAATTCCAATTGATTTCAATATAAAAAAAGGTCAAAGATACTTCATAGAACAAATGTATTGGGTAAAATAATTTTTATCAATACTTTTCTGTATTGAATCAAATATATCTATGGTTTATATTTTTATGGAAGTTTGTTTCCACTATTGAATAAAAAATGAAAAAGGTAATTGCAACTTTTTATCTCACAATTCTGACTTTTTCTTAAACAATTGCGAGTTATAAAGTCAGAATTGCGAGACATAAAGTCAGAATTGCGAGATATAAACAACTGCGAGATATAAAGTCAGAATTGCGAGATATTAAGTCAGAATCGCAAGTTATAAAGTCAAAATTGCGGGATATAAACAATTGTGAGATATAAAGTCAGAATTGCAAGATATAAACAATTGCGAGTTATAAAGTCAGAATTGCGGGATATAAACAATTGCGAGATATAAAGTCAGAATTGCAAGATATAAACAATTGCGAGTTATAAAGTCAGAATTGCGAGATATAACAATTGCAAGTTATAAAGTCAGAATTGCGAGACATAAAGTCAGAATTGCAAGATGTAAACAACTGCGAGATATAAAGTCAGAATTGCGAGTTATAAAGTCAGAATTGCAAGATGTAAACAATTGCGAGTTATAAAGTCAGAATTGCGAGATAAAAACAATTGCGAGTTATAAAGTCAGAATTGCGAGACATAAAGTCCGAATTGCATGATATAAATTTAGAATTGCGAGTTATAAAGTCAGAATTGCGAGTTATAAAGTCAGAATTGCGAGTTATAAAGTCAGAATTGCAAGATATAAAGTCAGAATTGCAAGATATAAAGTCAGAATTGCGAGTTATAAAGTCAGAATTGCAAGATATAAAGTCAGAATTGCGAGTTATAAAGTCAGAATTGCAAGATATAAAGTCAGAATTGCGAGTTATAAAGTCAGAATTGCAAGATGTAAACAATTGCGAGTTATAAGGTCAGAATTGTGAGATATAAAGTCAGAATTACGAGTTATAAAGTCAGAATTGCGAGATATAAAGTCAGAATTGCGAGTTATAAAGTCAGAATTGCGAGTTATAAAGTCAGAATTGCGAGATATAAAGTCAGAATTGCGAGTTATAAAGTCAGAATTGCGAGATATAAAGTCAGAATTGCGAGTTATAAAGTCAGAATTGCGAGTTGTAAAGTCAGAATTGCAATTTATAAAGTCCGAATTGCATGATATAAATTTAGAATTGCGAGTTATAAAGTCAGAATTGCGAGTTATAAAGTCAGAATTGCGAGTTATAAAGTCAGAATTGCGAGTTATAAAGTCAGAATTGCGAGTTGTAAAGTCAGAATTGCAATTTATAAAGTCCGAATTGCATGATATAAATTTAGAATTGCGAGTTATAAAGTCAGAATTGCGAGTTATAAAGTCAGAATTGCGAGATATAAAGTCAGAATTGCGTGATATAAAGTCAGAATTGCTAGTTATAAAGTCAGAATTGCGAGATATAAAGTCAGAATTGCGAGTTATAAAGTCAGAATTGTGAGATATAAAGTCAGAATTGCGTGATATAAATTTAGAATTGCAAGTTATAAAGTCAGAATTGCGAGTAGCAACAATTGCAATTGTGAGGAAAAAGACAGAATTGAGAGATAAAAAGTCGAGTGCATTCTGGGATTGCCTTCTCTGCAATCGATATATGAGAGATATCTTAGAGAAGGCAGCATTAAAAACCTTGTGGAACAGCTTTTGCATTTTGCATCTTTGATGCCTAAATAAACAGCTTACTAGTTTTTGGAATAGAGCTGATTATTGGTGCATATCTGTTATTAATATTGGTGCATATTTACTAACTTCCAATATAAACTGATTTAAAAATAAACTGTTATCGTATTGCATTTTGGAATAGAAAGGTAAATCCAAGGCTCAGGCAACGACAAAACACACCCTTCCTCCGTGACCCTCATCTTTCTGTGATTTTCTTTTCCCCTTTTTTTTCCTTTCTCTCCCGCTGTGTTGTTGGCTGACCTTGTCAGCTTTGATGAACTGCTGGCGATCAATACAGGGTTCGCCCGGAGCGCTTTGATTATGGTTTCATCCAGTTACAGTGCCCTCTCTTTGGAAGCCTCTTCCCTTTGAAGTTCAGCTGCCTGTTGTTATTTCAGAAGAGCATCTTTACTCAGACCCTCATAGTCCTGCAGCTGAGCATGAACATGTGGAGTAGGGATGGATTGTGGACTGTTTCTCATCATCTGTCTATATGTCTATATATGCATCACATGTGGTGATGTGAATGTGAAATGTGTGAAATATTGTAAAATATGAAATCAGACTCATGTTTCCTATAGACTATATTTAACTACTGTAGAAATCACACTTCTAGACAATACTTTATTATAATCAATGCGGCTCTGTTGATTATAGCGGAAGCTCTCTGATTGGTCAACGCACCGCTGACGTCAGGGATTCCGTCTCTTGCGGAGTAGGCAGCCTGGTTGGATGGCTTCATGGAAGCGCTGTAGTTTGTTGCGTCGCGTAGATGGAGTGTTTGAACGCGCTCCGTTGTTCTCAGCAAATGCATGATATAACTCGCTCCTTTCGAAAGGATTACAGCGTTTTATTGTGATTGAGGAATATTATTCGGTCTCCGCTTATGAAACTGTACTTTTAGAGCAGAGTTTAAGTTTGTTGACGGAGTTTCGAACGCGTTTGTTTGGATGTTTGTGGCGCAAAAGTTTGTCGCGTCCAGGAGTAAATAACGCGGTTTAGAGACATTGTTGCCGCTTGAGCAGATGATATATTGAAACGATAATGCGACTGATGAAGATAAATGCACATAGTATATGATTACATCTTAGCCTGTCTCACTAAAAGGCTCTTTTAAATCAGTTTTGGGTTTATGTAATGAGTCTAAAAGGAATGGAAACCTGGGATCTGTCCTAATCTCTGTAAGTGACCAGAAGTTTGTCCTTTTTTTTCATTTGTAACCGTTATGTTTCACATCTATCTAATCATTTTTCCTTTTAGCTCTTCATGTTCTATTGGGATGTCCCATGAATCACTCTTTTAGTTAATTAAAGGAATGAATGTGTGTTTTTTCATGTTACTGCTTGTTCTGCTCTTATCCTGTCAATTACGTTAAAAAGAAAATTAATTACAACTTGTGCATGTTTGAGTATTCAGTATTACTTTTTTGTCCGAATTCAAAGTTGATTATCATGATGCATTTTTTTGTTGCCAACCTGGTCCATTATTTTTCAGAATAATAGCACAAATATACTTTACGTATACTATTTGGATTGATAAAACAATACATGAAGTCATCAGGAAAATGAAGAAAAAACAGTTCTGTGTCACTTTGTGAAATGTTGATATTTAATGTGATTTCTCTGCGGACACCTGCGTGAACTTGAGGAGAACTGACTTCATACATCCACTAAAGATAGTGAGACTTCAAACATGATGGAAACATTCAGATTCAGTTCATTTTATAATGAATTGGCATCCACACCATCATAAGTGTGACTTAAAGGTACAATATGTAAGATTTTTGGATTAAAATATCCAAACACCACTATTTCCAATTTTATTTTAACCATTGAAACACAGAAGACGCTTTAATATATTGTTTTATTAGACATGTGAGCAACTGTTTGGATACATTCATCAACAGAAAACTAGTCATTGTTATTTAGCTCAACATGGTTAGTCTTATTAGCTATGTTTCCATCCAAAGTTGCGAATTTAACTTATGCGCGAAATTGCAATATCGCAAAAAATGTTTGCGAATAAAGCGCTGTTTTCATCCAGTGAGTCAGACAGTTCAGGGAGGAATTATACCGAACCACATTGATGACAGACTTCTGAATGACCAAAACAGCATTTCAGATGCTTTGCAACAAGATTTTTCAGTTATGCCGTCAAAGTCACATGATTTTTTTTTTTTTATGTGCATCGAGGAATTTATTCGGTAAATGCGATTCCATTGTAATTTATGCGCATGTTTTCTTATCGCATTGAAAATTTATTCGACACAAAGGAGCACATACGTTTTTTTTAATGCACATTTTTCAAATTTATGCGCATCTTGGTGTTTCCATCCAGTATTTTTTGATGCGATATCCCAAAACGCGCATAAAAATAGGTGGATGGAAACATAGCTATTGTTTGAATCTCTTGTTTTCTTGATTTATCGCGAGTAACATGTTTGTACCATGACAACACTATTCTGTCAGATGTGCTAACATGGCGTAATCAGAAAGAGCTTTATTTGTAGTAACATTAATACAGCATTTTCTTCACCATAAAATGTTTTGAAATGGAACGGATACCATTTAGCAACACAAGTCATCCAGCATTTATTAATATGATATACTAATATCAATCTAGCTTACTACATTGTGCAACAAGTGTCTCATAGCAGCCGCCGAGTGAACGCACAGAGTAACGTTATAATATAACTTTCCAGTAAAACAGTATTTCGTTACCCCACCATTTTAATTGCGTAGTAATTCAGCACTCGCGGCTGTTTCATTAGAATGAAATAAAATAATGTGAATTTAAGTGATAAAATGTAACTGTAACAAAGTAAAACAGGAAGACATAGGCTGACATTAAATGTTACTTTAATCGTAAAGTAAACATAAACAACAAAACAAGTGGCCGACTGAGGCGGATTGGCATAATAAAAACAGCAATGTAAAATATCCCGCGGCCCTGCTTGATACCACAATAATGTTAATAGACTTTAATACATGATCCATCCGGATTGCTTTCCATCAGCTCTGGAGGTAAAGACGACAACTCCCATGATTCCACGCTCATTCATGACATCATCAAACGCCGTTATTGTTTTGAATAAGTGACCTCTAGTGGCGAAACCTACATATTGTGCCTTTAAAGGGTTAGTTCACCCAAAAATGAAAATTGTCATTTATTACTCACCCTCATGTCGTTCCGAGAAGACCTTCGTTCATCTTCGGAACACAAATTAAGATATTTTTGATGAAATCCGATGGCTCAGTGAGACCTCTATTGGCAGCAAGATAATTAACACTTTCAACGTTATGACAATATCTAGTGATGGCCGATTTCAAAACACGGCTTCGAAGCTTTACGAATCTTTTCTTTCAAATCAGTGGTTCAGCAATATCGCGTTCATATCGCAGATGAATCGCCTTCGATAATGAACGCGATATTGCGTGGCTTGTCAGTGAACTACGGCTCTGTCTATTAAATGCCACTCCATTTGAAAGCAGGTGATGCCGATTTAACGGTAATCAGGGAACCGGCTTTACTGACGAAAGGCGCGTGACAATCGCATGTGATATATCGCCCAGCCGTAGTTCAGAGCGCCAAAGTCACATGA
Source organism: Ancherythroculter nigrocauda (assembly GCA_036281575.1). NCBI lineage: Eukaryota > Metazoa > Chordata > Actinopteri > Cypriniformes > Xenocyprididae > Ancherythroculter > Ancherythroculter nigrocauda. The sequence goes on along the minus strand of VTFQ01000014.1, from coordinate 49,416,377 downwards.
TTTCAGTAAACAAGGCTTTGTTACGTCATAAGTGTTTAGAAATTTCAATAGTTCACGTTCTTTTGGCAGTTTGATACGCGATCCGAACCACTGATTCGAAACAAAAGATTTGTGAAGCTTCATGAAGCAGTGTTTTGAAATCGGCCATCACTAGATATTGTACTTGAAAAGTCGTTATTTTGGCACACAAAAAGTATTTTCGTCGCTTCATAACATTAAGGTTGAACCACTGTAGTCACATGACTGTTTTAAATATGTCTTTCTGGGCATCTGAAAGTGTTAATTTTGCTGTCAATGCGGGCCTCACGGATTTCATCAAAAAATATCTTAATTTGTTTCTTGAGTCTTACAGGTGTGGAACGACATGAGGGTGAGTAATGAATGCAAGAAATGTAATTTTTGTGTGAATTAATACTTTAAATGTCCAAATACTTTTCGAGGACACACTATATTATATAGTTAGAAAAATTTACATTTGTCTCGACACATTTTGAGAGATAATCATTGCTTTAATGTGTCTAGGCCAGCAGAATATATATTTATTCCTTGAGGGCAGATAATTGTTTAAACATTTTGGTTGTTATCTCCTCCTTGTGCGTCATCCTTGTGGGCCTCGTGAGGCGTCCAGTATTACACTGAGCATTCATAGTGCTCCATGTGTTTTCCCTCCCTCGGGTTTCCCTTTTCAGAAAGCTCTCTCTATCTGCCTGCTTTTTAAATGGATGCGGTTCAACTGCGAACACAACCGGATTTGTTGGTGCGAGAGGGTATTTTGGACACTGTGTTTACAGCACACACACTGGACAGTCAGAGGGGAAACCTGCTCACCACTGTATCAAATGAGATCTTTCATGATCCTGGCCACTTATTTTGGATGCTCGGTGGGGTGTTTTTTAAGCAAAGTTTTGGCCTGTGGTTTGAGACGATCTTCGTTTTCCAATGGAGTTTTGCAGGTCTCCACCTGTCACGTAAGAACGTGGGTGATTTACTTCACAAAAAGCGCTGACCATGGCGTCGGTGTGTGTGTCTGGGCAAAGTTCCAGTATCACAACTGTGCGTTTACCTGAGTTAATACGGTTGGATCTTATTTTACTGTGATATGCATGGCTTGCACTTTAAAACATCCAATGTAACATTTAATATCGGCCCATGTCATTCCTCTGCAACAATTTCCTGGCCATGGGGGCTGAAATTCAAGCATACCATGAAACGTAGACTCCTCTGCTGTCTGTCCAATGTGTTTGAACCTGTTCTTTTCAATCAGACAGCGCCTTTGAAATTCACTTTGTTCACAAAGCCATTCTTCCTGATATTCCCCTAGTGTTAGTAATCAAAAACCGGTTTGCAGTCAAAGAAGTGGTCCTTTTTTTTTTTTTTTTTTTTTTTTTTTTTTTAAATGCTGCAACCAAATGACTTTTCCTCAGATTGTTACTGGAACTAGAATCCCATTTAGTTTCTTTATAGAGAAAATAATTTTTAGCAATAACATTTATAGATGTACAAATTCTTCTGTAGAAGCTCCATTTATTTATTCATTTATTTTACATTTTTTCCTTTTTTAAAAAATAGTGTAAAGCATATTAACAGAAGAATTATTTTATATATATATATATATATATATATATATATATATATATATATATATATATATATATATATATATATATATATATATATATATATATAAAATCAGTTTATTTTTTGCTTTAAATTTGAGTTTGTAAAGTTTGGTTAACTTTTTAATTAATTTTTTTGGAGAAAATAAACAAGCAAAATACTTTAAGAATCAAAAAAACTTGTGAACAAACGACTCTTATGAGTGATTCAGTCTCAAACTCATGAGTTATTGCTTTGAATCAATCTAATGATTCACTCATGTGAATAATTAAGGAACTGAAATTATGATGAGGTAATAACAACAACAAAATCTGTTTTAAGTGGAATCAGAACCTGAATTGTTATATTTTTACCAGGGTTATTATAGTTAAAAAGCAAAAAAACAAAACTAAAACCATTAATTATTTTTATTTATTGAAATAAATAGATTTGAGTTAAAATAAAGTGAAAAACATTTTTTTTTTTACTTATTTCATTTCAAGGGAACATTTCTAATTTGATTTAGTTTGTGTTAATTTAATGTGCTACAATATGAAATAATCAAAAACTATATAGACATAAATAAACTATCATTTAAAAATCTATAAAAATGCATTTTCTAATTTTTTATTAAATTTATTTGTTTTAATGTTGTGATTCATCTCTGAGTTTGTTGGTTTGGTTAAAACGCTTTGATCTAAGAATTTTTAAAAATCTCTATGAAGAAAATAAAAGAGCAAAATACTTTCAGAATCAAGAACGTCAAAAAGATTTGTAAACAAACGACTCTTATGAGTCGGTTCATTTCAGTGATTCAGTCTCGGACTCTTTAGTTGTTGGTTTGAATCAATCCAATGATTCACTTACTAGAAAAACTAAAACCATAAAAAATAATTTTAGTTAGTTGGAATTAAAATCAATTTTAACTAAAATAAAATAAAATTAAAAAAAACTTTAAAAACTTTAAAAATTCTAATTTTCATTGTTTAATTTGATGTACTAAAATATGAAATAAATAATAAAAAAAAATACAAATGATTAAAAACTATATAGACATATTTTTTTTAAAAAATGATAATAATCAAAATAACACCAACATATCTCAATTTCTAAAACTAAAATTAAAAATTCAAATTCAAAATAAGTATAATAGTGTCTCAATGATACTAAAATAACACTGGTTTCCACACACATTCAATCGCTTCAGCCTCATCTAAAGGTGTAGTTAGTTAGTTATCGATGCGTGTATCTGCACACGAGTGACCGTGATCGTGTGTGTATTTGCAGATTAAGTCCTGATCAGCGTGTGGTCCGTGGGCAGGAAGGATCATGGCCCTGAGCGAGGGCTTCAGCGACCTCCGGCCCCTCAGCAACGGCAGATCCTCGACAGCTTACCCTGCCACAAATGCCAACGAAAACCCAGACGAGGACCAGGGAGTGTCGGCGTCCACACAGCCCGATGAGCAGACCCAGCTGACGCGCTCGGGGCAGAACGGCGGGCTGAAAACGAACGGAAGTGCGCGTCCATCTTCGCCGAGCTCCTCTTCCACAGATTCTCAGAGGTTGGCCGTTCTGTTGCCCAACGCCCTGCCGCCAGCCTGCTGCGTTTACTGCTCTCCTCGGCAGCCCGTCTGCTGTAACGGGAACCAGCAGGATTGCGCTCTCTTCCAGAGCACCGTGTCTCCCGCAGCGCTTCACATGGGCTCCTGCTGTGTGCAGGGCGTGCGCTGTTTCTGCATGCAGCATCACTGGCAAGAGCATCTCCAGAACCAACCCAACATGGCCACGCTGAGGTGAGCATCTGTTCTGCACCGGGACATAAAAACTACATCATTCTGTTGTTCTCTAACAATTATATGTTTGCATAGCAATACTCATAATGTCAAAATGTGTGCATGGGCAACTTTATTGATCACATGTCATTGCTACGTTAAAGGATTAGTTCACTTCAGAATTCAGATTTCCTGATAATTTATGTTTATGTCTTTCTTTCTTCAGTCGAAAAGAAATGAAGATTTTTGAGAAAAACATTCCAGGATTTTTCTCCATATAGTGGACTTCACTGGGGTTCAACGGGTTCAAAGTGTCAGTTTCAGTGCAGCTTCAAAGAGCTCTACATGATCCCAGACGAGGAATAAGAGTCTAATCTAGAGAAACCATCACTCATTTTCTAATAAAATAAAAATTTATATACTTTTTAATCACAAATGCTCATCTTGCACTGCTCTGTGATGCTCCACGCATGACGTAATCATGTTGGAAAGTCGTTGTCGAATCATGTCGATCCAGTGTTTACAAAGCGAACGTGCAAAGACTAAGTCAAACAGCCTTTACAAAAAAAGGTTAAGCAACAATGTCGGACGATTTTGAGTTTTTTGCCCTACCGCGGTACTTCCGTCTACGTCATGCGTGACCTTTCCAACATGATTACGTAATGCGTGGCGCATCTCAGAGCAGTGCAAGACGAGCATTTGTGGTCAAAAGGTATATTAATTTTATTTTTTTTAGAAAATGAGCGATCGTTTCACTAGATTAGACTCTTATTCCTCGTCTGGGATCATGTAGAGCTCTTTGAAACTGACATTTGGACCCGTTGAACCCCAGTGAAGTCCACTATATGGAGAAAAATCCTGGAATGTTTTCCTCAAAAACCTTCATTTCTTTTCGACCGAAGAAAGACATGAACATCTTGGATGACATGGAGGCGAGTAAATTATCAGGAAATTTTAATTCAGTAGTGAACTAATCCTATAATTTGTCTCTATATTCAATATTTGCAAAATATTGAAGATCTAAGAAAGCACTTCAGGCAACATGTAAACATTTTTTTTACTAATTGTAAACTTGATGTTTAATATACTGTACCGTTCAAAAGTTTGGGGTCAGATAGATTTTTTTTTGAAACTCTCTCCAAGATTGCATTATGGGAGCTTGTTTTCGCCATCGAATAAAACAATTTAAAAGATAATTGTGACTTTTTAGCTCACAATTCTGTCTTTTTTCCCAAAATTGTGAGTTATAAAGTCAAAATTGCGAGACATAATTTAATCACATGCAATTGAGAGGAATAAAGTCCAATTCCGAGGGGGAAAAAGACTGACTTTTTTTCTCAGAGTTTCCAGTTTATATCTCCGAATTCTGACTTTAACTCACAGTTGTGGGGGAAAAAAGTCAGAATTGTGAGAAATTTTCAATTACCTTTTTTATATATTATTCAGTGGCAGAAACAAGCTTCCATATTGCATTTATGACATTTTCTAATGTTTTTATAACGTTTTCTATTTGAATATAGTAAAGTGTAATTTATTCCTGTGATGCAAAGCTGAATTTTCAGCATCATTACTCCAGTCTTCAGTGTCACATGATCCTTCAGAAATCATTCTAATATGCTGATTTACTGCTCAAGAAACATTTATGATTATGATCAATGTTGAAAACAATCACATTTTTGTGGAAACTGTGATACATTTTATTTTTCAGGATTCTTTAAATAGAATGTTCAAAAGAACAGCATTTATTTGAAATAGAATGATTTGTAACATTATAAATGTCTTTACTGTCACTTTTGATCAATTTAATGCTGAATAAAATTATTAATTTCTTTCAAAAATTAGATAAGGGTCCATTTCTCGCTATTAACTAACTATTAACTACGACTTTTGCCTCAATAAACTCCTAATTAATAGTTACTAAGTTATTTTCTTAAGTTTAGGTATTGGGTAAGATTAAGGGATGTGGAATATGTAATGCAGAATTAATATGTGCTTTATAAGTACTAATAAAAAGCCAAAATGCATGCTAATAAGCAGCTAGTTTGGACTCTAAACTAATGTGTTAAAACTAAACTAAAATCTTACTGACCCCAAAGTTTTGAACTGTAGTGTAAAGGCATGTGGAAGTTAGAGAGGAGCGTATTGCTGTAGCTGTATTGGTCTGGACTTTATTGATGAGGCAGTTGCTTTAGATGGTCAGACATGAAGACGAACCACATGGGTCACTGTAAATCACCATCTTCCACGCAGACAGCAGCATGTCGAGTATCTGTTTGATCTGTTTCTGCTGGATTAAGTTGAGGATAATTGGCAATGACGCTGCCGATCACCTCCACGATTCTCCATCAGCCTTTTGAACTCACCTGATTTGAAATCACACATGCACATCGTCTCTGTGTGCGATTCCTCTGAGGTTTCTTGAATCTGGGCAGCCTTTCTGCTTTCTTTTTTGAGCCGCGGGTGGTTGAGAAGCTCATTGTGCTGTCAAGATGTTGGACTTTTCTTCACTGTTATCTGGAAGCACATGAGAAAGATCTGTGGAGGTTGGCAGCGTTCTGAACTTCATTTATCCTCACGTGCCACTCAGGATGGAAACACTTTTTTTGTTTGATTATTTAAATAAATAAATATTCATTTAGCTATATATTATTCTAGGTAGCTATTTAATATAAATAACTAAAATGGATAAAAGTGGCTAAATAATACATAAAGATGTATTTACTATTTATATAGATTTTTACAGTAGTTTTTTTTAGTATGTTTTTTAAATATATATATTATAGGTTGTTAGCTATTTATTTAGCTATTAAATAAATAACTGGACACACAGATGAAAATAGCTTAATACATAGCTAAATAAATATATGTACTATTTATATGGCTATAAATGGTAATGTTTACTATTTATATGGCTATATTTATTTATTTATTTATTTATTTATTTATTAGAAGTAGTTAGCTATTTAGATAAAAAGAGATCAAAATGGCTAAATACATAGCGAAATAAATATCTATTTACTATTTATGAGGTAGATTTTTTTTGTATTTTTTAAATATGTATTATAGATAGTTGGCTATTTATTAAAAAAAATGGCTAAACAATACATAAAATAAATGCAATATTTACTTTTTTTGCTTTTTTATGTAGTTAAATTTACTATTTGTATTTATATTGCTATTTTTTTTTTAACTTATGGACATTAAAAACATTGAATTGTTACTAACTATATATATATATATATATATATATATATATATATATATATATATATATATATATATATATATATATATATTGCTAAATGAATATTTATTTACTTGTTTACTATGTATATAGCTATTTTAAGTTATAATTTTTATAGCATATTTTAAGTTTCTATGAGCATTGAATGGTGAGAAATATATAATTTATAATATAATAATATATAACGAATGATAACAAATGATATTATCTCTGAAACAGTTTGTAGTTGTGGCATGAACTTATTAGACGTTTTAGTAATAGACACATTCATATTGCAATCACATACTGGTTAATAATCATTATTTGAGCATGTTGAGATTGTATTAACATCTCTAGCTGATTTTAGCTGTAACCAATATGGTTTTGGCGATTATATATTATGTACCTCCTGATTGTCATAGTAGCTGCAGGTTTTCCAGGAATGATGCAGCGGAGACTGACGGCACCTGAGGGATGATTGATTGTTTTTGTTGACTGAAAAAGAGCGAGCTGACATGTAGCCATCTGGGGTCACGTCACATGTTTAACCCTTCCTGACACGCTTCATTTACCTGACCAGAACTTTTCTTCTGCGTTTCCCACCCTGCCCTAACCAGGTGCAACACAGTGAAGCGAGCGTGAGATTTGGATGTGTGAATGACATTTTGTTGGTCAGTTAGTTTCTGCTCCCCTCACCTGCCAATTGAATATACAATATGTTCTGATTGGCTGATTTTGTCAGCATTTCACTTCGGACAGAAACGATGCTTAACAGAGGAAACTTGTCTTGTCGTGCCTGCGTAAGTCAACAGATGCTTCAGTCAGCTGGTTCAGTTCCTTTTCAGGAAGATGTTTAATCAATGTCAAACAGAAACTTTGATAAATTTGTCCCAATGTTTAAAGAATCACATGAAGCTTCCAGTTCTTTGTTGCAGGACAGCCAGACTTGGAAGATATTCACGAAACATGCAGAGCTTTGTGTGTGTGTGTGTGTGTGTGTGTGTGTGCTTTTGTTTATATTACATTGTGGGGACCAAATGTCCCCATGATGTAATATAAACCTGAGTTCACCTACATCGTGGGGACCAGCCAGCGGTCCCCACAATGTAAATGGGTTTATAAATCATATAGAATGAGTTTTTGTGAAAAAGTAAAAGTTTGCACAGTTTCCTGTGAGGGTTAGGTTTAGGGGTAGGGGCAGGGTAGGGGGATAGAATGTACAGTTTGTTCAGTGTAAAATGCATTGAAGTCTATGGAAAGTCCCCACAATTCACAAAAACAAACATGTGTGTGTGTGTGTGTGTGTGTGTGTGTGTGTGTGTGTGTGTGTGTGTGTGTGTGTGTGTGTGTGTGTGACAGCTGCAAGCCCCGACCAGCCAACTAGCCTGAAAATGATCTTTGTGTTCTCAATTTCAGGGTGTCATTTTGAGAAGCCTTTACATGTTATCAGGAACAACAACAGTTTAGCTCGTTAATCTTCTTAACGTGAATTCTGATTCTGACATCTGCATTTTATCTAATCAATGAATGCAAGCGGATTCTCAATCGACCGTCTTGATCACGTGACCACTAAGAGATCCAGTGACACGCAGTCGAGTTCAGTGTAGAGTTCTCCGAAAATCAAATGCCTAGTGATTTAAACTAGTTTATAGCCAGATGAAACATTCTCAACAACAGGAGAAACACAACAATACCGCTAGAAGGCTTTTCAATTCACAAATCACCAACATTTACCATGGGTTTACTGTTGTAAAACTAACTGAAGCCATGGTATGTGGCAGAAATGTGAGATATTTATATCAAATTGTATTATATTATTAATATATATAAGTCTCTGGTGTCCCCAGAATGTGTCTGTGAAGTTTCAGCTCAAAATCCCCCACAGATCATTTATTATAGCTTGTCAAATTTGCCCCTCTTTGGGTGTGAGCAAAAACACGCAGTTTTTGTGTGTGTCCCTTTAAATGCAAATGAGCTGCTGCTCCCGGCCCCCTTTCCAGAAGAGGGCGGAGCTTTAACAGCTCAACAACAACAAAGCTGGAGAATCTCACGCAGCCAAAATGACGAAAGTGTTCAGCCTTACATTGTTCAAACCGGAGTCGACACTGATGGAGAGACTCAGGAAGAAGTTACAACTTTTAGAATGAAACTGGACGTTTCTGAACGGTTAGTGGATAAATTTATGGAGTTGATCCGACTAGCATGTGCCGTCATGTTCATCTTTTTTTGTTGAATTGACCCTCGTTTGTGAAGCAGTCCAGCGTAAAATGACAGCATGTCAACAACACTCTACTACAACAACTCTTCCTCTTCTCTAAAGCAGCCCAACATGGCCCCGCCCCCTTTGTTGTATGTTCTCGGGGGCGGGGTTTATGTAAATTGTGGGGTTTGTGATGTCACTAACCTGAGAAGTTTGTTGTAGTCCTTAAACAGAGAGTTCTGTAAAAGAAAAATATCTCTCTTTGCATTGACCTTTGAGCGTTGTAACTTTGCAGATGTTGTTTATGCTCAAACAGCAACATTACACATTAACTAAAGATAAACATTTTTTTCCTGTTTTTGTTATTGAGCATAAATTTACATCTGCATCTCAACTCAAGCTACTGCTAATGTCATATATGCATTTCTAAGAGACAAAATATGTAATATTAGACCTAATTAGTGAAAATTTTCACCTTTTTAGCAGGTGTTTGTCATATTCTGATGATAAAACCACAATTAACTAAAAAAAGTGTCCAGCTTAAAGCTACACCTGGTGTTTTTGGATGTTGAGTTTTTCTTAAAAGCTTTATTAATGCTGTCATTTGTTTTCTGAATGTGTCACAGCCCTGGAAAGATTGATACACAAACACTTCAAGCGTTTAATCCCTGACTGCCCTCGCTTCAGCTCCAAATTTTGCTCTGCGCTCCAAACAGAAACACATGCAGCCGAGCGGAACCAAGGTTTCCAAACCCCCTCGGTGCTCCTGATCTACCATACCGCCACTCCACTTACTTCAACATTACTTCTGGCAGCTCACTTGCATTTTAGCACCGGCCAAAGGATGTTTTTCTTAGCTAAATGGTGCCATAAGCAGTTTTATTCCATTATTCATTGCATGCATAAATGTCAAAGTTTTGGGTCTGCTTTTAAAACTACTTTTAAGAGGTCTTGTCAGGTTCTGCTCAGGTTTTTAGATTTTGAGATCTTTGAATGTTGTTTTGCATGCAACGTGAGGTCAAGAGATGTGTGCATGAGCTGCACGCTCGCATGAATAAAACGTTTACAGTTGATGCGTCCGTTCGCGTATAGGGTGCGTGAGGAACCCGTAGAGCTGGTGAAGATGCCCAGTGAAGATCAAAGCCCACCTGATCCCATAAACCATGATCAAAGACACCGAGCAAGCAGGACCCAGTCATAACCTCAAATTAGGCCGATGTCTAGCTTGCTTATTCTCGTTTACTAAACAGATTGAAGCCTGTAGAAGGGTGAGGGAACAGCTGGAATGTATTAAGTCGATCTGGGAGCGTCTTGTATTTGATGCTAACGCTACAGGTGCAGTTATTATTATCCCGATCAAAGAGAAGATCCTTGCAGCAACTGCACTAGAACGTTTTTAGTCCACTTCTAATAAATCGTGGCTTTATTAAAAAATGTTTCATCAGGAACCGTCACAGCACATACAGTTAGCCCAGGGTTTTCATCCTGGTGTCTAATAGTTGAGTTTACAGATATGCAACTTTTACAGAATCGTAGTATTAAGAGAAAACAATATCATTAGAATCACTTTCAGAATATTTTTTTCCAGCTGGTGAATGATAAAAACAGTGATAGCCAATCAGAGCTTAAAGAGCTTGAGATTTTAAAGCAGCAGATGGAAAAACTGATGATAATGATATTGTCCGCTGGTGTGGACGTTATTATAGTTATCGTTCCTGGTGATAACGGGCCTTAAAGCTTCTTTTTTTGAAGCAGTACATTGTATAAAGTATCGATTGTCACTTTATCACGTCACACGTGGTGTTAGGGATTTTTCAGAACTGGTTTCTTCCAGACTTTCATTTAAAAAAATGTAAAATAATTTTTTTCTCTTGGGAGCTCCAGTAAAGCTGCCCGATTTGGGGGAAAAGTCAGATTTTTTTTTTTTTTTTTGATAAAAAATGCGATTTTAATGTGATTTAAAAAACAAAAAAAAAACAAAAACAAGTTTGCTTGTTTGTAAGGCTGCAAAATTTGGTCAAAAATTGTGATTTATATATCAAAAACTATAATGATGATGATGATATTAATAGTTATATAACTGTAGTTATTATTATTATTTTATTATTATTATATACTACAACTACTAGTCAAGGCAAATTTTATATAGTGCTTTATACAACACAGATTGTTTCAAAGCAGCTTCCCATTAATGCTACTAAATATTTATTTAAAAAAAAATGTTACTATTGTAATATTTCACTATAAAATAAAAAATGAGAAAATCTAAGAAAATATGAGAAACTTACAGTAAAATTGCAATACTAATATTTAAGGTAGTATTCATTTTCAAATGTTAAACCATCAAGCTTTTATTTTGACAAAGCCACAGAAGAGCTTTTCCTTTGTTGATAAGCGCTTCTCATTACAAATTTGGGAAGATGGTTGAGTTTTGTTTTCAAATGCATGTTACAGGTGTCCTAAAATCAGAGCAGGTTTGTCTGGAGTGACATTTATTGTGAATCGAGTTGAACACACCGGATCATGTGCTGCTTGCGTGTAAAAGAACACAGTGCCGCGCTTCACTCTGACACACGCACCGCATGCATTTAATTAAACTGCAGCCTTTGCCATTATTTAAAGGGGACGCATAATAGAAGAAATCTCTGGTGTCTCCAGAATGTGTGTGTGAAGTTTCAGCTCAAAATACCCCATAGATCATTTATTATAGCTTGTCAAATTTGCCTCTATTTGAGTGTGAGGAAAAACACACCGTTTTTGTGTGTGTCCCTTTAAATGCAAATGAGCTGCTGCTCCCGCCCCCTTTCCAGAAGAGGGCGGAGCTTTAACAGCTCAACAACAACAAAGCTGGAGAATCTCACACAGCCAAAATGACGAAAGTGTTCAGCCTTACATTGTTCAAACCGGAGTCGACACTGATGGAGAGACTCAGGAAGACGTTACAACTTTTAGACGTTTCTGAATGGTTAGTGGATAAATTTATGTAGTTGCTGTGGAGTTGATTCAACTCATCCACTAGCATGTGCCGTCATGTTAATCTTTTGTGTTGAATTGACCCTCGTTTGTGAAGCAGTCCGGCGTAAAATGACGGCATGTCAACAACACTCTACTACAACAACTCTTCTTCTTCTCTAAAGCAGCCCAACATGGCCCCGCCCCCTTTGTTTCGTGTTTCTCGGGGGCGGGGTTTATGTACATTTTGGGGTTTGTGATGTCGCTAACCCGGGAAGAAGCTTGTTGTAGTCCCTACTGGCTATTTAAAAGAAAATATCTCTCTTTGCATTGAACTTTGAGCGTCGTAACTTTGCAAATGTTGTTTATGCTCAAACAGCAACATTACACACTAACTAAAGTTAAAAAAGTGAAATCATAATCAAGGACCCCTTTTATTGCACTGAACCATATCAAGATTTCTGCTTCATTTCGATTAAATGTGCAGCACTAAACTCCGGTAAGGAATTTTCCACAGAAGTCCGTCTATCTGTCTTGGCATCTCTCAAAGTCTCGCTCTCTTACCTGTCTCTGCAAATTTCCTGCCTTCACCTTTCATTTCCTCTCGTCCTGGTTGTGTTTTCCTCTCTCATTCACACTCAAAACCTTCTTTCTACCTTGAATCCTACACTCATGAGAAAAACACCAGTACTGTCTGGCTTTGCGTCTGGGGTCGTGAACTTGTTGCTGAGAAGATCCTGTGGCCTAAAAAGAACCTGAATTTAGTGAGAGAATCAAGCCCAACCATTGAATTTTCAATCAAGCTTTTAGCCTGTCTGATGTTTGCTGAAGCTGCATCTTGATATTGTATGCAAACAAAGAACTCTGTCTGCGGTGTGCCGCTTGCTAAATGAGTTTGGCCCATGTCTAGACATGCTTGATATCAAAGCAGAGTCTATGTTGCTATTCACACACTCTAAGAGTTGAATGAAATGATTCTCAAAGGGCACCTATTATGCTCTTTTTCAAAGTCTTGATTTTGTTTTTGGGCTCTACTAGAACTCTACTAGGTTTTCATGTTCATTATTTTCCTCATATTCTCCATTGTTGCAGCTCCTCTCTTCCCAGTCTGTCAGTAACGCTCTGTTTAGTTCCTGTCTCTATGAAGCCCCTCCTTTGAAAAGCACAATGTGCTCTGATTGGTCGGCTGGAGCAGTGTGTTGTGATTGGTGTTTGTCCCGCCTCTTACCATAACCGCCAGTTTCAACACACTACTAACTAACTCAACCAGGCCCCGCCCCTTTATTCTGCGTATCAATTATTTAAATGAGGAATATTGTAATGTGTTCTTTCCCGGAAGAATAACTCCCGCTGGAGTTCCGTTTCTTTTTAAATAGTGGAACAGAATAGTGTAATTCGTTTCCAAAAGGCAATTCTTTTTAATACATTCAAAACATGCAGTGACTAGTGTAGTCCAAACAACTCTTGGAATAAATGAGTCTGAGTCATTTCTTTTTAGTGAATCAAACACTTAATGTGTTTAGTCTTGTAAGAGTTCAGTGTGTTCAGTAAGATGGTTTTATAAAAATTGAACGAATGGCACATTTTTGTCTGATTAGAATTGTTTTTTAATACATAAACGCTTGAAAAACATGCAACACTTACTCTACAAACATGAACTGAACGTTATTTCTTTAAAACAATGAGGTTTTTGCCAATTTCAAGGACAACTTAACTTTTTGAGTTGAAACAGTTGGTTGAACATCAAATTTTGGTTTGTTAAATACATAAACCCATATTTTTATTGCATTTATTTAACACATAAAACTACATTTTTTTCATGGATGTATTATTTTACATTAGTTTATGCATTTGGCAGACACTTTTATCCAAAATGACTTGCATTGATTTGCATTCAAGGTATACATTTTATTTATTGGTTCATAGATTACTGACAATCCTCATTTTGGCTGTGTGAGATTCTCCAGCTTTGTTGTTGTTGAGCTGTTAAAGCTCCGCCCTCTTCTGGAAAGGGGGCGGGAGCAGCAGCTCATTTGCATTTAAAGGGACACACACAAAAATGACGTATTTTTGCTCACACCCAAATAGGGGCAAATTTGACAAGCTATAATAAATGATCTGTGGGGTATTTTGAGCTGAAACTTCACAGACACATTCTTGGGACACCAGAGACTGATATTACATCTTGTGAAAGGGGCATTATAGGTCACCTTTAATTCACAAAATATCCTTTTTAATTTTAAGTGCTAAGATTTCTCACAGGAATCGCAATGCATCATATTATCCAAAGCGTTGTTTGTTCTGCATTCCGTAGTTTGGCGCTTAAGCTGTCAAATACTTGCAGTAGGAGGCCAGTAGATAATGAAGATGTTTCTTGGACAGCTTGTAACTGTTTGCCACAGTGTTGAAATCCAGCCTCCCTGCCTGGAGTCCATATATCCACATATGTCAAAGCAAAGAATGTGGAGATATCAGGCGTTGACCTCTAGACCTAGCAGCGCTCGTGGATTGAGCCTTCTCCATTTCTGCACGTGTGCACGTCATTCACATGTTTGCGTTTGGGTTTGTTCTCAGCTGTTGCTATTATAGTTAAAGTAATGGCAAATAAAAGCTGTAAATATTTTACATTTCAGCCTGCTGCATTTATATAGTGGTTTTATATTTTAAGAATTTTCAGCATCATTACTCCAGTCTTCAGTGTCACATGATCCTTCAGAAATCATTGCTGCTCATTATATTTTTGTGGAAAGCATGACACATTTCTTTCAGGATTCTTTGCTGAACAAAGTTCAAAAAACAGCTTTTTTTTTTTAAATGGATGTTTTGTAACATTTTTCTGTAAGAGCCATAATTTTAATAATTAAAATTTAACATTAAAAGCATTAATGCTTGAGTAGATGATATTTAAATTTGTTTCGGTTTAAGTATATTCGTTGAGTACCTCCTTTTTTTTTTTTTTACTGTTTTACTATTGGACTGCATTTAAGCGTCTTTAGAAACTGACATTTCGAAATGAAAGAAAGATGGAAAAACAGTTTTTAACTGGACTCAACCCAAAAGAACCACAAAACATTATTGTTACTATACTGTCGCTTTTGATCAATTTGATGCATCCTTGCTAAATAAGTGTTAATTTCTTTAAAAAAAAAAAAAAAATCTTACTGACCCAAAACTTTCTGAATGGATGGCTTACATAATCATATCTTGATAGTTTTCAATATTTGGCGATATTCAGTACAGATCTAAATATCAGTGTTTTCTTGGATTTCTCTTAATCCTTTGTTGCTGCTCACGTGGTGGTCAAAAATGACCTTTTTTATTTTGTTTTAAATTAAATGAATGTACTATTTTAGTTTGATAATGCTTTTTTTATTTAATATTTTGTATTTTTAGGGGATTTTATGGTACTATGTTATATTTATGCAGTAGTTATTATCCATTTATTCACTTTTTGAGCATAAACTTAACTTAAACTGTCAAATCTTACACTTTTTTTTTGATTGCCTACTTGAAAAAAGTTTTAAAAAGTTAACTTAAAGTTATAGAATTTTGTTTATTGTTATGAAAAATGCACCAAAATACTATTTTCAATGGTTATATAACACGTTTTACTCTAAAACTGTGGGAAAAAATCTAATCCATGAATCTAATCAAACTGTTCCAAATTTGAGCTTGATATCTCAAAAAATTAGCTTTCAGTAAGATTTTGTTTGGCCGCAGTACCAAGTGCTTCCACTAGATGAAATCTATTTCCCATTCATTTCCAAAGCGCACATTTTTGACTGCAATTTTTTTTTAGGAGAATTTAACTTTTTCTAATCACGTCCATGATTTTTTTGTGTGTGTGTGTTCACGTAGCAATTGCCAAAACCTTTGCAATATTTCGTACCATTACAATGAAGTAAAAAATAAAAACAACATTTTTCGGTCCAAATTGACGAAGAGCACCAGAGGGTTAACAGCTGAGAGGGTCAGGCAGTAGATCATCAAGTGTGCATGTACTTGACTGAACTTGAATGTTTTGTGTTGTTTTCTCTCTTCCAAGCCTCCGCACTTTTTTTCTATCTTCCTCCTTTGACCTCTGACCCTCACTCCCTCCGCTACCATTTCACCCCATCACCACATTGTTTGACCCACTGCCCTGTATTTTCTTTAGTAATTAACCGCCTTAGCTATTAACATTTGTTAGTTCTTACAACAACATTTTCTCCACGAAATGCAGAACACCATGCTGTTGTGATGTATTTTTTTTTGGTTGCACTGTTACATAAACATGAAATGAAAAGATTGAATTTAAAAAAAAATTTAAAACACACAGAAAACAAGTAAAGATTTTGGATATGCTATACTAAAATACTGAACTATACTAATTTTCTTTTCTGGCTAACCAGAAAACAAAAGTTGCACACATCCAAATATGAAATCACACAGGGGGAAACTCCCAAATAGCATTCAAGAACTGTTGCACTCCAGTGGAATAATCCATCCCGATATCTCGCAAACGTTATTCCATTTTGGACCATCTCTCATTCACGCCCTTGAATTCCACAGTCTGTGGCCCAAACATGGAGCGTTCGCTGATAGCGCACTTTATAAATCATTGGATTGGTTTTTTTCCCCTTGTCCTCGCTGCGTTAACACAGGAAGTGGAGGAAATCTGGTCCTCGTTATTTACTTTTGGGTTTGGTTATTTGATTATCGGCTGTCTGCATGTACTTCTCTCTGATTGCACGGAGAAGGACACGCACCTCTCGGTTTTTAAAGCTAATGGGACTCACCTTGAGCACAATATGCAGATGCTTCAAAGTCTGAGTGGTTGCAACATCTGGTTGTTGTATTAACGTGTCCGTTGAACTTTCAAAGGGATTTACGGCCGCACTAGAAGTCGCCCTGTGGTGAAAAATTCTTGCCAATGGCTTTTGTTCATCTGTGCCTCCCAGTGCCATAGCAACCACTAATTATAGCATTCCATGGATTCCCTTTTAAGACGACGAGAAAGAAAATTACAGCCACCTCTTGGCCCTGTGACCCTACTGCTCCCATCACTATGTAATATAGCAATACTGGTTGCCTTCAAAGATGGCTTGCCTTATGATTTGTTGTTAGTGATGCTTGTTTATTACTGTTGCTCATATGCAACTCATCCTGCACCAGACCAGGCTTTTGTCTCAGTAGTGCACCTGTGTGTAGGCCATTATATGATCTATGGATTACATATATGCACGAAGGTGAACAGCTGTGCATTGAGTGCACGGTGATGCGTTTTGGTGTGAGAGCCTCTAATATGAACATCCAAGATGGTTTTGATTCAAAAAAGCAGCAAGAAGAAACTTGGAGACAGCTGTGATTTCCCCACAGGAATGCATGTT
Source organism: Ancherythroculter nigrocauda (assembly GCA_036281575.1). Taxonomy (NCBI): domain Eukaryota; kingdom Metazoa; phylum Chordata; class Actinopteri; order Cypriniformes; family Xenocyprididae; genus Ancherythroculter; species Ancherythroculter nigrocauda. The sequence goes on along the minus strand of VTFQ01000014.1, from coordinate 49,399,265 downwards.
TGAACGGAGAGATCTAGACCTCATCCAGTGTGCGGTTGGTTAAAAATACACACTTTCATGAAAAAACATGTCTCTCCACGCAGGTAGTTTTAATCCACTGTTTGGCTCTTAAATCTAATTGATTTATGCTTTTTACTTTTGTCTTTCAGCCCTCCAAGGCCTTTCCGTTTTCCCAAAAGGTAAGCTCACTGCTGAATTTATTATAATTTAGTACATTTTTTTTTTTTGATAGATTATTACAGTTATTTAAAATTATTATATTAAATGCTTTTTAAATCTTTATTTTATTACTTAATTGTTTTGCATACATTTTAAATAGTAATGTGCGTTAAATGAGTGATGAATTAATCTTTCTCAATTGCAGTTATGCGGAGCTTATTGCTGATTGGCCGGTGGTGGTGTTGGGGGTGTGTACTGTTCTCATCGTGGTTTGTGCCCTGGTTGGTATCCTCGTGCCCGACCTGCCTGACTTCTCAAATCCACTGCAGGTGAGCCTTAGGAATATTTTTTATAGGGATGCACCGAAATTCCACCTACCGAAAATTTTCAGCCAAAATGGCTATTTTCAGAATGGTTTTGGTGGGCTGAAATCTATGGAGCCCTGCATTGTCCTCGATTTGCTAAATCATGCGGAAGATTTACTATTTTGTTCCCTCGATTTGTTAAATCATGCACATGATTTATAAATCGAGTGAACAAATTGGTAAATTGTGTGCACGATTTAGCAAATCAAGGGAACAAAATAGTAAATCGTCCACACAATTTAGCAAATCAAGGAAACGAAATAGTAAATCGTTCGCACGATTTAGCAAATCGAGGAAACGAAATAGTAAATTGTCTGCATGATTTAGCAAATTGCAGAAAACATAATAGTAAATTGTCCGCATGATTTAGCAAATCGAGGAAACGAAATAGTAAATTGTCCGCACGATTTAGCAAATCGAGGAAACGAAATAGTAAATTGTTCGCACGATTTAGCAAATCGAGGAAACGAAATAGTAAATTGTCTGCATGATTTAGCAAATTGCAGAAAACATAATAGTAAATTGTCCGCATGATTTAGCAAATCGAGGAAACGAAATAGTAAATTGTCCGCACGATTTAGCAAATCGAGGAAACGAAATAGTAAATTGTTCGCATGATTTAGCAAATAGTAAATTGTCTGCATGATTTAGCAAATTGCAGAAAACGTAATAGTAAATTGTCCGCTTGATTTAGCAAATCGAGGAAACGAAATAGTAAATTGTTCGCACGATTTAGCAAATCGAGTAAACGAAATAGTAAATTGTTTGCATGATTTAGCAAATCGAGGAAATTAAATAGTAAATTGTTCGCATGATTTAGCAAATCGAGGAAACGAAATAGTAAATTGTCTGCACGATTTAGCAAATCGCAGAAAACGTAATAGTAATTCGTCCGCATGATTTAGCAAATCGAGGAAACTAAATAGTAAATTGTCCACATGACTTAGCAAATCGAGGAAACGAAATATTAAATTGTCCGCACGATTTAGCAAATCGCAGAAAACGTAATAGTAATTCGTCTGTGCGATTTAGCAAATTGAGGAAACAAAATTGTAAATTGTTCACATTATTTAGCAAATGGAGGAAACGAAATAGTAATTCGTCTGCGTGATTTAGCAAATTGAGGAAACGAAATGGTAAATTGTCCACACGATTTAGCAAAACGCAGAAAACTTAATGGTAAATCATCCGCACGATTTAGCAAATCGAGGAAATAGAATTGTACATCGTCCGCACGATGATTAGCAAATTGCGGAAACGAAATAGTAAATCGTCCGCACGATTTAGCAAATCGAGGAAGCGACATAGTATTTTGTCCGCATGATTTAGCAAATCAAGGAAATTAAATAGTAAATTGTCTGCAGGATTTAGCAAATTGAGGGAACAAAATAGTAAATTGCGCACACATTTTACTTATTTTTTTTCTTGCAAATCACATCCGGGGCTCCGTAGAAATCGGTGACCATGTGGCACAGGTCGGATATGACCCACAAACGTGTAAGCAGGAAAAAAGTGCACGGATTCCGATATTCTCAGATCAGTTTCAGGCCTCATTCATATGTGGGAATAAATCTGATATGAATCGGATACATGCATTTGCGTCTGCCATGTAAGCGGACAGATCGGATCGGGTTCCCGTCAATGCGAGTCGTACGTTATTGAAAAAGCGACGATGGTGAATGTCATCATCTCAGGTGGACACCAACCATGATCACATGACCCTTTTCAGTGCCCAGGCTACAACATGGGCTCTCCTCTTTTGTCCTCCTCCTTAAGAGAGCAATGTTTTGCTGACCTTTAAAGATGGTGCAGAAAGCACCAAGATTGTACTATCATTTCGTCTGCGTCCAATGCAAATTGCACCGTTTTTACTTCCTTTTCAGCCTTAGATTGTCCAGGTCAGTACGTCTACTTCATTTCACCAAGTGCATACTAGTATAAATGCAGATATCACATATGGATCACTTTTAGATGATGTAAGCTGATCATCAAAAAAATGTTTCATTTTTTAATATGTACAGACTCTTAAGTCTTGTCCACAAGCAATCAAGTCCCTGAAGACTGACCATCCTATAATTGTCAGGGTAATAGAAAAAGTGGATTACTTAAAGAAGCATGGTTTTAATATAGTTTTTTGTTGGATACTGGGCCATATGGGACTGACTGGGAATGAACTGGCAGATAAAGCTGATAAGGAAGCCATACAGCTGGAAATGACAAAATGTCAAATACCAACATCTGATGTTAAACCCATTCCGAGTTTGTATATTTCCAAAAAGTTGCACATGGAATGGGATTTTTCCATAACAAATAATATGAAGTGAATCCAGTTATGAATGAAAGAACTAACCATTGTTTTTATTTTAAAAATAGAAATGACCAGACTGTATATACAAGATGTCGAATTGATTTTTGTGACTGTGAAGCATATTTTATTGAAATGTCCTGCCTTAAATGATATTAGGCAATGTTCTTATTCAGAATGTACATTAATGGAAATTTTTAAAAAGGTTTCTCCTGGAAAAGTATTAGAATTTTTATTGAAAGATTTATATAACTGCTCGTATTATTATTATTTTTTTTACTTTATTAATTAATTGAATTAAATTACAATTTAATTTTCCATGAATATAGCCTTTGATGCTGATATGGCATTAAATGACAAATAAGTAAATTGAATAAATCTGTTGAAATAAAAAAATGCCTTAAGTGCAATTTAAATGTTTTAGCTATTTTAGTGTTGATTATTAAAAAACTTTGATTAATTGATTTTCATTTTGGTGCATCCTGAATTTTTTTTGTTGTTTATAGGATACAGACAATTTTCAAAAACGTACCATGCTGCAATGCTTTTTTTTGGATTTTTTTGTTTTTATAAATAAACCTTTCATGAATTTTATAGTCATTCAAATTGACATCCCTGGTCTTATTATGATAACCCTACATGGATCAAATCCTGATGGAAAAATGTACGGCACATTATGGCAGTGACTGCTGTTTATGGGCAGTTTGAGTAAAGATTTGTTGTCATTTGTCTTATTAGGGATTTGAACCGAGGGGCACCGCAATAGGCCAGCGACTTGTAACATGGAACAACATGGTGAAAAACACGGGATACAAGGCAACACTGGCCAACTACCCCTTCAAATACGCAGATGAACAGGCCAAAAGGTAACAGAGTCCACTTCTTATCTGATAACCATATTTTCCTGTTTGTATTCATTGGCTGAAATTGTTAAGGATTTGCAGTTTCTACAGTATTTTGGCTCTGCAGTAAGGGACTTGACCTTTATGTTTTGCAAATATGTATCTTTAATGCGAAAGTCAGCACATCAACCCACAATAACTCTTGGTCAAGCTTACTTATTTTATGTATTAGAGAAATCTAATATATTGGCGAGCCAACCAAATGACTGCTCAGCCAAATACAGGAAAATCACTTTTAATGCATTTTTTGCAGTGCTTGGTAATGAGATGTGTGTTGGCTGAATCATGGCTTATCTGATCCGGATCATTGTGAGTTGGATTACGGATCATGACAGAAGCGTCCTGAAAGAAAATGAGCGTCTGTATGGCACAGCTCCGTCTCAGCATGTGCATAGGCGTCTTTCCTCTGATTAAAGAGACTTCCTGTCTGTGGAACAGGATGTGCTGTCAGCAGCAGTCCTGCCCTCTGTCAGTAATAATGATAATGGTCATTTCAATCGCAGATCACTAATGGCAACAATGTGAGGAGGGTTTTCTGAGGCTGAAATTGTATGCTGCGTCGTGCTCTGGAATTAATAATTAGCAAGGATTTTTGTTTCAATAAAGCTGTCTAATTCTGACAAGAATCAGATTGCAGGTTAAGAACCGCTAGATTATGGTTTCGGGTGACAGAGAATTAAGGTTTTATTTGGGTAACTTTGAACATAAAGAATAATGGTAGACCATAGTCTTAGTAGATACATGTTTAATTTGACACAAGTGAAAACAAAGCTGTGAGGGACAGACATGCATTCAGAGCCACATTAAATGTTTTCATTTTTTTAATGCAGGACAGTTGATTTGATTTGCAAATCCTCTACTTTTTCTGTTTTAGTCACCAAGATGACAGGTGGTCCAAGGATCACTATGATAGAAAGAAAAGACAAGCGGAGTGGGATTTCAGTAAAGACAGTTTCTTCTGTGATGTACCTGGTGAGTTTTTACATTCACTCTTATCATATAGAAATGACCGCCTTCCTATACCATATGTCCTCATAACTCAAATCACATAAGTTTTCATATAAGACATTTCTGTGTTTTCAAAAATGCAGTAAAATAAAAAAAAAATAATATTGAAGAACTAAGAAAGCACTTCAGGCAACATTTTGACCTAAACATTTTTTATTAATTGTAAGCTTGCAATTTTTGATACTTAATGTTTAATATACACTACCATTCACAAGTTTGGGGTCAGTATGTTTTTTTTTAAACTCTCACCATTGCATTTATAACTGTTTTCCCTAGTTATGTATTTTAAAATGTAATTTATTCCTGTGATCAAAGCTGAATTTTCAGCATCATTACTCCAGTCTTCAGTGTCACATGATCCTTCAGAAATCATTCTAATATGCTGATTTGCTGCACATTATTATCCTGGTTAATGTAAATGTATAAAACTATTGCTAGTTGTTAGTTCATAATGGTCATCTTAAACTACACAGCTTAGAAGTATTATTTCTTGTTTTATATCTTTTGTAAGTTCACTTCACTGTTTGTGTTTACATTAACATTACTTAACTGGTTTTGTGTGCATTAACACAAATGTATTCTGGTGTTACTATACTGCCAAAATAAAGCACAAATGCATGAAATACACAAACATACTATTGATCAAATCTGCCACCTAGTGGACCATGGAGAAAGGCTTTTTGGTTTAATCACCAAATGTTGTCTCTCTAAAGGTGACAGCTATTCCCGAATCGTATTTGCCTCTGCAGAGGGAAAGAACTTGTGGAATATACAGGCAATAAAGTCCATGTGCAATTTTGACAATACACGGGTATGTTGCATTTAAGTATTTATTACACCATTTGTTTTACATTAAGTGTAATGTAGGAAATGTGTTTTATATGGGTGTTTTTCATGTCTGCTTCTTCAGGTTCGCTCCCATCCCCAGTACTTGGATCTGTGTCAGCGCACCACTGCTGCCTCCTGCTGTCCCAGCTGGACACTTGGGAACTACATAGCCGTCCTTACTAATAAGTCCTCCTGCCAAAAGATCACAGAGCGAGACGTTTCCCACACCCTAAAAATCCTGCGCTCCTGTGCAAAGTATTACCACAATGGCACCCTTGGTCCTGAGTGTTGGGACATGACCACCCGCAAGAAGGACCTCAAGTGTGGCAACGTGCCACGGAAGTGTACGAAATACAATGCCGTGTATCAGATTTTTCACTTTTTGGTGGACAAAGACTTTTTGAACCCAAAGAACACGGACCACCTTCCACCTAACCTCAAGTACAGCATGCTCTTCTCTCCCACAGAGAAAGGAGAAACAATGATGAACATTTACTTGGACAACTTTGAGAACTGGAACTCCTCGGATGGGATCACAACCATAACAGGAATAGAATTTGGCATCAAACACAACTTGTTTCAGGACTACCTGCTAACAGATACCATGTATCCCGCAATAGCTATTGTGATCGTGTTGGTGGTTATGTGCATCTACACAAGGTCAATGTTCATCACCCTTATGACCATGTTTGCTATCATCAGTTCGCTTATTGTCTCATACTTCCTGTACCGTGTGGTCTTCAACTTTGATTTCTTCCCCTTCATGAACCTCACTGCGCTTATCATATTGGTGGGAATTGGTGCAGATGATGCCTTCGTGCTCTGCGACGTCTGGAACTATACAAAGTTTGACAAACCCAATTCTGAGCTCTCTGAAGCGGTCAGCGTCACGCTTCAGCACGCGGCGCTCTCGATGTTTGTCACCAGCTTCACCACAGCCGCTGCCTTCTATGCCAATTACGTGAGCAACATCACTGCCATCCGATGCTTCGGTGTATATGCTGGTACCGCCATCTTGGTTAACTACATATTGATGGTCACCTGGTTGCCAGCTGTGGTTGTCCTACATGAGCGGTACCTGGTCAACCTCTTTACATGCTCTCGTTCACAACACCACCAGACGCAGGGCATTGCGACGTTTTGGACGAGCCTGTGCCAGATGGTCAACAAGTGTCTTTTTAGCATCTCGGAGGCCTCGCGGATTTTCTTTGAGAAAGTTTTGCCTTGGATCGTGATCAAGTTGCGGTACTTGTGGCTTTTGTGGTTCCTGGCTTTGACGGTGGGTGGTGCCTATGTTGTTTGCGTGAATCCCAAGATGAAACTGCCTTCTCTGGAGCTGTCGGAGTTTCAGGTGTTTCGTTCCTCCCATCCCTTTGAACGCTACGATGCAGAGTACAAAAAACTCTTTATGTTTGAGCGGGTAAACCACGGGGAAGATCTCCACATGCCGATCACCATCATTTGGGGAGTTACTCCGGTTGACAGTGGAGATCCCCTGAACCCCAAAAACAAGGGTAAACTGACACTCGACACTACCTTCAACATTGCAAGTCCTGCAAGTCAGGTGTGGATTCTCAATTTTTGCCAGAAGCTTAGGAACCAAAGCTTCGTGTTCCAGTCGGAGGAGCAAGACTTCACAAGCTGTTTCATGGAGACTTTCAAGCAGTGGATGGAAAACCAAGACTGTGACGAAGCTTCCGTCTATCCCTGTTGTAGTCAGTCCACGTTCCCTTACCGGCAAGACGTCTTTGAGTTGTGCATCAAAAGGGCCATTATGGAGCTTGACCGAAGCACCATCTACCACCTTGACAGCAAGACTCCAGGGCCAAGGTTTGACATCAATGACACAATTCGAGCAATTGTGCTTGAGTTTCAAAGTACCTACCATTTTACTCTGGCATACGAGAAGATGCATCAGTTTTACAGAGAAGTGGATGCTTGGATTCAAGAGGAGCTGACGGATGCTCCTGAGGGACTGAGCTACGGATGGTTTGTAAGCAATTTGGAGTTCTACGACCTACAGGACAGCCTTTCGGATGGGACTCTTATTGCTATGGCATTGTCGGTGGTGGTGGCCTTCAGTGTCATGCTCCTGACCACCTGGAATATCATCATCAGCCTCTACGCCATCATATCCATCGCCGGAACCATATTTGTCACAGTTGGGTCGCTGGTGCTCTTGGGTTGGGAACTAAATGTGCTTGAATCCGTGACCATCTCAGTTGCTGTAGGTCTCTCTGTGGACTTTGCTGTTCATTACGGCGTGGCATACCGCCTTGCCCCAGAACCAGACAGAGAAGGGAAGGTGGTTTTCTCCTTGAGCAGGATGGGCTCGGCTATAGCTATGGCAGCACTCACAACCTTTGTAGCCGGTGCAATGATGATGCCATCCACAGTTCTTGCCTACACTCAACTGGGCACGTTTTTGATGCTAATCATGTGCATTAGTTGGGCCTTTGCTACGTTTTTCTTTCAATGCATGTGTCGCTGTCTGGGTCCTCAGGGCACCTGTGGACAGATTCCTTTGCCAAAGAAACTCCAGTGCTACACCTTTACGGAGCGCACCTCTGAAAACCAATCTAATCCCAGCCTAGGTAAACTTGGTTACACGACCAAGTACCAGATAGATAACACAAGAACTGATGGTCGACATGAACACTATGAGCTTGAACCCTTGGCATTGAATGTCAGAAATGAAGAAAAGGCCTCCGATGAAGAACAGGAAGCATGTACACAGTTGCACAATGGCATCACTTCTAATCACGCAACCTTGTGCGCACCCCACAACACCGACTCAAGAGAACCCAACCCTGAGCTTGAAAATGGCTTAGAACTTTCACATCCACATCAGTACACTTATAGTACAAGGTGCACCTGTGAAAATTGTATGCATCATTATATGAGAGAGCGACAAAGGACTCCTTATCATCCTTGCAGCCAATCTCGAGAAACCCCATGCCACGCTAAACAGACCAATCGCTTACCTGTGGGTCAGAACCCTCAGCCCTCACGGGATACGGCACACACTCCCGCTAACTGTGGCCACTTCCAACATTGCTCACAGAGCCAAACATCAAGGCCAACTCCGCACATATGTTTTCCTGGAGGCTACAGCATGCACACAGTGCACCTTTTGCATCAGGCACTGTTGTCCGATACTGCAGTGCACGACAAGTCTCACATCAGTGCTTGTAGCCTGAATTCGCCTCTACCAGAGAGCCAGAACTTTCCAGCTAACATTCAGTTTCCAGATGTTCAGTGCTGCTCTTTGCCTGATACAACTCAAGTCTGTACTGTTAATCATGATACACAGAAGACAGGGGACCTAGCATTAAATTCCCTGACCCCTCAAAAAATACCATCCAACCATATAAAAACAAAAGTAAATGGCACTTGTGTTTTAATACAGGACAGTCGTGAGATTCGCGAAGCGATTCCAGTGGTACCGGAAGAAAGTGTCAAATGCAATCAGAGTGACAAAGACAATAATGAAAGGGCAGAGCCTGTCTCTCCCAAAAAAATTAACTGTTTTAAAAAGACTGTAAAAGTGAAGTGCAATTCTGTAGAGTTTCACAAGCCAAAAACCAGCGTGCCTACTATTGCCATTAATTCAAAAGCCTCATCTGAGAGTTTATGCTAACATGTAAAATGTGTGTTAGATTGCGAACATATTGCAATATTGTTAAGATTTAGCAACTGGTTGTTTCCTGACAGGAAATAGTTACTTGACATTATGTGCATGAGAATGCTGACATGACGTCAAGGAAAACATTTATATTTTAAACAAAGTTTGATTTAAGAAGACACTATTTTGACCCACTGGTTGGTATTTGTGTGACATCTCAGTGTTTTAGATTATTTTTTTAATATCTGGCCTCAGGCCATCACTTTTTCATGAGAACAGAAAAGCATATTCAGAATTTATTTTCCTGCACATTTCATATGAACTTGTATATATATTTTTGTGTGTATTGTGTATGTATTTGAGTCATGCACTTTTTTTGTTGATGTTGATTTGAATGTTTCGCCTATAAAGTAAACTTCAGTAGTTTATGCAATGGTGAATTGAAAGACTGACTGTGCTTTGTTTCAAAGTTGTCTTTGTTCCTTCCCAGTTTCTTAGATAAAACTGCCTCTTTCAGCAGTGTGCAAATATTTACATTAGCCTCAGGACTTCAGGAAAATTGAGTCAGTTTATGTGACTTTACACCTGAAGAATTTTTTTTTTTTGTTTGTTTTGGTCAAATATACTAAGTGTGAATTTAATTGTACAAATGTGTCCTTGACATATACAGTGCTATATGTGTATGTCTCACCCAAACATTTATTTATTAACTAAATCATTTTCAAAAATAAGGGAGTTGTTGTTTTGTTTTTTAAGGAAGATAATCACCAATTTTAAAGATTTTTCTATACAATTGATTTTTGGGTCTACCAATAAAGGCTGCTATCTGATATAATAAAAATAGTAGTAGTAGTAATAATTAAAATAATACATTTTTTTACGGTTCTAATATATATAAATTATATCAATGGGTCACCTGATGTGTCCTTTTTTGGAGTAACCATAAGATTTATTTAAATAACTGAATGCAATTATCTATAAGTAGTGTCTCACAGATATTTGGACACATGGTGTGAATTGTAAGATTTTATTTGCCAAAACCTGGAACACTATGAAAAAAATAAAAGGTGATATAAATGGAGTATTTACATAATAGATTAAAAAAATGTCACCGTTCTACTGACCTTTAACTACCCAACTGACACTGAGAAATACAAACACATTATGGATAATACAAAATAAACATTTATAACTATACAATACAGTATGGTTTCCAGCTTTATATGCTTAATATTTGTTGATGTCATTGTCCAATAGAGAGAATTTCAACAAAGTGGGATACAGTATGGAGCAAAGCAAGGAATTATACAAAGTCCTTCATAGTTACACTGCAGTGTCTGCTTGCAGATTTGCGGCGTCAAGATTTTTTTCACCCTCATTAACTTTAACATTTGTTTGTTTAACCTTGGTGTTTTTTCTTATTTTATGCAGAAGTTGGTCATAAAACCAATCCAAGTCCTGGCTGTCATCGGGCCACAGAAGGTATCTTCTGTTCTCAATGTAGGATCTCAGTTGATCGTACTTCAGTAGCCTGTACTGCGGTATGTTCCCTACAACCAGCACCACCAGAATGTCCTTTAGCTCCACTAGCATCCTGCACTGTGCCAGGGTGAAGGTTTCTAGGCACCAGCCATCCTTCAGGAAACGTTCAGACACCACACAAAGGGTTTTATGACTATTCTGGATAGCATTTCGCATGTTGGTAAGATGGTCCTCCCCGGGTAAGAAGTCTCGCTCCTCAAAGCAGCAGTGGAGTGTGTTCTGCTCTGAGAACTGAGAGTCTAGTCTGTTCAGCAGCGCTCTTTCTACCCACTTAATATCACTGGAACTAAAACAGAGAAACACATCATACAAGAATTGTTCAGGATCAGGCTCTTCTCGCTTTCTATTCACAAGTTTGCCAATGAGTTTTTTGTAAAGCTTGAAGATGTAGCCACGTCGACGGACATAAATGATGGTGCTAGCAGTGAGTACTATGATAAATGCGGTACAGAAAATAAAAAGCACAAGCCTCAGTTTTTCAGCATTTCTCTCCTCCTCTTCATCCTCACATTGTATGCTGGATCTTACAACCGGAACCATGTACTGATCCTCAGGACTGGCACATATCACATCTTCAATGGGGTGAACAAAGATTACGTTGGTTTGATTTAGCCAAGTTTTGAAATCCCTTAGGTTGCAATCACAACGGAAATCGTTTTTTATCAGGCTGAGGTAGCTGAGGGTGCTAAAGAGATTTGGATCTACTGAATAAATAGAATTATATTCAAGATTAAGAATTTGAAGACTTTCAGGGAATATACCGTTTGGAAGGTACTTCAAAGAGTTGAAGGACAAATCCAAATGGTACAAAGAGTTAAGGTCTTTGAAAATGTCTTTGGGAAGTGACCGTAGCAAGTTGTGACCCAGAAAGAGCTTTTCTAACTGCTGAAGATTGTTAAACAAATTTAAACATTTTCCATCTGACCAGATAACTTCCAAACCTGCAAATGCAAGATCAAGGATTTGTACTTTTTGTGAAAGCACTTTGTGTGCGTCATTAGGGCAATTAATAAGCTCATTACCTCTAAGAAAAATTTCCTCAATTTGAGGAAATTCCTGTAATATTGCGTAGAGATCTGACATGGAAGAAAGTTTGTTGGATTCCAGGTCAAGGGTTGTAAAATATTTGGAAATTTCATTTAAATAATACACAGATGAAATTTTATTGTCACCCAAGTAGAGCTTCTCCAGGTTTGGTATGGCTGCAATTAAATGTACATGTTTGAGAGCATTTCCTCTTAAATTTAGGTTGAGTAGATTTGGAAGTCCTTGAAATGATTTATATCCAAGCATCCATATATGATTATAAGACAAATCAAGCACCTCGAGCTTCTCTAGATTCTGAAATGTACTAGAATCAATACTACCAAGGACGTTTTTGGACAGGTTTAGCTTTAGTAAATTTGTCATACCCCAAAATGCACTTTTTTCAATCTTGTTGATCTGACTTTCTGCTAATGTAATTTGTTCTAGATCTGACAAATAACTAAATACTGAAGATGACAGAGCAAAAATGCTTGAATTGGAGAGATCAAAAATCGTAATAGCACTCGCCTCAAGACCCTTGAATGTGAATTTGTCTGGATCTTTTGAATTATTTCCAAAAGATCTGCCCATGCTGTAACTGTTACTGAGAATGAGACTTTGGATTTTGGTACCAGTGATTGCATCAAAGAAACGCTTTGCCATGTTAACATTAAAGCCGTTTCCAGATAAGTCTAATATAGTTATGGACATGTTCTTAAATGGGTTTCCACACTTTTCCCATCCTAACCAGTACTCATTCATGTCTTGCAGTGTCACGGAGGATAGTTTCAGGAGCGTGAAATGTTTACCCTGAAAGCTGAGGAGGTCTTCTTCACAGATGCTCTTCACTTTGTTGCGAGAGAGATCGAGCACATGGAATCTCCTCATATTTAAAAAGAACGATGCTGGCTGGATTCTTTTAATGTTGTTTTCACGCAAGACAAGCATCTCAAGAGATACCAGAGGTTTGAGGAAGTCTCCAGACAAAATTGCATCATCTAAACTGCACTGAGTGAGAGTGAGATTTTTAAGGTTTGATAATCCGTTAAACGCTCCTGTATCCATTCGCAGAAAGTTGTTGTAGTCAAGCTGAAGTGATGTTAAGTTAGAGAGTCTTCTGAATGTATTGTTTCTGATCACAAGTCTTGTTGTTTGGTGCATCAGTATAAGGACTTGTAGACCTTCCAGATGAGAAAAGGATGTTTCATTGAGTTCAGCAATATTGTTCTTACTCAAATCCACTTTATTTACATATGGGGGAAGTTCTGGAACCTCTTGAAGACCTTTATCAATGCAGACTGCGACAGAGGCGCCAACTGAACACACTGAGGAGCATTTCACAATTTGAGTGCTGACGCATAATCCAAGGAGTATCAGAGATAAAGTGCATCTTGTTGCCATTGTGAGATCCCTGTAGAAAACAAAGGTTACAACAGCTTTGTACTCCACAGCAGCTGCAATTCAGACAGGTTTGGTACAGCACATGGATTATTATATGATAGTAATATTTTACTTAAAGCCTTTATGCATAGTGCACTATGTAAGTTGGATTAATGGATTAATTTTGCCTTGTAATGCACATCTTAATGCATTGTATGGTCTCATCATGAATAATTGTCACCATTATCATACACACTATAATGTATAATGCATTAAAACGCATGAAAAACAACCAATTTAGATGTAAAAAGCAATCTGCAAATATTATAATTCACTGTAACTTTTGGTTACAACTAATTATGAAATGTTATGAATAATTATGAAGTAAAGTGCATTAAAATGTGCGTTTTAAGTTTCTAAATCCAGTGTGGTCAGTAAACGTATAGGTTATCTGAAAATAATATGCATAAACGACAGCCTGTACTTCTGTACAACTAGTTTATCTTACTAATTGTTTGCTAAACTAGTTCAAGGTTCAGTTACTGCCGAGAAAAACACCACAGTAGTTTTTAAAGTACCATGCATGAGGTAATATGGGAGATTTGCTACAGAATTCACGTCTAATAACAACCCACCAGTATTTTAGAGTCTTACCTGTTCGGCCACAAATTGTGTAGCCTTTTCTGAAGTCATTTGATAGTCACATAGTCAACAGGTAGTTTCGAGAGTTCCGTACGGCGATAATGCGGAGTTGTTCTGTTCTCTCTCCCTTCGTTTCATTTGTGTTTCCCAATGTTTCTGAAAAAGGAAATAACTTTCTGACCCAGTGACTCGTTTTCCGGTAAGAGTCATTCCTGAACATTCTTCAGACACTGCAAACTCTCTGTGAGATTCAGCACATCAACGGTGTAGTTTTGTTCGCTATACCCCGCTGCCTTTTCAATGCTAAGCCCCAAAATGTGCAGTATTTACTCCGCTCTGTGGTACGCTGTGCTCGTCTTGTACTATAGGCGGCGTACAGTTCGTAGCAATATTTACTACATAGGGGCAGTTCATGTTATTGATATAATTTTTAATGTTTTATTCATTAAAGAAACAGTTATATCTAGAATAGCGATTCTTTAAGTCATATTTAATATTTCAACGCCTACTTTAATAATAAGCAGACATGTGCCTGTGAAGATACTGACAGTGACTAGATAAAACAGTGGAGTTCAGCATTAAATAAATTAATTTAGATGAACGTTTAAGAATCAAGTGACTGCCTGCTTAAAAAAAATCCGCTCGAACCCACAAAAAGCGCGGGCGCTTACAATTCAAAAAGTAACGGTCATTTTGTAGAACGGACTCTTTTTCCGGACGATTTCTTTAATTATAAAATCGCTCGTATGTGTGGTTTGTCAGGCTGTTTTTGTTTATTGGCAGATTCAATCTGCCCCTGCAAAACAAACCAGTTTAAAGGTAAGAAATTAGCAATTAAGACTTCCCAGGTTCAAAAATACTATAGTAATTTATAGTAAATACTGTAGTGGTTTTGAACCATACTATATTTATTGTGGTAATTCTATAGTTGCTGTGATAATATAACAACTATAGTAATATAAACAAATTACTTTACCCAATACTGTACTAAGTTTTCTATAACTTTAGGGTATATTATACTACAGTACACTACAGTTTACTGTAGTAAAAACTAAAGTATACTACGGTATTTATAACAGTTGATCAGTTCACTATCGTTAATACTACAGTATGCTGTAGCATTCATTAACAAAGTGTTGTAAATACTAATATATAGGCCTACAGTATACTACAATTTACTATAGTATGGTTCAAAAACACTATAGTATTTACTATAGTATTTTTTTTTTACCTTGTTAAAGTAATTATGCATTAAAAAGTGCAAAACATTTAGCTGTATATGAAAGCTATAAAGTATTTTTAATGTCAGGTTACATAAGGGGCCACACATTTTGAGAAATTAATTTATTTGATGATAAACTTATTGGGGAAAGTATTCCTCTTTTATGTTAAGGAAAAAATTATGTCACAAAGGTTATAGAAACTGCAAGTTATATATTTATAGTTTTATAATGTATTAAAATATGTATTTATATGATGACCTACATTATATTTTTGTAGATATCTTTGTCAACCAGAAACAAATCAGAGCTCTTATCAATAGAAATCTGAATTAGCTGAAAACCTGGCCATGTGAAAAGTATTATAAAGAACCATAATTAACGAGGCCTACTTCTGCATTTGCCTGTTGAAAGTCGAATAATGTTACATTTATGTAATAGGAGCAAAATAATCGTAAAATCACTGTTATGTAAAATGTTACATCCAATTTAATGCAGTTTTATTTATAAATTGTTTTATATATGTTTTTCACAGAAATCTGTCCTAGAAAAACACACTAATGAGAAAAAAACAAGAATGAGTTTGTAGATAGTTTGCGTCTATGTAATGGTCTTTTTCATGTTTAGTTAAAACAGAAGAATCATTCAACACCATGGAGTAAGATGGGAGTTAAAACAAAAAGTAACTCTTGAGTAACTCTGAAAGCCAACACAAACAAAGCGTTTTTGATTGCACAATGGACCTAACTTCTCAATGGGGATATTTTAAAAGCAAGTTCCTCAATGTGCCCAAAGAAGGACCTGTTGTTATATGAGGCAATCAGATCACAATTGTGTGAAATAAATAAAATATGAATACAATATAAATACTATACAATTAGTGGTAGATGGCAATTACATTTTTTTTTTAAGGGAACAGGAAATGAATTTGAAGGCTATTCTTTGGTAAGCTATGTTTGCACAAGGTGCCCCTGAGAGATTGCTTTCTGTATATAAAGCACAATGTTAATATTAGTTTTGCAATGTTGTCTTCTTTTGCAGTGTGCCTTATTACAATGAAGGGATCATAACAGGAAATTTGGCCAGATGGCATTGTGAGGTCAGCTAAGAATATATTATCAGTTCTTCGATGAAGTCCATGGAATTAGTTGTCAGCCATGGTAGGATTTCAATTCAATATTTACTTAATCAGACATGTGACCCCGGTGCAGGTTGTTGCTGTGGGCCCTCCCATTGTTCTCTCCTCGAGCGACAGCCCTGTTGCTGTATTTCCAAACTGTTCAAAGTACACAGGCCATGACAGAATTTGTCAATACTGAGGTTTCTTTACAGATTTCATTAACAATGTACAAACTGTGATTACCCAAAAGCATAAGGCCATATTGTGTCATAGTGTTTTCACTAGTGGCTTCCTAGTTTGCCATTTTGCCTGTATTCAGATAATAGTGTCGAAAATAGTTTTAGGTTGTAAATTTATAGTTAAATTTGCTTAATTTCTTTATTTGTAATTCACATTTCATTATAGATTTGCAAGCTCTGTTGGCAGGGTCAAAGTCACACAAGTGGTTGAACATGTTAAGATTTTGCAAATTTAGAAGAGTATTCTGAGGTCTTTATCCACTGGCACCAGGACACAGAATAGAATTAGCATTTCAGATATTTACTGAAATTATCAGCAGGTTCACAGACAAACATTTTTACAAACATAGGAAACATGAGATAATGCATAATTATACCCAACCAAGATCTGCATTATGCATTAAAAATCTGAAACCAAAGGTGATTAGGTAAAGTTTTACAAAATATATAATCAACAGATATACCATAATTATACTGCTGTGTTTGCATGGACATTCAATGCTTCAGGCTTTGTTTGTTTGTTTGGTTGATTTGTTTGTTTAACCTTGGTATCTTTTCTTATTTTATGCAGAAGTTGGTCATAAAACCAATCCAAGTCCTGGTTGTCATCGGGCCACAGAAGGTATCTTCTGTTCTCAATGTACGATCTCACTTGTTTGAACTTCAGTAGCCTGTACTGCGGTATGTTCCCTACAACCAGCACCACCAGAATGTCCTCAAGCTCCACTTGCATCCTCCTTTGTGCCAGAATGAAGGCCTCTAGTAACCAGCCATCTTTCAGGAAATGTTCAGACACCACACAAAGGGTTTTTCGACTATTCTGGATAGCATTTCGCATGTTGGTAAGATGGTCCTCCCCAGGTAAGAAGTCTCGCTCCTCAAAGCAGCAGTGGAGTGTGTTCTGCTCTGAGAACTGAGAGTCTAGTCTGTTCAGCAGCACTTTTTCTACCCATTTAATATCACTGGAACTAAAACAGAGAAACACATCATACAAGAATTGTTCAGGATCAGGCTCTTCTCGCTTTCCATCCACAAGTTTGCCAATGAGTTTTTTGTAAAGCTTGAAGATGTAGCCACGTCGACGGACATAAATGATGGTGCTAGCAGTGAGTACTATGATAAATGCGGTACAGAAAATAAAAAGCACAAGCCTCAGTTTTTCAGCATTTCTTTCCTCCTCTTCATCCTCACATTGTATGCTGGATCTCACAACCGGAACCATGTACTGATCCTCAGGACTGGCACACGTAACATCCTCAATGGGGTGAACAATGATTACGTTGGTTTGATTTAGCCAAGTTTTGAAATCCCTTAGGTTGCAATCACAACGGAAATCGTTTTTCTTCAGGCTGAGGTAGCTGAGGGTGCTAAAGAGATTTGGATCTACTGAATAAATAGAATTATATTCAAGATTAAGTATTTGAAGACTTTCAGGGAATATACCGTTTGGAAGGTACTTCAAAGAGTTGAAGGACAAATCCAAAATCCACAAAGAGGTAAGGTCTTTGAAAATGTCTTTTGGAAGAGACTGTAGCCCATTGGCAGTCAGAGAAAGCTGTTCTAACTGATGAAGACTGTTAAACACGTTTAAACATTTTCCTTCCGACCAGATCATCTGCATAGATGAACCTCCAAGATTAAGAAGTTGAAGTTTGTCTGAAGCCACTATTTGTCTTTGATTATAACAACTTGAAAACGTGTTACCTTGAAGAAAGATTTTTTCTATTTGAGGAAATTCCCGTAGTATTGTGTAGAGATCTGACAAGGCCTTTAATTTGTTAAATTCCAGGTCAAGGGTTGTAAGATTTTTAGCAATGTTAGGTAAACTAGACAAAGATGAAATTCTGTTCTCACCCAAGTAGATTATCTTCAGGTTAGGTAGGGTGGCAAATTCATGAACTGACTCAAGAGCATTTCCTGTTAAATTTAAGTTGAGTAAACTTGGGAGTCCCTGAAACGATTTATCGCCAAGCACCCTTATATGGTTATAAGACAAATCAAGCACCTCGAGCTTCTCTAGATTCAGAAAGGTATTAGAATCAATACTACCCAGGAAGTTTTTGGACAGGTTTAGCTTTAGTAAATTTGTCATACCCCAAAATGCATCAGTTTCAATAATGTTGATCTCATTTTCTGCCAATGTAATTTGTTCTAGATCTTGAAAATGACTAAATACTGAACTTGACAAAGCAAAAATTTTTGATTTGGACAAATCGAAAATATTAATACCACTATCCCCAAGACCCTTGAAAGTAAATTTGTCTGGATCTTTAAAATTGTTGTAACTAAAAGAACTGCCCATGCTGTAACTGTTACTGAGAATGAGACTTTGGATTTTGGTACCAGTGATTGCATCAAAGAAACGCTTTGCCATGTTAACATTAAAGCCGTTTCCAGATAAGTCTAATATAGTTATGGACATGTTCTTAAATGGGTTTCCACACTTTTCCCATCCTAACCAGTACTCATTCATGTCTTGCAGTGTCACGGAGGACAGTTTCAGAAGCGTGAAATGTTTACCCTGAAAGCTGAGGAGGTCTTCTTCACAGATGCTCTTCACTTTGTTGCGAGAGAGATTGAGCACATGGAATCTCCTCATATTTAAAAAGAACGATGCTGGCTGGATTCTTTTAATGTTGTTTTCACTCAAGACAAGCATCTCAAGAGACACCAGAGGTTTGAGGAAGTCACCAGACAAAATAGCATCATCTAAACTGCACTGAGTGAGAGTGAGAATCTCAAGGTTGGATAATCCATTAAACGCCCCTGTCTCTATTTGCAGGAAGCGGTTGTAGTCTAACTGAAGTAATATTAGATTGGAGAGTCCTCTAAACGTGTTGTTTCTGATCACAAGTCCTGTTGTTTGTTGCTCCAGTTTAAGGACTTGTAGACCTTCAAGACCAGAAAAGGATGTTTCGTTGAGTTCAGCAATGCTGTTAAAATTCAGATCCATATAATTGATGTATGTGGGAAGCTCTGGCACCTGATGAAGACCTCTAGATGCGCAGAAGGCTGCATAGCCATTAACTGAACACATAGAGGTGCATTTCACAACTTCAGTGTTGATGCACAGTCCAAAGAGGATCAGAATTAATGTAAATCCCATTCTGAGAGAACTGTGGGAAAAACAAAACAAAACAAAACATGAGGCTATTTTTGAGAGGATGTGCTATTTAAGTTATTACTTGTGTAGAACAAGATTATCTTGCTCATTGTTTGCTTAAGTTAAAAGTTCAGTGACTTTAAGAAAAAGCTTTTACTATAACATGCGTTTTTAACGTGGAAAGAATCTGATACATGCAGTAATCTGAAAGCTGCACTATAAAGTTGATGTCCAATAACCGTGCAATAATTTAGCGTCTTACCAGATTCGGTCCCTAATCCATAGAGTTTTCTTAAGCCTTGTCGTGGCATTAAATAATGAGAACGCTTCAATTACCCTTCAGCTTCAAATAAAGAACAACCCGTTCTCTCGCTCGAGTTTCGGAGATAATGAGTTCTCCCTCCGTTTTCTCTTCCTTTATTTCATTAGTGTTTCTCAACATCTCTGAAATAGGAAATAACTTTCTGACCCAGTGATTCATTTTCCGGTGAGGAGTTCTTCAAGTTTGAGCACTGTAATTCTGGAAAGGTTACAATTATTTCAGCTTCGGAAGTTCGGAATTCGGAAGTTTTCAACGGTAGCAATAGGCTATTTTAGCATTAACAACAATTTTTTTATTGAATACTGTTATTTCGAACTAGTTTCCGAATCGGTGTTAATTTGTTTACAAAAGAAAAAAAAATAAATACAATACAGGAATTATCCAGGATTAGCCAAATGAAATGACTGGACATTAACTCTTGCCATTCAAAGATAAAACATTAACCATGTGAAGCTGTGTGTGAGTATGAAGAAACCAAACTTGCATTTGAACTAGTTGTTCCTTAATCCCCACTAGAGGACGTTATTTACCAAAATGACAGGGAAAACCAGCAGGTAGGAGGGCAATACTGGAAATAAAATGAAAATAAAACGTTTAGAAATACTGTTCATTAATGCCGCAGTATTTTCCAGTCTATCTGCATATTTGGACACAGATGTTGCAGAGAGAGAACGAAACAAGGTACAGTAAATGAAATTTTGCTACACGTTATATTAAAATATAATATTTATTTTCTTCAAACTCCACCATTCAGGAATACTGACATTGTTGACTTATTCAAACTTGTGCAAAGTAAAGTTTCTGACACCACAATATATTTGTTTACAAATAAAATCAAATAAATGTACTATTTACATTTCAGTTTGCATTAAAGGGTCATGAAACCCCCCTCTTTCAGCTCAAGTCTAGCTCACAATCTTTTTGAAAAATGCAACTTAAATGGGCGTGGTGGCTGTGAGAAGAGGGGAGGGGAGGGGAGGGGAGAGGAGAGGAGAGGAGAGGAGAGGAGAGGAGAGGGGGGAATCTCTCATCGCCAGTAGCCCATGCATATCGACTGTCACTAAAAATCAGTGGTAAAAACGTGAGGAAATACATTTTTTTTAAAAAAACTAGAAAAGTTAAAATCTAATGAAATACACTGACACTTTATTTTTGTCTTTTCAAGAGTTACTGAATGCCCTGCTACATATATCCTACAGTAATCGTAATTCTATTTAAAACATATTAATGTACATGTGTAATTACAGTCATTATAAAATATATAGTTGTTTATATACACAATATACATGCATATATTTGAAAAAAAAAAAATAACGCTTAAAAAAAAACCTTGCGTACATAGCATAGATCTACGCGCCGAACCTGCAACACGCTCAGTCAGTCAGGCTGCGTGTCGACTGGAGCAGAGCAAGCGACCAGAGCATTTTTAGATTCATTCCTATGGAAGTTGAGCGTCACATTTAACTTACGCGCGGCTCAACTTCCATAGGAATGAACCGAAAACACTCGCGCTTACCCGCTCGCTCCGCGCCAACGGACACGCACCGTCAGTCAGTCACCCTGCGTTCCATTCGGAAGGGCTCATCCCTATGCCCTAATCCCTTCAAAGGGATTACCCTCCGGAGTGAGAGCTTCGAAGGGATGAAGGGTGTAGGGGTCAAAAAAACTCTTCTTTTGGAACGCACTTCTGCGTCATCTTAACGAGACAATCAAAGAGGAGTAGATTGTGCAAGCTGCGCCATTTGTTTAGCGTTAATTTATTTATTTATTTATTTTAGGTTTATCGCATGTAGGCTATATTGTGTCTATGTATTTTAAACATTTGAATGGACTGATAAAGGGAGCTGTAAAGTATTTTTGTTGAAGTACAATGTCGTTTTGACCATAAT
Organism: Ancherythroculter nigrocauda; assembly: GCA_036281575.1. NCBI lineage: Eukaryota > Metazoa > Chordata > Actinopteri > Cypriniformes > Xenocyprididae > Ancherythroculter > Ancherythroculter nigrocauda. The sequence continues at coordinate 49,377,590 of VTFQ01000014.1, read as the reverse complement.
AATGTACCAAATCTAACTCGTATAAATATTACAGTAGTATAGAAAAATACTATATATACATTTATAGGTAAAATCGAACTCCTATAACCTCCATACCCATTCTGTGACGTCAAAGAACTTCCCTGTGCAAAGGATCATAGGTGCCCGAAGTGTCCATCAGTTGTACCCTTCGAAATCCTTCATTCCGAAGGGCCCTTTGAAGTGGCCAGTTTTGAGCACTTCGGTTTGGAACGACCCTTCAACATGGCGGCCATGATTATTTTCACTCCGAAGTGCCCTTCGGAGGGCGATATATCCCGTTTGGAACGCACCGTCAGTCTCTCTCGCTGTTTAGTGCCGTTAACCGTCCTCGTCATTGGAAAGATCCACGTGGTGTCATGAATAATTAAGAGAGTGTCTTCTCATTGGATAAAAAACTCAGTCTCGTTAATAATTATGAAACACCGATGAGTCATCAAAGTACTATCGTGCTCTGCCACGTCACAGCCTGTGACGTGGACAGGATGAAGATTTTAAACCCGGAAGACCAAAATAGCGTATAAAAACTAAAATTTAACCATTTCCCCCCTACTATTAAATCTAACAGATGCTAACATTGTCTTCAATGGTGTTCAACACACATACCTCTGTTAAAATCTCAGAAATTTTGGTTTAGGGTTTCATGACCCTTTAAGTCTGGCTTTAAGTGTCTCTTTTTAAATACCGATTTGGGAATGACTGTTCAGTGCAATTGTTTTCAATGATCACCTGTTGAAAATCGTAGATATTTTCGTGGCCTTTGTGCACATCGTAATTGTGCATTTGACAAAAACGTCTCAATATGTAGTGAGCGAGGCAGACCAGTACAAGAATACAAACAACAATGGCAAATTGGCAACCATTATTGCTAAAAGACTGCCCGCTGAGATTGACATTGGCTTGTCTGTTGGGGATCTGCTTGTAGGTGTAAAAATGTCAAAAGGTGTTGAGCTGCCTGAGCCCTCAAAGTCTTCTCTCACACATTTAAACTCGTCCAAAAGCTCGAAACCTTCTTTCAAGGATTAACCAAATGAAATGACTGGACATTAACTCTTGCCATTCAAAGATAAAACACTAACCATGTGAAGTTGTGTGTGAGTATGAAGTAACCAAACTTGCATTTGAACTAGTTGTTCCTTAATGCCCACTAGAGGACGTTATTTACCAAAATGACAGGGAAAACCAGCAGGTAGGAGGGCAATACTGAAAATAAAACGTTTAGAAATACTGTTCATTAATACCGCACTGTCTTTTCCAGTCTATCTGCATATTTGGACACAGATGTTGCAGAGAGAGAACGAAACAAGGTACAATAAATGAAATTTTGCTACATGTTATATTAAAATATATATTTATTCTCTTCAAACTCCACCATTCAGGAATACTGACATTGTTGACTTATTCAAAGTTGTGCAAAGTAAAGTTTCTGACACCACAATATATTTGTTTACAAATAAAATCAAATAAATTTACTACTATTTACATTTCAGTTTGCATGAAGTCTGGCTTTAAGTGTCTCTTTTTAAATACCGATTTGGGAACGACTGTTCAGTGCAATGTTTTTCAATGATCACCTGTTGAAAATCGTAGATATTTTCGTGGCCTTTGTGCACATCGTAATTGTGCATCTGACAAAAACGTCTCAATATGCAGCGAGAGGCAGACCAGTACAAGAATACAAACAACAATGGCAACCATGATTGCTAAAAGACTGCCCGCTGAGATTGACATTGGCTTGTCTGTTGGGGATCTGCTTGTAGGTGTAAAAATGTCAAAAGGTGTTGAACTGCCTGAGCCCTCAAAGTCTTCTCTCACACATTTAAACTCGTCCAAAAGCTCGAATCCTTCTTTCAAGGATTAACCAAATGAAATGACTGGACATTAACTCTTGCCATTCAAAGATAAAACACTAACCATGTGAAGTTGTGTGTGAGTATGAAGAAACCAAACTTGCATTTGAACTAGTTGTTCCTTAATGCCCACTAGAGGACGTTATTTACCAAAATGACAGGGAAAACCAGCAGGTAAGAGGGCAATACTGGAAATAAAATGAAAATAAAACGTTTAGAAATACTGTTCATTAATGCCGCAGTATTTTCCAGTCTATCTGCTTATTTGGACACAGATGTTGCAGAGAGAGAGAGAACGAAACAAGGTACAATAAATGAAATTTTGTTACACGTTATATTAAAATATAATATTTATTTTCTTCAAACTCCACCATTCAGGAATACTGACATTGTTGACTTATTCAAACTTGTGCAAAGTTTCTGACACTGTATATTTGTTTACAAATAAAATAAAATAAATTCACTACTATTTACATTTCAGTTTGCATGAAGTCTGGCTTTAAATGTCTCTTTTTAAATACCGATTTGGGAATGACTGTTCAGTGCAGTTTTTTTCAATGATCACCTGTTGAAAATCGTAGATATTTTCGTGGCCTTTGTGCACATCGTAATTGTGCATTTGACAAAAACGTCTCAATATGTAGTGAGCGAGGCAGACCAGTACAAGAATACAAACAACAATGGCCACCATTATTGCTAAAAGACTGCCCGCTGAGATTGACATTGGCCTGTCTGTTGGGGATCTGCTTGTAGGTGTAAAAAAGTCAAAAGGTGTTGAGCTGCCTGAGCCCTCAAAGTCTTCTCTCACACATTTAGACTCGCCCAGAAGCTTGAATCCTTCATTGCAGGAACATATAAATCCTCCAGGTATATTTTCACACTTCTGGTCACACTCATTATTATCGCATTCATCAACGTCAGTGCATATTTTTTCGTCTGTGCCTTCAAGTAAGAAACCATCGGGGCAGTTGCACTGGTCCACGTTGTTGGGGTCACATTCAGGTGGGCACTGGGGTTGCGTACAGTGCATCTTACATTTTTCCGGTTCTTTCGTCGACGGTATGAATCCCTCATAGCATTTACATTGATAACCACCTTCAGTGTTTATACAGTCGTGCTCGCATGGTGCAGACTCGCATTCGTCCTCATCAACGCAAACCCCACTTTCATTGCGATAGCCGGGCTTGCAGACTTCGGAAGACTTTACATCTGCAACTTTAAATGCCGGCTCATGTTCCTCCTTGCTGCATGTGACTCCGTTGCTGTCGAGTTTAAATCCAGGCTGACAGAAGCATTCGTAGTTTTTCCCGTTCAAACGGCACTTATAATCACATCCACCACCAAAAACTTCACAACTCCAAGGTGCCTGAAACCAGAAGCCGTCTAAACAAATGTGTCTCGTTCTCAGCGGCAGCAATGTCGCACTGGTGCCTTTAGGAATTTCTGGGAGTTCGTTTGCCTTAAATCCGAAAGGAATTTCATATAATACGTCTGCATCGTTGCTCAGCGGCTTACAGTAACCGACATTGTCATATTCACACAAATATCCTTCGATTCTTTCATCGCAAGGTCTTTCGGCCAGTTTCTGAACTTTTTGTGATACCGATGCACATTGTGCACATCGGTCGCTTTCCCAGTTGATATAGAGGCTCGTATCGTCCCCAGTGACCCATTTGTATCCCTTTAACCCATCGTTTGAGCACTGATATCTCAGCCCCAACCAAAAGTTTCCAGAAGTTCCCTTCAACAACTTAGAAAGAACTTCAGCCGATTTTTGGGTGCGTACGGTCATCAGATGTCCTTGTTTCTCCTGACAGACTTTCTGCGCCTCATCAAAAGTCGCCCTGTCGGTTTGGACGACGAAGCATTTTCCCTCCACACAAAAACCTTCACTGATGTTTTCCCCGTGAACTCTCAGAACAACGAGCGCCAGCGCCATTCCCAGGATCTCTCTCATCTCTGCTGACACGTTATGTAACGATATTCACGAAGTTATGGCGAAGTGACCAGCGGATCGTTCACATTCATGAGTACGAGGTGTGCCGTGCCGCATTTATAATGACATCCATGTCTCCAAAAATTAAAGGAAGTTCGTGTTATCTGGCAGAGATCCCAGAGCTCCACTAACTCTTCCTCTCTCTCTTTCTCTCTTCCTATCAGTCGGCGCGCATGTGTTTGGATATATGATATCCATCTGAGGATTTAATTTCCAAATTAGTTACCGCAAATAGATGTCGCCTTTTCGACCAACTATGTTTTGGTCACGCTATACTCTTCCTATCCTCCTAAAATTGATAGATAGATAGATAGATAGATAGATAGAAGTTTTGTAAGATTGAGTAGTCGTTTCAATTGTGTAATTTGGGGTTTGTATTGAATGTGGATGTCACAGTAGCCTAAGTAAGGAAAACACCAACATAAATTCAATACATCTATGTATAGATTTAGACTATTTACAACCTTTTTCCAAGTTGGTCCAGTGAGTAATTACTGGTATACACCAAAGGGTGGAAACGGACGCTTAATTTATCAGTGTTCTTACAGTATATCATTGTTTCCATGAGTTCAAAGAAACTGGGTGGATATCGGTGCGCTCAACAAAAGGAGTTTATTTAGATTTTGATACTACTGAAAGTCTGTAGGTGTGTGCATGATGACTGATAAAAAAACTGCGTTGGTCAAAGAAAAAAATGCGACCCACCCTGAACTACTTTCTCCTCGTTTCCTTTCTGTCACACCTCAAACAAATTGTACATTCATCATGTAGGAAGTTTTCATAGATCAGTCTCCAGAACAGTCCATGAAAGGAAAACATTGCAAGAAGACTGGAATTGTTTTATTAGTGACAAAGAATGAAAACAGAACATAAATCAGGCAGAGAGTGGGTGAAATTAAGTTTTGTAAGGATGCCTTGATGATTGAAAACCAATCAAATCCATGTGATTACTGATTTTGGTTAAAGACGGGATATTCTGCATGCATATTTACACTTTCATCTGTGTGATTGTTGATTTTTCAATTCAGTGACATTCACGAGATGCTCCTGTTCTTATTTTGGTGACCTTTTCATGGCAGGAAATTGAAGGGATTTGTCATGAATCAGTCATTTAGTCCTTTTCCATATTTAATCAGTGAGTTATGCAAGGTCAAGCACCACTCATTTCATCAAAATGTAATCATGCAGTCTAATTCAGAAATCATTCCTTATATTGTATTAGTTAGTAATATAATTTCTCAAGCAGGGTGCAGTCAAATCCTTCCTGCTCAGGTATTGTAATAGCATTCTTTGTTGCTTTCTTTCCAGTCATATCCTCAGGAAGAAAGGAAGGATGTCATTCTTCTTCTTTTTTTTACGGAGTAATGAATCTTTTGCACCTAGAAAGAAGCAGTCGAAAGGCTCCGGATCTGGATCTTGATGAATCAATAAGAGAATCATTTGATAATGTTATCCTTTGTTTTACAGCACAGTTAATGTTATCTGTATTGTTATCGTTATTCATCATTTTCGATAAAGTAACCTATAAGCTACTTTCTCGAAAACGACAAATATTACCCAGAATGCATTGTTTTTACAGAATATTACTTCGGTGTATTACAATGTATTCTGGGTAATATAATTTGTGTTTTTTTTTTTTTTTTGGTATATTACTGTTTCAACTGAAAACGGTATTTTACTGTGTAAATTTGTTTTGTTTTTTTGGTTATTTTTTAGAGACAACACAAAATCAACTCAAATTGTTATTAAAATAATCAATTATCAATAAAAAAAAAAGATTTCTTTTGTCATTCATTGTAAGTGTTAAACATAAACCTCACAAAAGGATCTTCATGAACCTCTGAGTTACTAAAATTCACATTTCACGTTTTCATTGTGCTCTCACAAAACATGTCAAAAACATGTCGGGGTCATATATATATATATATATATATATATATATATATATATATATATATATATATATATATCTTAAAAATAAAGGTTCTTTAATGGCATCAATGGTTCCATGAAGAACCTTTAAAATTCATGGAACTTTTCCATTCCACAAAAGGTTCTTTATAGTGAAAAAAGGTTTAGAATGTTTCTTTAAAATGTTTCTTTAAAGAACTATTCACTGAAAGGTTCTTTGAGAAACCAAAAATGGTTCTATTGCATCACTGCAAAACCACAAAACATTCATTTTTAATAATGTTAAAATTTATTAAGAAAAATTGCATTGTATTTTTTTCCTATTGATTTTGCCCTGGACATGTTTTTGGGGCATTCACTTTACTCCAGGTTTTTCTTGGGTGACTGTGCAGCCCTTCCAGTAACAGTTTCAACAACAATTCATTTAAAAACATCTACTAAATCACTCTGCTTCACCAGTTAACTTAACACATGTGTTCTTTTTAACCTAATCACAAATGTGCACATTTACCAAAAAAAATGAACTTCCAAATCAAGGTCTGAGTGTTGCCGTCTCTACCCTTGAGAAAACAGATCTCTCCCTGCAGACAAAGCCGTAAAACACATCCTCCCTTTCCTATGCTCTTGTTTTTGGAACCTGCTGACTTCGACATGGGTTTTTTTGCTTTGCCGTTCACAGAAGAGAATCTGTTGCTAACTCAGTGAGCTGCCTATGTAAGCAACATTTTAAGACATCACTCTTGACGCAAATGATTATCCTGGAGGTAGGCAACTCTCAAAATACCTTGTTGCAAAATAAATTGCAATTTCATTGAGAAGAAAATCTGATGAAAATGCAGATGAATTGAGCAAAATCTGCAGCATGTGGCGTGCTAGGGTTATGAAGAACTGGATGGTTTAAATTTTAGTCCAGTTTGTTTATATTTCTAGGTTCCTGTTATTTACTTTTCAGGCATTCTGAAGGAAGGCATTCTGTGCCCAAAACCCGTCAGCTGTAAAAAAGTTGTAAATAAACTGAACTACTCTTTCTACTTAAAAAAAAAAAAAATCAAGTTTAATTCAGTGTGTTACATGCCATTTCTTTATAATTCTTTGTGAAATTTACTAGGAGTTTCTGAGTGACAATGGAAATCCAACACCAATTTGTTTTTCAGTGCTGAAATACTAGAAGGTTTGGAGGTGAAAAGCCACAATATAAGCAGGTTCAATAATGTTTTGGACTCTGTTTGACTCCAGGCTAGAAACTATTTCTCCGTAGATTTTTGTTATGCAATTTAAGAACTATGAGGTAAAACTATGTGGTAAAAACAAGCATCCTACACAGTGAAGACAGATACATAATTCACTCTAAATGCATCAGTTGTCAAGCGGGTTGCTGCTCGCTCTGACGTGTAACACATTCTTCTATCATAAAGTTTTTTTTGCATTAAATGACTTTGATGGATTGGAAGGATTTTTATTCTTAATTTTAAATCTCAGTGTACCTGACAGGATAAGATAATGCAAAATCTGATTAATGACACTCATTTTTTACACCGCAGTTTCTCAATACGGTCAGACCAGCTTATCATTTCTGCTGGTGTTGGGGAGACTTTGCAATATGCATCACTTTTTCTTATACATATCTTGCAGTGATCACTAAATTTAATTTATATAGTGATATAATCCTATGGAAGGGAGTGAAAAGATGGGTAGATAGAATCATAAATTATTACATTTCCCAGAAAGTATTTCTTCCACATACAGACTTAAAGGTTCATCTTCTAATGAAAACATGACTGGTATTTCCCCATGCAAACACAATGTTAATGCATTGCAAGTGTGCATGCAGTTTTTGTGGTGTTTTGAAGAGGTTTTAATGCATTGAGGAGCAATAGTCATAGTGATTATTGCTTTTAGCACACTCTCTTCGACTATTAAATATGACCACATAATTTTTCTGCTCTCTTCACAGTAAACAGTGAGGCCCCAACTGGGTTAAAGGGAAAACTGGATAAGCTCAGTGAGGATTTGGAGGATATCCAGTCTGTGCCTGCTGAAATTACTCCACTGGAGCTCTGCAAAACATCCCGGCCTGAGTGGCCCAGCATGATTCAATACCAGATGGCAGTAATTTAGCATTGGTCATTTTTATATAAGATATACATATGCATGAAATACAGAGCAAGGGCTTGACTCGACACATCCACGGACTGTTGGCTAAACATCTGACGCAAATTGCACACTTATCTGGAAACACTTCAGGAGTTGTCATCTGGTTGGGTGAATTCTACAGAAATATCTGAGATGTGTGTGTCACGTTCTTTAACGGACCGCCTAGAAACAAATGCCATGATGTCAAACCCCTTTGTGGAAGAAGAACGCTGTCATGTTTACAAGTGCTTACCAGGATCAAATAAACGCTGGATTTTCAGAAGAATGTGAAGTTCGCGGCTCCATTGTTACTGTAAACTTGCACAACGTTCTTGAATTAATAATTTATAGAAGCACGCCGGTCTGTTATTGTAGGGACATCGACTTTACATTTTCATGCCCCTAAACATGAAGCGGAACAAAACAAACTGTGATTGGTTGCGTTACATGTCAGTCAAACGTCCTTGGCCAGTGAAAGCTGCGATAGAGTCCAGACCTTCTGCCGTCAGTCTGAAGGTCTGGCTACGCAAGACTAGGGCTTGACATTAACACCCGTCAATATCGGAAATAATAAACTAAGTGCAATGTAGTGTTGTCAAAAATATCAATACATATCGATATTTAAATATCTGAAACGCTTCCAATACTCGATAGATACACGAGACCAGCTGCTCTTCCTATCTCTCATCACTCCGACAGCGAGTCGACACACAAACCCGCCTCCCTTCACTCACTCGTTTCATTTGTTCCAGATGAATATTGTTTGAATTTCACTCTGGGATTGCGTGTATTGCACATAATTTTACTCACTCCCACACACACTCAAAGTGCGCGCACATAAAGCTGCCTCTCAGTACTAAATTGAGTTATTTTTCGCTGCTTATTACACTTAAACAGTCAAATGCACACAAAATAATGTCAAAATGCCGGTCTTGGCAAGTATTCACGTAAACAGTTGAGAAAGAAAATGCATGTGTAACAGTATAATGGATCAGTGCGTCAGGTCTTAAAGTGACAGCAGCCTAATATACCTGCTGCCAAATTATGAGATAATATTAAAAATATCTGTATGGCAGTTTTCGCCCATGGTGTCGATGTCAAAATTGTGGACAGAGAAAATAATGAGTGGCTAGAAAACTACTAAACACAGTGGCTGGTGTGCAAATAAGTTAATGTCAAGCAATGTATAGAGCATATGTAAGCAATAAGGTACGAGGTTGTGCTGTATCGTGCCTAATAACGCCCTTCAGCTGTGGCTTAATCATGATACAGCACTAGCCTCAAGTACCTTATTGCTTTTATAAAACGCTTACCACACAATACAAATATTAAAGCCAAAAATTTGTATCAATGCAACTTTCATGAAGTAAAATTTCACTAAAAGCCTTCCTTCCACCGGAAAAAATAGTCCCTGACTGTGAACAGTAACAGAAGTTACATTATTACGCCATTAGATTACTACAGGCCATATTTTACTCATAAATTGAAAAACCCCATAGGTTTTTCTTGAGGGAACCGGTGGTGAATTAGTCTTCTGGGTTTTGATGTGATGCCTGTGAAGGTCATGAAGTAATACGGCTTTCATATGCATGACTCAAAACATGTTTTACTATTGAATTGCCCACAGGATTCCAGTAAGAGTAGAGAGAAGCAACAAAAACATTCCAGATTCTAAACGGAATTAATTCAAATTAAATTAATTCAAAAGTGTTCCTCCTCAAGTCTTCACTAAAGTTTGGAATGTTTTCTCTTCTGCTCACCAAGGCTGCATTTATTTGACTGAAAACGCAGTAAATTCTGTAATATTGTGAAATATTATTACAAGTGTTCTCCATGTGAATATATTCCTGTGATCAAAGCTGAATTTTCAAAAAAAAGAAAGAAAAAAACATAAAAAGATCATAAAAGTAGTCCATACAAGTTTTGCACAAGTCTTCTGATAGCATTCTGTGAGGAACAGACAAAGTTTAAGTCATTATTCAGTCAGAATAACTGCATGCAGGTTTGGAACAACATAAAGGACATAAACCTCATTTTATTAAAGTGACTCTACTGGAAATGCATCAGAAAACCAGACTGCAATCTAATTGCTACCAAGACGTCAAGTAATTTCGCAACCATACTGCGATGAAAGTCTTGTTTTACTGTGATGCTATGACTTTCACTAACATGAGTGCTGCATGTCTGTCTGCAGTGAGTAACTGTCTCTCTTTCTTCTGTCGTCGAGCAGCTGCGCAGTGAGTAAAATACTGTGATGTCATCGCTGACGTGCCTCTTATGACAAAAATATCATTATAAAACATGAACCGTTGTCTGCCTAGAAAAGTCCCAGCTTTTCTACAGAATAAGGGTGTTAATGTCAAAATGAGTCTAAAAATAACTGTTCTGTGGTAATCAACAGTATGTCACAGGAAGTGTTATATTAGTATTATTTGTATAGTATCTGTTAATATTTTGAATTAGCTTTTTTATTCTTTTTAGCTTTCATTTTAATTTTAGTTTAACTTTTAGTAATTTTGTTTTGGATTTAATTTGATTTTTATTAATTGAATTTTTTTTTATTTCCACGTAACTTATTTCAGAGTTTTTCAGTTTTTTGTTTTTTTAAGTTTAAGTTTTAGTAATTTTGTTTTGGATTTAGTTTGAATTTTATTCATTTTAATTTTAATATTTATATTTAACTATTTCTATTTTAGATTTATTTTTTTTATTCAAAATTTCATATTTTTTAAGTTTTTGTAAGTTTTTGTAATTTTGTTTTGGTTATAATTGGATTTTTATTCGTTTTATTTTTATTTCTATTTATTTTATTTTTGATGATTTTTTTTTGTAATTTTAGTGCTTCAACTTATTAGTTACTTATTTAATTATTAATTTATTTGTTTACATTTTTTAAGTTTTAAGTTTTTCACTATATATATATATATATATATATATATATATATATATTATTAGAGTCATACAGAAAATACAGTTAAATGCAACAAACAGCACAAATCTGTCATCAGAGAGAACATTATAATGTGTGTTTGGGACATGGCTTTTAGTGGTAAGACTTTGTTTTTGTAATCAGGCTCTCAAAAATTATATAAAAATCTGGATTTAGATTCATCAGCAAATGTATCTATCGGCTTTCAAATATACAGAAATATATAAATATATAAAGCTATATATATATATATATATATATATATATACATATATATATAGCTTTATTTTATTAAATTACTGATAGCTAATAGTTAACAACAACTGGTCCCAGATCATGCAATATTAAACCAGAAACATTCCATCCAATCATGCACACACATTTCACCATAAATACACTTATAATAGATGGCATGAAGCGTATTTATATTTGCAAATCCATATTTCTTATCTTAGAAATGTTCTGAAAAAACATGCAATGCACCATTTTTGAAATATAAAGAGAGAACTTATAAGTTAAAAAAAAGTTAAGTTCATATGCTCAGAACAGTTGTCTGTTTCTGCACTGACCTCTTTGCAACTTGACATAATTTACTACTAAAAGTCAAAATATGTTATTTATCACTGATGAGCAAAACAATCTTGGGAAGAACGCTGATCTCAAACACAGATATTCCTGCTTATAATTCCCTAAATAGTGAGAACATACTTTTTCCCCTTGAAAGTAGGAACAGATGGAGATTATGAAGCTTCCAATAGGACAAAAAAAAAGATACAGTGCTTTTAGCAGACGGTGCAAGAATCAGTTTGTTTGTGTTTGTGATGTAAATTATATGTGTGCAAACTATTGTATGGACCAAAAAAATCTAAATATCATCTTATGTGTTCTGGAGAAGGAAAAAAGTCATGTTTCATTTTTAAGTGATCATGCCAAGTGCCAAATGCGTGTAAAAAAAGGACATTGTGATGGGGACAAAATACATGCCTATTTTTATATGCGGATTTGCAGTCTGATTGATTGTGAAAAGGCTCCAATATGGTGCACAATAGTGTTTTTGTACGAACAACCCAAGTTCAAATCCGGCTCTGGTAATCTCTGATCCCACCTGCCTGTATTCTTCCTTTCACCTCTTTGTTCAATAACGATCTCAAATGAAATGCAAAATATAGTTTCAAGTTTGACTCATTTCTTAATGATCCATTGATGCATTTGGCACACACTTTCATACAGCAGCTTGCATCGTTTTCCACACTTATCTGTATGTGTTCTCTGGAAATCAAACCAGAGACCTTGACTTCACCAGCTGAGCTATGGGAACACCTCAACGCGAGCCAAATACAATGCTTTTCCCAACAGACACATTTGCTGTACTGTTTCTGTACAATAGACCTATACGTTTTAATACAAGCAGGGTTTTCCTGTTTCTTGTTTGTTGCTCGTGTTACCATCGAAAAGCTGAGGCACTGAAGCCAAAACATATTTTTAGTCACCTGGGGCAGGTTGCATAAATCACTAAGTCTAGTCTTACTAAGGTAGTCATCAATTTTTTTTTTTTTTTTAAACTGTTCATGACATTTTGACCTAATTTGATACCAAAAATAAGACTGACTGTCCCTTGATCTTAACATAATGGCTATGTTTATGCAACTGGCCCCTGCTGGTCTCGAAACACCTTTGGATGACCTTCCGAGAACGTCCGTAAGGCTCTTGAAAAGTGACAATAGTTTTCCTTGCTCTTTAGTAGTTGTACTTGAGTTTAGGAAGTGACTCCTTCCCTGAGGAGTTACACTTTTTCTGATCTATTAATGAGTTAAGAACTAGTTTTGTTGGTTATAAATAATTGTACAGCATCTGCGAGCTTCATTTGGCCAAGCTATTGTTTGTAATGATGTCTCCTCTGAGAAACGGCATTGAAAATCATGTTTGATCGGAGATCATTTCTCAAAAGTGCTGGAAAGTTCATGGATGTATTCATGGAAGCCAGTGACAGGTTGTCGATGTGAGCTAAACACAATGTTAACATAAAAACACTGATGTTCTTCTGGGATTTGTTCGTATTCGCATTTACTAAGGGATTTTACACTTCTCAGTTATTTATAATTTCTTTTTGGTACAACAGCTTGTCATTTCTTCAACTTCAAGATTGTCATACTTATTTAAAAGTCTTCTATTTTGAACAAAATGTAATTGACAGCCATTTTACTGTATTTTTGTAATGTGACATTTTTGAGTGAAATAAAATGTTCAATGAAAAAATGTTGTTTTATCCATCAGGTATAAATTGGATGGTGAAAAGTGTTTCTGCAAGACATATCAAGGGCATTTTATTTTGGAGTAGTGTTGTGGAAAGCAATAAAAGAAAATCCTGAACATGAAAAACAGATGGAAGTTTTGTACTCATTATAATGTTTTACTCTGAAATAAGGGTTGAACAGTTGAGAAACTAATTCACCCAATAAAATGAAAACAACCTTTTTATAAGACTTTATAGCCTACTTGTTCTTTATGAAATGAAAAAAAAAATAATAGCTTATTAAACTTTAGCACTTTGGAGATGCAAAACGCTGTAAAGACTTTAACATTTAGTAATGGGAGACACTTTTCACCATCTAGGCTAAATGAGAAAATTCAACCCTACACTTTTTTATTACTGTTACATTAACTTAATATTGTGTGTCATTTAAAACTGAAATATAAGTAGCCTAATAATGAGTAACTGCACTAGTAGTGTCATGTAATATCTTATTTGTTCTTTAATTTTACATGCTAAATAAGTTATATTTAAAGTCCCCGTGGACCGGAAGTTGCAACCGACTTCAGTGTTGTGACGTATTTCAAAGTAAAATGAAAACGTTTACATACACAAGAGTAAGCTGATAACTCATAAATAGACTGACGGTTGGAGGAGGGGAGTGTCAAACTGACGTCATCCGAGAGGGATGACGTGTTTTTGTAGGCCAACCCGGAAGTTAGCGGCGCACGGGTTCCCTCGATCGAAAACCTATGCATTTTTCCCATAGACTTTTGGAAAATCGTAAAAAATAAGCTTTGTGTTTAACAAAGGGTTATGACACTTGCATGTTTTGTCTATCAAGATCATCTTTACAAGTTAACACAACATTTATACATAATAAAGACTTCGGTAAAGTTGGTTTTATATTCGCACATTCGGACATCCGTATTCAATAGCCTTGTTAATCACACTACATTGGACATTCAGTGGACATTCACAAGAAAATATGCCATTAAACAATACTTGCCTATTTTGATCGACTGTGAAAAATGTTGTAAGTTGACAATCGTTGGTTGTCAATATCATGTCGCTGCTTAAAATTCGCAAACATTAATTTATTGCACATTTATTGGAAAGTCTGAATTTATCAGAAGTCCGAATGTGCGAATATAAAACCAACTTTACCGAAGTTAAATAAAGTCGTCAGATATAAACAGCCAGCAGTAGGCTATAAACGGAATACAGCACACCATGGTCGCGGATCAACGTCACCACCACCAAGCTTCCTCAAATTTTATTTAAAAAACAACTTTATTTAAAAATATGCTCACTGATTATAATCTGCACTGTGTCCACTTTTTCACTTTTTCCAAATGTCCTGTTTGTCATGATGATGTCTAAAGTCTCCACCAAAGGAAGTAGTCCCTTTTAGCAATTTGTTAGCAACCGCCGATTTGAAGACACAGTAAAAGTTTAAAAAATCACAAATGGGTTATAACTGGTGTGTTTTATGTCATGGATCAAAACGTGAATATGTTTAGAGGCTTTGTTAACCACAGACCTTATTTCAGGCGATTTAGTAAAAACCCATTCAAAAAACCATTGACTTTAGGGCGATGGAACCGGAAGTCCTAAAATGCTAACTCGCTACAAAAACACGTCATCCCTGAGGTACTCTATTCCAGAACAGAAGCAAATTTCAGATTTTGATAAAAGTTTACGGCAACAAACAATTTTTTTCCTGTGTATTAACTTGTACAGATTAATTATTTACCACGAGACTAGTAATATGCGTTAAAAAAGTAAATAGGGTAAATTTTGATTTCTTTTTTTAAATTGAACGGATACAGACCTTATGTAGCCCCGCCCCTTTTCCGCGCTGCGCCCGTTGTGTTCTGTCTTCCGAACCCGTTTGAATTTTCACAGCAAAAGGTAAGATCTTATGGATTTACGAATAAACCGATCGTTTTAAAATCTTCCCGGTCTTCAGACATTTGTTATGACATCGTTGAAATATTACAATGCTCATGATAACTTTCGTTAACTCAATTAGTAAATCCACTTCACCAGCTAACCCTTTTCACAGACTGTGATGACGCGTTTTAACGGTCATCACAGTCTGTGAACGGTTTTTTTTTTCTCTTTAAATATATGTACATTTATAACACTTAGTATTATTAGTTAAAGCTGCTGTGAGGGTGTTTCTAATACAGCGGCTATATGGAAGTGACGTATCTTTCTCTCTTCTGACTGCCGTTATCAATCGCTCTCTATTTTTTCCTCCTTTTAAAGTTATGAAAATACTATTGTGGAGGGTTTTTTTTGCTATTTGTGCAAATGGAAACACAAAAAAATGTATTTATCGAAGTCTTATTCACTGCTTGATGCAAAAACTTGAGAAAATGAGATCCAGGCAGTCCAGCCATGATTATGTCACAGATTAAATTTGAATAAGGAATAACAAATTTATTAATTAAAATTATAGAGACAAACAAATAGTAATTAATAGTTAATAATAAAATTTAGAGTATTGTAAAATTCAGAGTATTGTATCTAATAGATGAAGATCAGAAAGAAGGAACAAAATTAAGACATTTGCAGAATGAGAAGAGAAGAAGCAAAAGAGCAAAGAAAAGCGAAGGAAAAAGCAAAGGGAAAAGCTGAATTATTAATGACTCAGTCCATTTTATACCATAAGCACAGGGAAATTTACATCCCTTTCAAACTTATGTTCTAATGAGAAAAGGTCAAATGGATTTATCCATTGATCCATTTATCCATGTCATAGACTGGTCAAGTGTCAAAATAGATGAAAATAGATATAGGGGATATTTTGACCCCCTTAAGGGATTTTTGCAGATCTTACATTATCACATGTCAACATTGTACAAGATCAAATGAGCAACTAATTCTGAAAAACACTGTCCCTTCTGCAGTACTTTGCAGGCGTCCAATATCTAACTTGTCAACATGACCTGTCACATTGAAACACGCAAGATATAGCAAAAGTATAGCATCAATTATTGAATATAGCAAGCATACATACTCTTAAAGATAAAATAAGAATAACCATAAGGGTACAATAAAAATAAATACTTGAAAATATGATGAGAATTAATATATGGATGAGGAGTACATGAATATATGAAATCAAATATAATATTGATAAATCATAAGCCATAAATGATTAACACAAAATATGAATAAAATTCATGAATATGAATATTGACCATTTTGGATCCACCACTGCTATAAAAGTTTACCCAACTCTTCGACAGTGATGGCATAGAAATATACTGATCTACGGCAAAAACGTAAGTTCAAAATTTAAATTTGCGTTTGTTTCTGTGGCGCATAAGTTCCATAGATGAGACTAATTGGTTCCAGGGCCACAGCTCTGCTGTTGAAATTAGTTGGAACAAATTTATTTTTGAATGGTCAACTTAAAAATTTGTGTTAATGCTACAAAAAAGTTCTTCTAACTCAATTTAGTTCAACAAAATTTCATTCACTTGTCACAACCCAATCTGTTGTGTTTTTGTTGAGCCAAAACCTTTGTTTTTAGCGCATGTTATTTAAATTTGCTGATTAACATTAACTGCAAGATTTAATTATTATTACGTATTTTTCATAGTTTAAACATCTAATAAACCTCAGGAATGTAATATTTCAATCATCATTTTAAGGGCAGATTTAGTCAACACACCATTCTCAAAGTGCATTTCTAAACCTCACGCGGATGTGGACTTCATGGGTTTCGTGCCGAGTCAACACCCCATAGCCGTGCCATCTCTGTTTCTGGGCAAAAAGATGGTATTTCCTCAATGATAGCTGCTTCCTCAATCTATCTCCAGCTGTCACACACAAGGTCATTTTCAGAGTTTGAATGTTTACTTTGAATTGCATTAAAGGGGTGTAATTTATTAAAATAATTCAATATACAAAGTAAACCAGCTAAAAAATGGTTTGTTTGACCAATAACAATGGCTTCATCTGAAATTGCATACTTCACTACTTTGGCGATAAAACGGTATGTGACAAAAAAAAGTGTCCCAAAGCACAGTATGTTGAAAAGTGTATGCCAAAAGTCCCAGAATGGTCTACTATTTCTGATAGATTTCAGAAGTGTGGATCTGTGCACACTATTATGGCTAATATATTGCTGACAGCTCATGCTTATAATAAACAGAATGCTACCATGCATTAATATATTGAGGAAAGACTATGGCAAGTTCTGTTTCATGCCGACTTTAAGTCTGTCCAATTTTACAGTTCTGTTTGGTGACGCCAAAGGAGCAGAAATGACATACTGACACATTAAATTAGAGAAACTCAAACAGTGTCATTTCTGATGACACCAGTTACTCATGATATATTCACTGATCTGTGCGCATTTGGGACCATCTGCTCTGATGCAACAGGGATTTGCCAAAGAAAATATGAACAGTTTATTGAGGAAACCATCTGTTAGTCTGTCTTTGGAAATAAAGATGGTTTGACAAGGATTTATGTGGATTTGTTGTTCTATTTCCTGTAGCTCATCTGGCGATATTTTGATTCCCTGGGAGTACAAACTGATTCAGTTTATTTCTTGATGTTGCTTTAGATTATAATAAGTTGGACAGATGTATAAATGTAAATGAGGAAGAATAAATAAAAATGTTGTTCGACGCCATGATACATGAGACAGCTGCAAGATAATCGAAAAACAAATTATTTTTTAATGTTTTTTAAATAAATATATGCCCACCAGTACTGCATATTTGATCAAAAATACAGTAAAATTGTGAAATAGTATTACAATTTAAAATGACCATTTTCCATGTGAATATATAGTAAAATGTAATTTATTCCTGTGATCAAAACTGAATTTTCAGCATCATTACTCCAGTCTTCAGTGTCACATGATCCTTCAGAAATCATTCTGATATGAATATTTGCTGCTCAAGAAACATTTCTGATTATTATCGTTGTTGAAAACAGTCATATTTTTGTCTTTAATGAATAGAAAGTTCAAAAGAGCAGTATTTATTTGAAATAGAAACCTTTTGTAACATTATAAATGCCTTTAGTGTCACTTTTGATCAATTTTATATGTCCAAAAAGCATGAATTTCTTTAAGAAAAAAAAAAAACAGTAGTGTACTTGGGATAGATGTTTACTAAATGATTAATTTAAAGACGAAAGCTTCTGACAGCAGCTCCATGTAAATCTCATGGGAAAGAGCAAAGTTAGAGGATTGTGTAGCGTCCAAAGTCCCGGATAGCTGAAATGATCGGAATGTGGAATGTGATTCATGGCTCAGTTCTTCCGTAACAGATACGTTGGTTTTGCTTGGCTGAATATTCAGGTTCCAAGCAAAAAAAAAAAAAAATGAATCATTTCAATCAAGCAGATAGGACTGCATTCATTACATAATGGCACTAAAGAAATTAACTGTATTATTTTATTATAACTTGTCTATATATTACACAAAATCGATCCGGACAGGACACACACTGACACATGCTGCTTGGAATGAAGCACATGCCTAAATCATTTCCGCCCATCATTTCCAATCAGTCAAAAACCACTGGACTTTCCCACCCGACCCACTCCAGATACCAGCTCTTTTCACTCAAGTTTAATCACTTGATGTTCTCGCTTTGAGTGTTCAGACGTAAACAGTGTGTTTTCATGGGCTGAGAGAGTCAAAGAGATACCAGACAGACTGTTATTCTTCCCTGACAACAGAAACATGTGCATTTAACTACAGAAACAAAAAGACTAGCCTGTTTTTAACATGTGCACCTCTTTAAACCAGACCAGGCCAGTTGTCGTACAGGGAAGTTGGGATTGATTTCACTCTAGTTCAGTTGCACAAATGCTTGCTTTCTCTCACAGATGTGTTTTCAAACACTGAAAAAAAAATGTTATCACTGTAGACTGTTAGACTTACTTATTTACCGCAAAATATCCCAGTAAAATACCATATATGTTATTTACGGTTAACTACTGTAATATGCAATGCATTATGGGTATTTTTATGATATTTACAGTAACTATACAGTAAGGATCTATTTATTAATGTCAGTTAACTAACTAAGATTAATAAATGCAGTAGAAGTAGGCCTATTCATTGCTAGTTTAAGTTAATTTCAATCCGAATTCCAGAAATGTTGGGACGTTTTTTAAATTTGAATAAAATGAAAACTAAAAGACTTTCAAATCACATGAGCCAATATTTTATTCACAATAGAACACAGATAACATAAATGTTTAAAGGGAGAAATTTTACAATTTTATGCACAACATGAGCTCATTTGAAATTTGATGCCTGCTACAGGTCTCAAAAATGTAGGCACGGGGGCAATAAATGGCTGAAAAAGCAAGAAATTTTGAAAAGAATCAGCTGGAAGAACATCTAGCAACTAATTAATTTAATTGATATCAGGTCTGTAACATGATTAGCAATAAAAGGGATGTCTTAGAGAGGCAGAGTCTCTCAGAAGTAAAGATGGGCAGAGCTGTGAAAGAGTGCATAAAAAGATTGTGGAAAACAATGTTCCTCAGCATCAAATTGCAAAGGTTTTGCAAATGTCATCATCTACAATGCATAACATCATCAAAAGATTCAGAGAAACTGGAGAAATCTCTCTGCGAAAGGGACAAGGCCGAAGACCTTTATTGGATGCCTGTGGTCTTCGGGCCCTCAGACGACACTGCATCACTCATCGGCATGATTGTGTCAATTACATTATTAAATGGTCTCAGGAATACTTCCAGAAACCACTGTCAGTAA
Organism: Ancherythroculter nigrocauda; assembly: GCA_036281575.1. NCBI lineage: Eukaryota > Metazoa > Chordata > Actinopteri > Cypriniformes > Xenocyprididae > Ancherythroculter > Ancherythroculter nigrocauda. The sequence goes on along the minus strand of VTFQ01000014.1, from coordinate 49,357,739 downwards.
ACACAATCCGCCGTGCCATCTGCAGATGCCAACTAAACCAATGTCGGTAAACACAATCCGCCGTGCCATCTGCAGATGCCAACTAAACCACTGTCGTAAACACAATCCGCCGTGCCATCTGCAGATGCCAACTAAAGCTCTATCATGAAAAAAGGAAGCCATATGTGAACATAGTCCAGAAGCGCTGTTGTGTCCTGTGGGCCAAGACTCATTTAAAATAAACTGTTTCAAAGTGGAAAAGTGTTCTATGGTCAGACGAGTCCAAATTTGACATTCTTGTTGGAAATCACGGAAGCCGTGTCCTCCGGGCTAAAGAGGAGGGAGATCTTCCAGCGTGTTATCAGCGTTCATTTCAAAAGCCAGCATCTCTGATGGTATGGGGGTGCATAAGTGAAAGCTATATAAAGGTTTTAGAGCAACATATGCTCCCCTCCAGATGACGCTTATTTCAGGGAAGGCCTTGTGTATTTCAGCAGGACAATGCAAAACTGCAGCTATTAGCATGGCTTCATCGTAGAAGAGTCCGGGTGCTGAATTGGCCTGCCTGCAGTGCAGATCTTTCACCTATAGAGAACATTTGGCGCATCATTAAACGAAAAATGCATCAAAGATGATCACAAACTATTTAGCAGTTGTAAACATATATCAGGCAAGAATGGGACCAAATTCCAACACCAAAACTTCAGAAACTCATAACCTCGATGCCCAGACGTCTTCAAACTGTTTTGAAAAGAAGAGGAGATGCTACACCATGGTAAACATGTCCCCGTCCCAACTATTTTGAGACCTGTAGCAGGCATCAAATTTCAAATGAGCTCATGTTGTGCATAAAATTGTAAAATTTCTCCCTTTAAACATTTATGTTATCTGTGTTCTATTGTGAATAAAATATTGGCTCATGTGATTTGAAAGTCTTTTAGTTTTCATTTTATTCAAATATAAAAAACGTCCCAACATTTCCGGAATTCGGGTTGTATAATGCATTAAAGAACTGTTTTTTTATTAACTAAC
>VTFQ01000014.1:49198762-49356228 GCA_036281575.1 Ancherythroculter nigrocauda | reverse complement strand
TATAATATTAATATTGAACCACTGTACTCGCATGAACTGATTTAAATATGTTGTTAGTACATTAATGGATCTTGAGAGAGGAAATGTCATTGCTCCCTATGCAGGCCTCATTGAGCCATCGGATTTCATCAAAAATATCTTAATTTGTGTTCTGAAGATGAACGAAGGTCTTAAGGGTGTGGAACGAGATGACATGAGGGAGAGTAATAAATGACAGAATTTTAATTTTTGGGTGAACTACCCAGGTGAAAAAAAAAAAAAAGTAATGTACTTAAAGTGCTCTATTTTCATGCACTAATTAATCTTTAGTACTTTTTAAGATAATCTTAAGAACATCTAAGTGTACTCAACTGCTATTTTGAGACCCCATGAAATACGAATTAAAAAACATACAATCTCTGTATTAAAAAATGTAGTTTGTTACCACTTGTAGTACACTATGGATTTATTTTAAAGTAGAGGCGGCGCAACAAGGGTTGCCAGGTTATAACAACAAAGCCCCCCTCCCCCGTCCTTTGGGGTAAAATCTGTTTTTTTTTTTTTTTTGGCGGGATTCCCCTAACTAAAACTAGCATTTCAGGGGATAAATATCACATTATTGAAGTCACTTCAACCTGCGGCAACACTGTTAAAGTAGCCCAATTCCATGGGAAAACTGCGGACTTGGCAACACTGGGCACAACTATATAATGATCAGTCTATAATCCCACCCACTTCGATGCGGTGCTAAACTGCAGTGGAAAAACAAACTGAAAGTAAAGCGAATCTCATAATTTGCCCTGGAAGTAGTAGGTCATCCAGGTACTTTTCGCTTTGTGTTTCACCTACTAAATAATAGGAAAGCATGTGATTTCAGATGCAGCCAAAGTGTACTAATGATTTTTGTTGTTTGAAATAAAACCGTTCTAAAATATACATATTAAATAAAAAACTTGACTTAAAGTTAAAAATGTTGCTAACTGAAATTACTAAAATCGAAATAAATTAAATCTAAATAGAAATGAAAAATAACAAAAATGACAAACACATAAAATTAATAATTATAATTAATAAATACTTTAATAGTGTATAAATAAATAACCTGGTGTGTGAATTTCGGAGCCGTATCTAGAGCAAAATTACAGTGAGGTTTGGATAAGCATATTTTCTCATTTTGTATTCAGAACATATTTTGTTCATGTTTCTCTTTCCCATTTGGCATCCATGATCATCCTTTTTCATTTCATCACATATTTAGATGAATTAATAAAGCATAAGCTGTAGCTGGAATGTCTTTCTTATGAAAGTTGAATGATCTGCTGGAAGTTTTGCTTGATTGACTAAGACTCAAAACCTTCTGCTTCATCTAAATATATTTTTTTTGTTGATCTAAAAGAGACACATTGAGTCATGGTGCTCATATGGGTGACGCAGGTTTGAATTTCATGATGTTCTCTGAACCAGTTCTCTCCAGCTTCCTGTTTCCTCTCAGATGATCCATCAATAAAAATAACATTGATTTACAGCTAATTTCTTGCATCATGTTGTTTTCCCAAGACTGAAAAAGCACAACAGAACGAGGTGGGCTTGAAAAAACAACTCGAGGACGCATTAAAAGAGGTAAGAGGAAAAAACTGCATCATCAATATTTGTTTAAATGCAAGTATTATATAAATATTTAAATGCAAGTATTATATAATGTCTTCCTTTACTTCAACAGCACCGGAAAGTCATTGAGGAGCTCAAACATGCTCGGGAAGGATTCAAGGAAGCTCTTCAAGCCAAAGATAAGGAACTGGAAGTTACAAAGGTAATTATGGGAAGTTGAGCATGAAAACGAGCACAGTATGATTTTATTCGGCATGGACAATAAAATAAATGCAGATAAACAAACACTAAATGAAAAAATAAAGCGGTTATTTTTCTGTCAAAAGGTCAATTTCTGATGAATTTCCCATCTGTTTTTTCCCAGTTAATGAAAGTGAATAGAAACTCTTTCAAGCTGCAGAAAGATGATGTCATGCAAACAAACCTTTTGATAGTCTAAAATGAGTGACCGGTGACCAGATTTTGTGGAAGTGTAGTTATTTTTTTAACATAATGCCTAAAAAGTAAATAAAAAACCAATAATTTGTAACCTTCTCCCACAGGAAGAGAAAGAGAAGGCCAAAGCTCAGAAAGAGGAAGTGGTCACACAGATGACTGAAGTGCTGGAGAGTGAACTGCAGTGCAGCGTTTGTTCAGAGCTCTTCATTGAGGTAAAGAATCATGTGATCAGATGTAGGAATGACAGGGAAAGAACACTGACTTATCGAAAGATCAAAACTTTCTTTTCTATAAAAGTTCACTAGTGTCAAAAACAAGAGTGTAGGTTGACGTAGTGTTTTGTAGAAAAACTCCAATGGAAGTGTACGAAGGCCCCTAAAGCTTAAAAATGTCTGTATTTTATTGCATTAGATACAAAATATCAAAAACAAATGTTGCTCAATGTTTTCTTCAGAGCCACCCTTTCAGTTAATTTTAAATGATTTAAGGTCAGTTTTTGTTGATGTATGAAGTCAGTTCTCCTCAAAATCAGAATGTAGTTCATAACATCAACAAATGTAATATAAATTTGAGTCGCTTTGAATAAAAGCGTCTGACAAATGCATAAATGTAAATAAATGAACTAGGGCTGTCAAATCAATTAATCATGATTAATTGGATCTAACATAAAAGTAAATATATATATATGTGTGTGTGTGTGTATAAAGTACCGGTTAAAAGTTTGGTTAAAAAAATATTATTTTTAATGTTTTTGAAAGAAGTCTCGTCTGCTGATCAAGCCTGAATTTGTTTGATCAAAAATACATAAAAAACAGTAATATTGTGAAATATTATTACAATTTAAAATAATGTTTATTTTAATGTACTTTAAAATATAATTTATTTCTTTGATCAAAGCTGAATTTTCAGCATCATTACTCCAGTCTTCACATGATCACATCAGAAATCAATGTTAATTAATATTTTTTTGGAACTTGTGAGACATTTTTCAGGATTCATTGATGAATAAAAAGTTAAAAAGAACAGCATTTATTCAAAATGGAAATCTTTTCTAACAATGTAAATCTTTACTATCACTTTTTATCAATTTAACACATCCTTGTGGAATAATTTCTTTCAAAAAAATAAAGAAAAAAAATTACTGACCCCAAACTTTTCAACTGTAGTGTATATTGTTACAAAAGATTACTTTTGTCACAATATTACTAAATTTTTTTTCTGTATTTGATCGAATAAATGCAGGCTTGATGGGCATAGGAGACTTATTTTTTAAAAAACATTAAAAATGTTTCCAAACTTATATATAGATATATGTAAGTGTGTGTGTATATATATATATATATATATATATATATATATATATATATATATATATATATATATATATATATATATATATATATATATATATATATATATATATATATATATATATACAGTACAGTCCAGTCCAAAAGTTTGGAACCACTAAGATTTTTAATGTTTTTAAAAGAAGTTTCGTCTGCTCACCAAGGCTACATTTATTTAATTAAAAATACAGTAAAAAACAGTAATATTGTGAAATATTATTACAATTTAAAATAACTGTGTACTATTTAAATATATTTGACAAAGTAATTTATTCCTGTGATCAAAGCTGAATTTTCAGCATCGTTACTCCAGTCTTCAGTGTCACATGATCCTTCAGAAATCATTCTAATATGCTGATCTGCTGCTCAAGAAACATTTATGATTATTTTCAATGTTGAAAACAGTTGTGTACTTTTTTTTTCAGGATTCCTTGATGAATAGAAAGTTCAAAAGAACAGCATTTATCTGAAATACAAAGCTTCTGTAGCATTATACACTACCATTCAAAAGTTTGGGGTCAGTAAGAATTTTTTTTTTTTTTTTTTTTTTTTTAAAGAAATGAAAGAAATGAATACTTTTATTCAGCAAGGATGCATTAAATCAATCAAAAGTGGCAGTAAAGACATTTATAATGTTACAAAAGATTAGATTTCAGATAAACACTGTTCTTTTGAACTTTCTATTCATCAAATAATCCTGAAAAAAAATATTGTACACAAATATTTTGTACAATTGTACACATTTAAATGTTTCTTGAGCAGCAGATCAGCATATTAGAATGATTTCTGAAGGATCATGTGACACTGAAGACTGGAGTAATGATGCTGAAAATTCAGCTTTGCATCACAGGAATAAATTACTTTGTCAAATATATTTAAATAGTACACAGTTATTTTAAATTGTAATAATATTTCACAATATTACTGTTTTTACTGTATTTTTAATTAAATAAATGTAGTCTTGGTGAGCAGACGAAACTTCTTTTAAAAACATTAAAAATCTTAGTGGTTCCAAACTTTTGGACTGTACTGTGTATATATATATATATATATATATATATATATATATATATATATATATATATATATATATATATATATATATATATATATATATATATATATATATATATATATATTGTGTGCAGAATTATTAGGCAAGTTGATTTTCTGATCATTTTTTTTTCCAAGCACATTTTACCAATTCCAATCCACATCAATCTTAATAACTACTATTAATATTGTTTTTAATCATTTATAAGTGATATATAATTGTTCATGAAGGCTGGAAATGAAAAATGCCTTATATTCAGGTGTGCAGAATTATTAGGCAAGTTTTCTTTTACAGGCAAAATGAGCCAAAAAAGAGATTTAACTCAGACTGAAAGGTCAAAAATTATTAAATACTCATGAGAAGGACGCAATACTAATGCAATACTAGAAATATGTTTGAAAGAAGTCTCTTCTGCTCACCAAGGCTGCATCAAAAATACAGTAAAAACAAGAAATATTATTACAATTTAAAATAAGTGATTTCTATTTGAATCTATTTTAAAATGTAATTTATTCCTGTGATCAAAGCTGAATTTTCAGCATCATTACTTCAGTCTTGAACATCTCACATAGTCAGACTTTAAATATCGGCAAAATGGCTGGTTTATTTCACAACTTATCATGATGTAAAGTGACCATTCACGGATTTTGTTTTTAAATGCCATTTCAGGATGCATTTGTCTGAAATTAAGCCACAAAAATAGACTAGGTCCACAAATTTAGTTTTTGCAATTAATTTCTCAATGTGTGGTAAGTGAACAATGCACTACGCAGGAAACGATCCTCTTGAACTTTGACCCCCTCAGGCCGTGACGCTGAACTGCGCCCACAGCTTCTGTCAGCACTGCATCCGAGAGTGGCGCAAACGCAAGGACAAGTGTCCCATGTGCTGGCAGACCATCACGTCTCAGACGCGCTCTCTGGTCCTGGACAACTGCATCGACCGCATGGTGGAGAACCTGAGCGCCGACATGAGAGAGAGACGTCTGGGGCTCATCAATGAGCGGAAAGGTGAGAGGTGCGTGACATCACTGCATCTTCTGTCTGATGTGAGTCTTTGAGAAGTTCCTCAGGTGAATTGGTTAAAACATTTAACTGATAGAAATCACTGTACTTCCCCAATTGAGGAGCTGCAGCAATAGTCAGAAATGTTTTTTCCTGTAGTGTCTTGCCTTAAATTAGCAATATAACCAACAGCTGTGTTGCTCAAAATGTCTAGTTACAAACGGACATACCTGAAACTCAAAATCTAATCTCTGTTCTCAGGTCAGAAAGCGAGCGTCTCTCCAGCAGTCGTGGTAATAAACGACGACAGCAGCAGCAGCAGCAGCAGCAGCAGTGACGCGCTCTTTCAGAGCAACAGCTCCGTGTTCTTGGACTCCTCCGACTCCAATGAATCGCTGGTTCATTTTCCCAGCGATGACGATTCGTCCTGGACTGAGGAGGACGATTATCTCTGAGAAACACTCAGACACTAGTGAAGAACAGACACAGCTTGTTTGTTTGGTTTCGTTTAGCCATGGTATTTTTATGTTTGTAGCTCACTGTATGAATTGTTTTGGGCTTTCTATGTTAAAATAAACGTTAAAATTATTTTGCACTCAGCCGTTTTGTCAATTTTCGTATTTAATGTCAGATTTGCACATGCAGAACGCTTAGGTCTCGAAGTTGGTCAGCATCTGTCAGTGCAGTATGAATTGGCCTTAATAAAATCTCATTTAAATCCATGTTTTCCACAAAATTTCTCTCAAAATCAGCTCTGATAATATGAAAAACATTTTTAAACATGCTTATATTAAGTACATGCGACAAAGTATGTCATTGCCATTATAATCGATGTGGCTGTCTGTGTGAGGTGTTGATTGTTGATTTTAATGGGAACGTGCTTTTGGTTGTTTTTCACAGTCCAGTATCTGACACAAGAGGGCAGCAGTGTGATATGAGTGTTTGATCAGTATGGGCTTGGCTTGCATATCCCTGCTAAACACATTTGTGATCTGGAATCTGGACTTTTATTATTATTTTATTTTTTTTACCGTATATATTTGCGGTGTTTAAAATGCAACAGCATGAAAATAGCTGATTGCAATTGATCTCTAATTCCAATTTGCTTCCATTGCCCATTTGCTATCATTCCTGCATGCTTTAAGGAAAGACACTACAGGTGATTAATCGCAGTACATGAAGGCAGTGGTTTTGTCTTAAAAGTTTTCTGAAATGTTCTTTTTAAATATGCAAATTATGCATTATATAAATAAACATGCACTCATTTTCAGATATTTCCAAAACAGAAATCTAAACACTGGAAAAAGCCAGTTTATTATTTCAATTAGTTTGACATATTAAAGGTTTTTACAGAGTGAATTTTTGTATATCCTATTTTATCACTCCATAAATCAGAATGTACTGTCAACAGCCGGAAAAAAATAATAGGAATAATATAAATCATTCAAATATTTTAATGAACAAACCCCTCTGTAAAAACCTCCAGAATAGTTTGGTTTACGAAAAACTGCTGAAGTGGAGATTTCTGACTCGGGTGTAGGAGGAAAAAGCAAATTTTGAGAAAAGATATGTAGGCTATTGCAATTGAAATATACAGACACAAATAAAGTGTAAAAAGTGTATTTTGGATGTTTTCTTTCCATTAGTCTGAAAGAAGACATGTTATGGAAGCAAAATAGACTCTAAATTGACCAGTGCATAAAAAAACAATGGGTTTGCCTGTAGTGTTTAACCTTGAAAAGAATCGAGGAGATGGTTATTAAGTACTTCACTATTAGTCAAGCATCATCAGGGTTGGGGAAAGTTACTTTTAAAAGTAATGTGTTAAAATATTGTGTTACTTCCTAAAAAAGTAACTAAATGGATTACTCAGTTACTTTTTATAGGAAGTAATGCATTGCATTACTTTTTCTATTTTTGGCAAATGTAAAGGCCCTTTCACACCAAAAGTGAAATGAATAAGCCTCAGACTGAAGGAAATGCAAATTCATGCCTGTACAGTAGAGGGCGCAGCTCAAACCAACAAGCCTTTCAGCTGTGCTGCCATTCTGGATCGCAGAAGAATAGGATGCAGGAGAAGAAAGTTCAAACCTCCAACTTCAGCAGTAAAAACAAAAAATTCATCACAATTGTGATGTTTATCTAAAGTCATTTTTGCTTATTCGTATGGTTAAATTGGATCATCAAAGGTCAGCAGCAAAGACATTAGTTAATAAAGTGAGATTAAATACATTAAGTATATTTGTGTTATTTAACATTTAATTATTGCAGGCTTGAATATACGTTTGTGTATCACTGTTTTTCTTAATTTTGAGGAACACTGAATCTGTTTTTGTGCAAGTGAGATGTTCACATTTAGTCTAGAACTACAATAACCATCATGTTCACATAGCGCACACTATGGAAGCTTGTTTCCGCCATTAAATAAAAAAATAAGATAATTGACTTTTTATCTCACAATTCTGACTTTTTTTTCTTGCAATTGTGAGTTTACATCTTGCATATAAAGTCGCAATTCTGACTTTATAACGCAATTGCGAATAAACGAGTTATAAAGTCAGAATTGCATGATATAAAGTTGCAATTGTTATAAAGTCAGAAATGCAAGATATAAACCCACAATTGTGAGTTATAAAGTCAGAATTGTGATATAAACGTGCAATTCTGAGAAAATAAGTCAGAATTGCAAGTTTATGTTTCACAATTCTAACTTTATTTCTTGCAATTTTGAGTGTATATCTCACAATTCTGATAAAAGTAGTCAGAATTGCAATATGTAAACTCGAATTTGTAATAAAAAGTCAGAATTGGGAGATAAAAAGTAGCAATTATCTTTTTTATTTTTTATTTAGTAGTAGAAACAAGCTTCCATAGCACCAGTGTTGCCAAGTCCGCTGTTTTCCCGCAGAACTGGGCTATTTTACACTGTCGCTGAGGCTTGTTTTTCATGCCTGCGGGTTGAAGCGACCCCAAATAACGTGATATTTAACCCCTGGAATGTGAATTTTACCAGGGGAACCAGACCAAATACCTGGATTTTACCCCCCCGGAATGCGATTTTCTGTGGGATCCCCATGAAATGTGATTGAGCTAGTTTTGAGTAGCAATTGGGCAGGTATTTTTGTGAAAACCTGGCAACCCTGAATAGCACACAATGGCCCTACACGATTTCTCAACATGGGGCAACAGCATGAGCTCAGTCAATAAATGGGAAAACAAAGTAACTTGCGTTACTTGTTTGAAAAAGTAACTCAGATATTTTGTTGTAAATTTAAAAGTAATCCATTACTTTACTAGTTACTTGACAAAGTAATCTGATTACGTACTTGCGTTACTTGTGCGTTACCCCCAACATCGAGGATCGGTTAAATCATGTATCTTGGTAAAAAAAATAAATAAATAAGTATTTTGTTACGAGATTTTGTAAAATCTTGATATTGCCAACACCCAAAAATCTACAAAGATGAAGACCTAAGCAAGCTAATTTCTTGTATGCATTGTTCTTCTAACTTAGCCATTGTTTACTTATCCTGAAAGCACAAAATCTGACTAAACAGCACGAGGCTCTGGTGATCCGTGAGGGTCTGAAGCAGCTGTCGAGCGCCAGCGCTGTGATTCACCCAACTGGGCCGCATGGAGAGCGCACTTCACCGCCAACCTCCAGAGCTCTTCGTCATGTCATCCCAGTCTATTAGCGGCGCGGTATTTGGGAAGCGTGTGTCATGTCAGGTGGGATTACACTGGCACGACAGTGACGGGCCGCCGCGGGCTGCGTACGGGCCCTGGCTCTTGCATTCTCGTCATTGATGTGTCGTAAAGAGAAGCGTGCCAGCAACGCTCTCGCCCGCAGTTCTTTCTTTCTCTCTCTTGCTTGTCATGTTGCATTGGTAGTTAAGGCGGGGAGTGACTCGATCTCTTTCTAGGAGGATTCAAATGAAATGATCAATCCAGGAGAAGCGCTTGACGGTGTTTGAGGTTGTAATGTCCAGGCAAAGTCTGTGCAGTTACACTCTTGCTGCATCAGTTCACTCTTACAAATAAATGTTCCAAAAGGGGTTTTCACAGCGATGCCATGGAAGAAACATTTTTGGTTCCCTAAAGAAACTTTAAGTGAACAATTTTTGGTAACACTTTATTTTACAGTGACAATGTTACATGGAGTTACTGTAGTAATAACTAGAAATTATGCATAATTACATGCAATTAACCCTAAACCAAACCTTCATCCTAACCCTAAACCTACATGCAGTTAATTATTAATATTCAGTATTTAAGTGTATAATTACACTGTAACACTGGCACTTAAAATAAAGTGTTACCCAATTCTTAAAGAGAAACCTTTTTTAATACAAAGTACATTGTAATAACCCAAAGAACCTTTTCATGTCACTACCGAAACAGTGTGTTTTAGTCCATTGGCTGAGACTGATTTTAACACACTTCTACATTTTTGATCAGGAAATATTCCTGTCTAATCTCTCTCTCTCATAGCTACATGATAAGTAGAAAGGTAACATCATTTTGAGTTCAATGTGTTCAAAAGTCTGAAAATCTGTGTGTAACTTTAAGGAATGTCACTACCGAACACCTTTTTCTGCAATTAGGCAAACTTTTTTGGGTGTTATTCCATACAATTTAGTTTTTATGTGTGTACATCTGTTCAGAACTGTGCCATGTGCTGATTAACATCTTGGAGCGGCTCAAAAGTATCTAAAATTGTCACTACCGAAACTTCACCACATGTTTCGGTAGTGACATCATTGTTTCGGTAGTGACAAAAGGGAACACATAATCGTTTATTTGGGGGAAATAAACAAATTTTAGTACAGTTATGCAAATCATTAGAATTTTAGTAGTTTTATTATGTAAATCATTAGTGTTTTAGTATGTGTCATACTAAATTGTGTCATGTGATGTGGTCAGTACCAACACATTACTGTCACTACCGAAAATGTGCAGTCAGGACTGAAACATGGATGTTTTGTCAAAAATAAAGTATATTGAATTATCAACTAAGATGTTATGATAGTGTTATGAATCCTTCACTTTGAAATCAGTATGATAAACTTTATGCCTTTTACAAAGAAAGATTAGATTCAAAATACAACAAATCTCATAAATTACACTTGAAATATTGTTAAAATTGTAATTGTTATTGATTTACCTGTGAAAACATTTTTAATAAAATAGCAAAAACAATATTTGCAAGTTAGATGTAAACAAATTCTTAATAGGTCAATGTAACCCTTCTTATTAAATTATTTATGATTGTGTTTCGGTAATGACAAATTGGGGGAGAGTTCCAAAACTTTCTGAAAATACAATATGAGAATTAACTGCACAATTACTAGAAACGTGTAGCTTGGATATTATACAATTTGCATACAAAAGTTGTGGAAAAAGACATTTTTTACAAGATGTTTCCAACTCTGACTTTGAATCAGTTCTGTAGAATGGCCTATAGATATATTGCTAGTTCAAATGTCTTACCTTAAGTATAGACCTGCCTTGGCTTTATTTGTTTGGTATAAAAAGGCTGGTGTGTTTTTATGGCTGCTGCTGCTGCTGTCAAAACAAGGTGCCTGATGAAGTGTGACATTAGCTTTTAGGGATGAAATCTCAGCAGTTGCAGGTGTCAGTCTAACATTCAGCGTCCTGCAGCACATCTCAAAACTGCTGCTGAGGTCTAGAGTTGTTCATGCTGAGGTTGTCGGAAGCGTAATGAATGTTTGGAGGTTAACGCTGATTATGCAGTTGTTTGTCTAGACGGTCTTCTTTAAAACAAGATACACAGTGCATCGCTCTGAATATACGTATATTCTGTCTCAAAACTTTGTGAGCTGTGCGCCTACTTCTCCTGTGCCTGGGGGGATTTTCGAAAATGTGTGTGGAGATCATATTTCTTCCCAAAATCAAACATTATTGCATTTTGTATAAACAAAATAAAGGCTGTTTATAGGGCCAAGATAATGTTTTGCATTGTGACATTATTTTTATGACAGTCAAGCATTTTCCTTCTCCAATTCTTATAAATGTAATGGCAAAAAAGCAAAAGAATTTAAATTAATATTAACATTTTAAATTAAATTCTTTCCTTTGCTTTTTTTCGACAACGTTGACAAAATGATCCCCATTCACGAGGATCCACAAAAAAAGATTTAAAAACGGTGTATTCTGCTGCCAGGCCAGTAGTTGGCGATGTCACTTTGTAAAGGAAACACTACACACCTAAAGACTGAATACGTAATGCGCATGACGTCCTTGTTTTCTTAAATGTATGATTTTGTAGTTTACACAGAGACAATAAAGGTAGCCTATAATTTTCAAAAACGTTTACACGACACCGTTTTCAACTAAAAAAGGAAAACTTTATATGTGTTTTGGCTGTTGACATTTACGCGACAACAGCGCTTTGTGGTGGCCTGAAAACACAAACTTTGAAATCTGGTTTCAAAGTGCAAATTTTTGAAAACGATACCGTTATCGTCTCCGTGTTAAACTACAAAAATGCTAATTTGTGAAAACGGTGACGTCATGTGCATGAGTATTACATGTTCAGTCTATAGGCGTGTAGTGTTTCTTCATGAAGTGACATCGCCATCTACAGGCCTGGCACAGAATACAGCGTTTTAGTTTTTCACGGATCCGTGTGGATGGGGATCGTTTTAACAACATTGTCATCTGTAAAGGAAACACTACGCGCCTATAGACTGAATACGTAATGCGCATGACATCCTTGTTTTCTCAAATGTATGATTTTGTAGTTTACACAGTGATGATAAAGGTATAATTTTCAAAAACGTTTACACAACACTGTTTTCAACTAAAAAATGACAACTTTTTATGCGTTTTGGCTGTTGACATTTATGAGACAGCAGCATTTTGTGGCGGCCTGAAAACGCAAACTTTTGAAATCGGGTTTCAAAGTGCAAGTTTTTGAAAACGATACCGTTATCGTCTCCGTGTAAACTACAAAAATGCTAATTTGTGAAAACGGTGACGTCATGTGCATGAGTATTACGTGTTCAGTCTATAGGCGCGTAGTGTTTCTTCATGAAGTAACATCGCCATCTACTGGCCTGGCAGGAGAATACAGCGTTTTTAGTTGTTTCGCGGATCCGTGTGAATGGGATCGTTTTAACAACATTGTCACTTCTACGCAAAAAAATAAAAGGAAAACCTTTTCCGTTTTTAGTACATCATTGTCCTGTAAACGTACCGAAATTCTATTCAGCTATAAAGCAGCTCTAAAGAAGTGTAGTTATTATATAATATATATAATATATTGCCGGCTGTATTCAGAGCGCCGCCATTACTGTTTACAGTGCGTGGAATGTATGGAATTACGTTTGTTCCAAAAATAATGAACGTAACTTTTCAAAAAAACTAATAAAAATAGAAATTGAAACTGAATAAAATGTCTTTGAAACTTAAAAAAAAATAAATCGCAGGCAAAATGTTTGACTTTGTTTTTAATACACTGCATGTTTTGCTAACAGTTTCTTTTCTTTCTTTCACTGATCTTTACTTACAAAAGCATTTCCAGAGTTTTCATTTATGCTTCTGAAGTTTTCGTTTACGATCCCAGAGTTTTCGTTCGTCTTTCTGACACAAATCTCTCGCGGGGGCGGGGCCAGCAGTGGTGTGTTCTCATTGGCTTACTGAGTTTTTGATTGACAGCTTCTTCTTGACCTGGAAGTGAAGACGTCAGCGTTGTGTTTACAATTACATGTGTGGAGGTGAGCGTCTGTAAGCGACTTCTTATTTCATTTAAAGCTTTTTTTTTAATTTTATCTGTATTTATCTGCGGCTTCTACTTTGTCACATAAACTTTTAGGAGCGTGAGCGATCAAAAGCGAGAGAAAATGAATGTCTTGAGGTTTAATTGTACATTAAAGGTTATAATACTGAAAATATTGCATAATGTCCAATGTTTTCGGAGAATATTTGATTATTTCTGATGATTCTTCTCTATTGTTGGGTCTGATTAGGTTGTGCTGTTACAGTTTAAAGAGAATAATACTAGTATCATATACATGTATATATTCAGCCGTCAAGAAAGTCTCACTCCAACCAGGTAATCAAGGTTGGCAACCATGGCCATCACTCTACCCATTGTTAGCATATGCACATACACCATCACAATTAATGATCACTTAATTCTGAAGGATTCAAATATAAAAATAACAGTCGTGGCTTGCTGTAAGACGGTATAGACCTCAAAGGGCATTTCAGTACTCCACATAAAGAATGATCTTGTTGCCATTTTTTTATCATTATAATAATTTTATTTAGTTAACATTATCATCTAACATATAAAAGTAGATTTTTTTTAACAATCATCAACAGTTTCAATTGTGACTTTATATATATATATAAACAGTTGAATAAATGAAAATATGAATCAATTCAAATAAATTTAAATTCTTTATTGTCACTACAGCATACACACAAGTATAAAAGTGAAAGTGTTGGATGCAATTGTGAAAGGAACGACCAGAATCCACAAAACACTAACTGCATATTCATGTAATGCAGTATTCTCATGATATACAGTACATTACTATAAAAATGCACAAGCACCTATTATAGAATACATGTGTAAAATTCATAAAATTCATTTTATTACCATTTTTTTAAACTATAGTGAATAAACTTAATGAATGGAATGAAATGTTCATGTTGTCTGAATACATTTTTGGTTTGACTGTATGACTTTCTCCACATAAGCACAAATATCTTTAAGAAAATAGTCCATCTCTGTGTCCATCTCATAAGTGGACTGTAACCCATACACATATGATGGTTGGTGGGAAACGATTGTTAATAATTAAAACAGTTTAAATTATTAGTATTTTTCTCATCTATTGTTTCACTTCAGAAGACATTGATTCATCCACTGGGGTCGCATGGATTAATGTGTCTTTAGGACTCAGACATATATTATTTTCCTAAAAATCCTAATTCATGTTTATCTGTAGAAAGAAAGTAATACGCATCTTGGACGGCATGAGGGTGAGTAAAATATATGAGAATTTTTGGGGGGTGAACTATCACTTTAACATTCATATGTTGTTGGTATGCTAATCCAAGATCAGTATGGACTAATAAGAATAAAGTACAACCTCTTGTGTGTTTGTGAACTGTGTCTTGTTTTAATCTAGAGCTCCAAAAAAATTAAAATATTTGCATAATATCAGGTGTCTGAAGATCAAGATCCCAGTCAGTCAAAGGTGATGTGTCTGAACAAAATAAGATTCTTGTCTGATGGGGACAGTGGATCTCTGGGGCTACCACTCCCTCCTCTGGGTCAGCATCAGAATTTTGTTAATGGAAAAGTTGCTCCACTCCCTGGAAAATAAGAAATCAGATGTATTATAATCTAACAATACAAACTGCTTTGAATTCCCACATAACAAATTATGCAGACTTAAAATATTTATTTCAAACAAATTATATATAATTTCAGCCATAATTACTTTCATGTATTAGGTTTTGCATTTAGCCATACAGTAGGCCTACTGTGCAAAAGTCTTAGCTTTGTTGTTTTAGCAATGTTTTAATGACCACCCATGTTTATTTTTTTGGTCTTTATTACAATGCAAACATAAAAAACAGGAAATATGCACACAAAAAAATCAGAACAAAATGGATTCTATAAGCAAAAATCAGTATTTAACGTGACCTCCTAGACTTCCAGTTTTTTCAAAGGAGAAACTTGTGATCAGATTTTGAAAGTTTTCTTGGCCTTCCAGACATTTTCCATTCCATTTAGGTTTGAGAGAGCCAGGTTCTCACTATTACTCAAGTGTAAGGAGAGGTCACTAAATACTTGCCACTTTAGCCTGTAGAAGTCTTTTTTTCCCTGTTTTTTAATAATGCTTACAAATTTAAAGTATTTCCTGGTCATATTCTAATAAGAAGACTGAAAAAAAAATTACATGGTCACTATACCATTGCTAAAACAACATCTAATGGTGTCCTAAGACTTTTGCACAGTACTTTATATGAATTATTATTAAAGACTACCTTTTCCCCTTTAAATATGATCTAATCCAAGGCTGTATGTACAGTACATAACCAGATCCTGTAATGACTGGGTTAAATCAAGACAACACTGCTGTATAAAGTGGGCTCTAAATGAGCTCTAAAATACCTCTCCATCTGAAAAAGCAAAAGCAAGTAATGTTACTTATATTGATTTTGTAAACGTAAAAAATACTGACTTACCGCGAGTATCCAGATAACGACGATGACTGATGATAATGATGATTATATCATTCGTCTGTGCTAGGCCTAAGAAATCATCTCACTATAGTAGCAGCAGATACAGATAAAATAATAAAAACACCTATCTTTACATCACTAAAATGAAATAAGAAGCCGCTTACAGACGCTCACCTCCACACATGTAATTGTAAACACAACGCTGACGTCTTCACTTCCAGGTCAAGAAGAAGCTGTCAATCAAAAACTCAGTAAGCCAATGAGAACACACCACTGCTGGCCCCGCCCCCGCGAGAGATTTGTGTCAGAAAGACGAACGAAAACTCTGGGATCGTAAACGAAAACTTCAGAAGCATAAATGAAAACTCTGGAAATGCTTTTGTAAGTAAAGATCAGTGAAAGAAAGAAAAGAAACTGTTAGCAAAACATGCAGTGTATTAAAAACAAAGTCAAACATTTTGCCTGCGATTTATTTTTTTTAAGTTTCAAAGACATTTTATTCAGTTTCAATTTCTATTTTTATTAGTTTTTTTGAAAAGTTACGTTCATTATTTTTGGATCAAAAGTAATTCCATAGGAATGGAGCGCTGTGATTGGTTGAGCGGATATATCGCATTCTGCAGAGAAGGGAGACTGACGTTTGTCACGTTTTGGAAGGAAGTGAGAAAACATGACAGAATAACACGACGGATATCGCATTTTGTGCAAAATTAATAAATGACTTTTCAATACCAATACAATACTGATTTTGGCGTTTATCGCGTTTTGGATATATATATATATATATATATATATATATATATATATATATATATATATATATATATCAAAGCAGATAAAATGACAGAATATTAAGTGTCCTTTAAACTTTCATATAGGCTATATATACTGGATATAATACCTATAATGGTTCACTACATTATGATTCACTATACTGATTCACTACATTAGGCAAATTTGGTGGATGATTAATTGCATTTTACTAAATTAAATTATGTTTCTGGCTATGACAGAATCCAATCTAACATAGGATCTGCAGCGGGATGATCTTTTTCCCACAACACCTGTGTCCTTGTGCAGGTGCTGCGGTCAGATTCAGGATATTATGTTGCATTGAAGTTTGACCTCATTTTCAGATGTGTGAAAGTTGAATATTGATCATTCATTCATAATGCATGTATTGTTATAAAGGCAGTTTTCTTTTTTTGAAATGTAATCATGCCCTTCTTCAGTTTACAGTCACTCTAATCATATTAATTGGTGATTTTATGATTTATAAATACATGCACATGTATGTGCATATGTATAAATGCATGTATAATTGTCTGTATCTTGTTGATGCCATTTTTACTTCATTATTTCCATGTACAGCGACCTTGAGCTTGGGAAATGCGGTTTCTAAATAAAACGTATTATTATTAGTTTTTGCATGATCTGCCCCACATATGCATTACACAAGGGAAACACTTGGTTCTAAGGTGATGCCCTCTTTCATAAGTGAAAATAGCCCTACATATCCCAGACCTTATTTTTTGCCTTCACCTTCTATAAGCGTTTCATCAGTTACACTTACAGTCCTCGTTCTTCATTCTTTAATTTTTCTTTTGTCTTCTGTGCATTTACATAGTGTGATGATGGTGTAAATTATGGTTTATTTTAGGATGTTTCACACATCATATAGCGCGTGATCATCAGCAGCGAGTGACGTACTGAAGGGCGCGTGGCACGTCTCTGCTACCATGGTAACATCAAACGTTACAGAGGAACTGAAAGTGAGTCGTCAACATTTTGAAGTGATTTAACTATTTAATGAATGAATTTCATGTATATTTTATTCAAATTCGTTATTTAAACCTTTTAGTGTGTTGAAAACGACTCTTTTAACTGGAGTAAAGTAAGTAAATACACAAAAATACGTTCATCAGGAAAAGTTGTTGACCTCTCCAGCAATAGTGAGATATATTTAATGTTACTGATTCTCAGAGGAATTGTTTTCTGGCAGTTTTAGCGGTATGTCTCAGAGTCAGTCTTCACGGAGACCCAGGAGCATGTATCCTCCGGCGAAGCCGGTGAACGCCGCCGCTGACGGGCAGAAAATGCGCAGCATCATCGCGGAGGATCCTGATTGGTCGCTGGCGCTAGTTCCTTTTCTAACAACACTGTGCCTACAGCATATTATAAACCACTTTGAAGGTAAGCAATACAAATGTAGTGTATTCATTCATAACAATAAGCTTCATATTCACTTTCTCTAAAAAAAGTACAAAACTTTGACTTTTGAGTTGTCACTCCTTTCAAAAGTTAGGAGTATTTTCCATTTAGGTACTCATATGCACCCTTTAGATCCTTTAAGACATTAGTATGCAACCTTTATTAATTTATTGTGTGATGTGAATGAACTTAAATGCATCATTACATTAAAGTCTGTGCAGTGCCATCTGTCATGTGAATGACATTATTATGATGACTTTAAAGGTGCAATATGTAAGAATTTTGCAGTACAATATCCAAAAACCACTAGGTCAGTGTTATATATTTTGTTCACTTGAGTACTTACAATATCCCAAATGTTTGCAACTATTTGTAAATCGTGAGAAAATTGCAATTTTAACCAAGGCTCCGGGACGTGTGAGGAGTCGCCTGTCAATGGCGTCATACCCGCGTTACCCTCGGTTTCCGGTTTTATTTTGTAGAAACCATGGAAACACCAAAGACACTTTAATATTTACATGTTTTAATAGACAAGGGAACAACTGTTTTGATATATTTATAGACAGAAAACTAATTGTTATATAGCTCAACACGTTTAGTCTTATTGTTTAAATATAATTTTCTTGATTTTTTGCGATTACCATGCTTTACCATGCCTCAGAGAAAAACACTATTTTGTCAAGTAGCTAACATAGCATGATCAGATGCAGCTTTATTTTTAGTAACAGTAATACAGCATTTTCTCCATTATACAATACGTTTAAAATTAATTGCATGCCATTTATCAACACAAGCCATCCAGCATTTAATATGATATTCTAAAATCGATCTATCTTACTGCAGTGTGTAACACAGCAGCCGTGAGCGAACGCACAGAGTAACGTTATAACATCATTTTCAACACTCTAAAATGTATTTAATATGATAAACAGAGCTGTGTTACCTCATACTCATGACCGGAAAAGCGGAAGCGGCGCCGGCGACTGTGTCATAATAAAAGTCCCGCTGCTCGTGAGGCGTGTGTTGCTCAATCGCTCCAGCTCCTCGTTCAGCTCCACAACACTCGCTCCTGCTCTGCTTCACACTACAATAACGTTAACAATCGCATCCATGAACATGAGTCCTATCCCTATTCTTTTGCACTGTCCGTTGATGTGAAGACCACATGTCCCAAGATTCCGCTTTCAAACTTGGCGTCGTCAAGCTACGCCTTTGTTTTGAATAGGCCTCTAGCGACCTCTAGTGGACAGAATTCTTACATACTGCACCTTTAAACAAAACACCAGCAAGGAACAGTGAACGAAAACGTTCTGATTTCGTGCCTCGAGGGGTCACTCACTTACTGCCCTCAGGTTTCTGGAGGGGATGTTCTATATGCAAGCATCAATGTCTTAAATTTGATGTGAGCCATAACTGGGCTCATTGAAGACCAGTTGTGCTGCGTTCTGAATCATTTGGTTTGATTGTGTTGAACTGGTTCCACTCGCCCCACGAGTCCGGGTCACGGCACCAAATGTCACCACTCATGTTCTACTTGCAATGCTCTGAGTGGGATTTGAACCGCCGTCTCCAGCATGGGGGGCTGGTGCACTAACAAGGACACGAAAGACCGCTTAGTCGCACGGCTCTTACTGCTAGCGTAACTCTGTTACAATTGCACATGATGGAAGTCCAGCCAGAAAAGCATTGCAATAGTCCAGCCTAGAAATGGCAAGGGCCTGGATAAGAAGTTCTTGCAACGTGGTCTTTGAAGGTCAGCTGGTCATCAAAGATTACCACAAGATTTCTGGCTGAACTTGATGTGATTATTGTTGATAAACCTGGCTGGATGGTGAAGTTGTGCAGTATAAATGGAGAGGCAGGGAAGACGAGAATCTCCGACTTTGTAGGTGATGTTCTTTCATCCATGCCAAGATGTCCGCCCAGCTGTCTGGGATCCATACAGGTACCGTTGGATTATCTGGTTGAAATGAAAAGTAGAGATGAGTGTCATCAGCATAGAAATGATACGACAAACCATGTGCCACCCAGAAGAGGAGAGGTCCAAGTACTGAACCCTGAGGAACCCCCATGACCAGTTGATGTGCTTTGGATACCTCTCCCCTTAAAGGGTTAGTTCACCCAAAAAATACAAATCTGTCATTAATTACTCATCCTCATGCCCTTCCAAACCCGTAAGAATTTTGTTTAGCTTTGAAACACAAATGAAGATCTTTTTAATGAACTCTGAGAGCTTTCTGTCCCTCCATTGATAGCCTAAGCAACTACCACGTTCAAGCCCCAGAAAGGTACATTAAAGTAATCTGTGTGACTCCAGTAGTTTAACCTCAATTTAATTTGATGCATTTATGAATGCACAAGCATTAAAAATTATCTTTATTTACACTGTCAAAAAAAGGTACTAAAGTTGTCACTGAGGCAGTATCCTTTAAAAAAAGTACTAATATGTACCATTTAGGAACTAATATGTCCCTTTATGGGTAAGTAAGGTACTGTGACGAGCAGGGCGATGACAGTGAAGGACGAGAGAGGACCAGGCCTGGACTTCTCTCTCATCCTTCACTGTCATCGCTCCCCCTTTTATGGTTCCGGAGCTCCTCCGTGAGAGATTCGAGACCGGTGCAACTCGCAGCTGACACCGGCCTCACACCGTTCCCTCATGGCTCTTGCCCGCCCTGTTCATCACCTAGGTGTATTTTTTGAAACGGTACTGCCCCAGTGACAGCTTTTGTACCTTTTTTAATAAAAGGATGTTCTCAATTTGCACATAATCCTGTACTGTGCATTAATATTTTGCAGAGAACCCCATTCTGGATCAACTCATGCCCAACTATAAAGCATATGTCCTCCAGCGCCTGCCAGCGTCTCTTCCATTGACTGTCACCGCAAACCTCATCAGTGATGAGAGCTATTGGAAGCGTTGCTGTGAAGTTCGTTGGCGTCTCTGCGACGTCTCTACATATGACAACAGCTGGAAACGCATGTTCTTCGAGCGTCACCTAGAGAGCATCATTGAACTGTTCATCCCAGATGCAACCGACACCAAGACAGTCCTGGATCTGGTGCCACTGTGTCAAAACTACGTAAAGCGTCTTAATGTCTCTCAGCTGCTGCCGCCCATCAAAGAGCCACCCAGATTTGACGAGGATGACAGTTCGGATTGTGCCAGCGATATGGGCAGTGAAGGACCCTCCATGGATCACTTTGATTTCCGCATTCTGCTCGACAAACTGCCGAACCTGGAAGAGCTCAACGTGGTGTATGGAGTGAAAGGATGCGGCATGAACTTTGAGTGGAATTTGTTTGAGTTCACCTTCAGAGACTGCGAATCCCTGGCAAAAGCCCTCAATTCCTGCAAGACTTTACAGGTTATCTGTTATTGTTATCAGTAGTAGTTGTAGTATTTAGTATTTTCAGTTTTCAGAAATATTTTAAAGGCTATACAAAAAATAGGGCTATATTTACTAAACGGCACATTAGCTTGAGAGAGCAATCCCATAAAAGTTTTGTGCATGATCTACTGATGACACGCAAATTAAAGAACACAGACGCAGCCATATTATTTCAATAATTACCAATGCATGTGCTTTTTTGGGTGGTAATTAATGGTGCAAGTACCAGTAAATTGACTAGCGCAAACCTTAGTAAATCATGTTGCGTAATTAATTTAAATACTCTCCTCCCATAAATTTTCAGTCTGAAAGGAAAACTCCTACAAATACATATGCAATAAGATCAGCCGCAAAAATAACCATGTTCATGCCATTTCAGCGCTAATTTCTTAATTTAGTAAATTCTGACAGTAGTTTTTTTACGCCAAAAGAGGGTTTGCGCTGGTGCAAGCTTTCAGTAAATCTGGCCCCAAGTCTTGTATGACCGTTTGTTTTTCTGTGGAACTCAAAAGGAGATGTTTAGCAGAATGTTCACACTGTTTTCTTCGTACAAAGAAAGGAAATAGTGACCAGAGATTGTAAGGCTCCAAGAAGCACAAGAAAACATCATAAAAGTACTCCATACATCTTAAATTTAAGCCTGATCTTCATACAAAATTATGACATAACTTCAGAAATCTTTACACGTCTTATGGACTCATTTTATGGTGCTTTTTTTGTCCTGCTTGAGAGCCCCTGGCATTCTTCAGAGCATCTGTGTTGACATTTGGTTGTTAAAATTCCAACTTTTCACACCAGGTCTTCAGGATCCATCACAGTAAGGTGGATGATGAGAAGTGTTGCATGCTCGTGAGTCAACTGCTGGATCATCCGTCCCTGCAGGAGCTGGACTTTTCACATAATCATATCAGTGACCGCGGAGCGCGAGCCATCGGGAAACTTCTGAACCGCAGTCAGCTGAAGAGGCTGGTCATCTGCAACAACCAGATAAGAGGTTCAGGAGCTCAGGCACTGGCTCATGCTCTGGCCAGAAATGCCACCCTGACATCCCTCAACCTGAGGCTCAACCGTATCGGGGATGAAGGGGGTCAAGCTCTGGCTCAGGCTTTGATGAAGAACAAGACCTTGGTGAACCTTCACCTGGGGGGAAATAACATGACAGAGCCCACGGCTGTGGCGCTTTCTCAGGCCTTGGTGGAGAACTGGACCCTCAAGAGCCTAAACCTGTCCAACAACAGACTGGGAGTCGTGAGTAAATCTGAGAATATGAAGTTTAATACATTCTCTTCTACTTTTTCTCAAAATTCTCAAATTCTCAAAATTGAACAAGTTTTTTTCTCGAAACATAATGACTTTATTCACAAAATCAAAAGTGTTTTTTCTCAAAACATAACTTCTTTATTCTCAAAATTGAACAAGTTTTTTTCTCGAAACATAACGACTTTATTCACAAAATCGAAAGTGTTTTTTCTCAAAACATAACTTCTTTATTCTCAAAATTGAACGTGTTTTTTCTCAAAACATAATGACTTTATTCTCAAAATTGAACGTTTTTTCTCAAAACATAACGACTTTATTCGCAAAATTGAACGACTTTATTCGCAAAATTGAACGAGTTTTTTCTCGAAACATAACTTCTTTATTCTCAAAATTGAACAAGTTTTTTTCTCGAAACATAACGACTTTATTCGCAAAATCGAAAGTGTTTTTTCTCAAAACATAACTTCTTTATTCTCAAAATTGAACAAGTTTTTTTCTCGAAACATAACGACTTTATTCGCAAAATCGAAAGTGTTTTTTCTCTAAACATAACGACTTTATTCTCAAAATTGAACGAGTTTTTTCTCAAAACATAACTTCTTTATTCTCAAAATTGAACAAGTTTTTTTCTTGAAACATAACGACTTTATTCGCAAAATTGAACGAGTTTTTTCTCGAAACATAACTTTATTTTCGAAATTGAACAAGTTTTTTCTCGAAACATAACGACTTTATTCGCGAAATCGATCGTGTTTTTTCTCGAAACATAACTTCTTTATTCTCAGAATTGAACGAGTTTTTTTCTCGAAACATAACGACTTTATTCTCGAAATTGAACAAGTTTTTTCTCGAAACATAACTTTATTCTCGAAATTGAACAAGTTTTTTCTCGAAACATAACGACTTTATTCTCAAAATTTAATTTTATTCTCGACATTTTATTTAGACTTTTCTAGAAATGTAACCAGTTTTTTTCTCAAAACATAACGACTTTATTCTCGAAATTTAATGATTTTAATCTCACATTATAATGACTTTAATCTCAAGATTATTTTTTTTATTATTGCTTGGCCCTAATCCTCTTCCGTAGATAAAAAAAAAAAAAAAAATCCTACTTAGTATTTTTTGTCTTGTTTTTCCGTACAAGTACACAAGAGGTTTTCTGAGAAATGTATTAAAATGTAATAATCAAAAAATAATTAAGACAAGAAAAAATATCTGCCAATGTGGTAAAAAATAAAATAAAAGTTGGCAGATGCAGATTTTTTTTCTAATTTTTGGCATAAAAATCACTTAATTTTGATTTTCAGAAATATTTTGTTATTTTGCATCTCAAGTAAATGTATCTTAATTTAAGAATGTTTAAATATGTGTACTGGAAAACAAATTATGACAGTTTAGTCTATAATTTTCACCTTGTGGATGTTAAAATGGGTGGAAATAAATCCCATATAGTGACAAGCGAAAAAGAAAATCACTTTAGCAAGTGCATTAATAACACTCTGACAACCACAGCCAACACCCCAACATCATATTACAACATTTGCTTTCTCTATTATTATCTTCTTTTTTCCCAATGAAAAACAAAGGATGTTTTAAAGCATTTCATTGCCTGTAAAGAGATGAATATGAAGTGTTACAGCCCTGTAGTTCACGTTCAATTATTCATGGCAGCAGGATAGATGTGCACTAACACACGGACATGTGGGATGGGGATTACCTCTCTCCTGGGACGGATCGTCCAAATGGTTCCTGCATTTATCCGCTCCTCCCATCTCCGTTTCAAGGCAAATCATATTTTTTAAACAATTGCCTCTCATTCAGGAAAGAGCTCTGGCGCTACTCACCAGAAACATTAGTCTCTCACAGACACTCACAGTCAAGACATCTTAATATAAAATGTAAAATTTGCAGCCGTACTGCAAAATCTGATATGCTCAGTCATCTGAGTACTTCGACCTTGGGTAGAGTCATTCAGAGGTAACCATAAAATCTGATACCACGAGTTATTCAGCGCTAACCATAAAATCTGATACTAAGTCATACTGATGGTCTGATCATTTTAAAAATGCCATGAATTCATCAAAATCATGAAGCCAAGATAAAATCAAAATTTGCTTTCTTAATACACTAATCATTTTTATCATCAGTTCATGGTATGCATGTTTTTCTTTGTAATCTTTCATCAAAATGCTTCTGAAATGACTTTTTCACTTAATGTCACCTAGGCTATAAAGTCCCCCTGTGGTGAAAATGTTGTTTATATGTCTTTGCAATCCATGTGCAAATAAATAAAATTAATAAATAAAATTATTGACTACAGGGGGACTTTAATGAGTCATTTTATGCAGCAAAGCCTAACAATAACTCCAAAAAACTTGTTAGTAATTTACACTGTGTTGCTATGGGTTGGATACTCTCTTCAGTGTCAATACATGGGATTTATTTCTGCCCATTTTAACATCTACAAGGTCAAAATTATTACAATACGATTTTTTTTTCTCAAGAAATGAACACTTTTATTCATCAAGGACACATTAAATTGATCAAAAGTGACACTAAAGACATTTATAATGTTGCAAATTTATTTTTATTTCAAATAAATGTTGTTCTTTTGATCTTTCTATTCATCAAAGAATCCTGGAAAGTAAAACATAACATGGTTTTCAACACTGATAATAATTATAAATGTTTCTTGAGCAGCAGATCAGCATATTAGAATGATTTCTGAAGGATCATGTGACACTGAAGACTGGAGTAATGATGCTGAAAATTCAGCTTTGATCACAGAAATAAATTACTTTGTGAAATATATTCAAATAGAAAACAGTTATTTTAAATTGTAAAAATATTTCACATTTTTTACTGTTTTTACTCTATTTTGATCAAATAAATTGTGAGCATAAGAGACTTCTTTCAAAAACATTTTTAAAAATCTTACCGACCCCAAACTTTCGAACACTGCTCTAGGTCTTAATAAATCGTCAATTCTCCACTGTTTAAAATTGGTTGTGGTGAAATGTTGTCTTTTTTAACTTTTACACTCACGTAACTAAGCTCTTTTTACCGTCACATTCATTTATGATAGATAAAATCAAGTCTCACCCACTTCTTTCTCTTTACTTGGAAGTAAAATGGGCTGCAAATGCCATTTCATGTTAACTTTGGTTTAAAGTAGAAAGTCTTGAATCTTATTTAATGCTCCTCTCTCACAGATTTGTGTGTAATACGGCACTGTAATCCAAATGAAATGTCACATCTCCTGTGTGTGTGTCTCCTACAGGACGGCGGGAAGCTTCTGGAGGAAGGGATGTCCCACAACAGCAGTCTGGTGGAGTGTGACATTCGGCTGACACATGTGGGTCAGGACAGTGAGTACTGCATCACTCAGGCTCTACGCACCAATCAGATCCAGGCAAAAATCAAACACAACTATGATCCCAATGCCAAAGTCTAAACCATTCATGCTGTGAAGAATTACTGTAAACAAATTAAAAAATGACCAAAATTGCTCTATATGTATTATTCTTAAGCAATGAACTGCAGCAGTGCTTATAATAAACAGGGGTGTGTTTCCCAAAAGCATCGTTACCCAACTATGGTTGTAAGTTCTGTTGAATTGTGTTGGTAATGACAAAACTTGCGACAACAGTTGGCTTTTGGGAAACTCATCCCAGAATGATATCACACGCTGGTGTGGACGCTAATATGGTTATCGGTATAGTTGTGGCTATTGTCCTTGGTGTGAATGGGCCTTTACAGGATTAGTTCACTCCAGAATGAAAATTTCTTGGTAATTTACTCACCCCCATGTCATCCAAGATGTTCATGTCTTTCTTTCTTCAGTCGAAACGAAATTAAGGTTTCTGAGGAAAAAATTCTGTAATGTTTTCCTCAGAAACCTTCATTTCTTTTCGACTGAAGAAAGAAAGACATGAACATCTTGGATGACATGGGGGTGAGTAAATTACCAAGAAATTTTCATTCTGGAGTGAACTAATGCTTTAAGAGCAGCATGTTTGGCACACAGACAGCGATATGACTCCCACAGGGAAAAGTAGCTCATTATTAGCAAGCTGTTATAAAGTGGCAAAGGTCACTGAAGGCGTCATCAGTTTAGAAATGCAGACCAGGTATTTTCTCACTCATCTTCATTGCTGTTAGTTGTATTTTAAAGACAGTGTTTTTTATTTACACAGTGAAAGTCTGACATCATGCACCGCTTTAAACATTAATGTGAACAAGTAAAAAAGGGTCCCAAACTGATTTTTTCCATTGGGATCTGATCAGATAATGAAAAGTGAGTGCAAACTTTTGGGATCCATAAGCTTTTTTTTTAAAGAAATTAATACTTTTATTCAGAAAGGATGCATTAAATTGATCAAAAGTGACGGTCCCACTTTATATTAAGTGGCCTTAACTACTATGTACTTACATTTAAATTAATCATTTGATACAATGCACTTATTGTGTACATACATGTTTTTACATTGTACTTATATTTTAAAAACACCTGCATGTAATTACATCTGTAATTAATTTCTGTAATTACATTTATAATTACACTGTTGACCCATCCCTTACACATTACCCCTACCCTTAAACCTACCCATACCACTAAACCTGTCCCTAACCTTACCCGTATCCACCTCAATAGCAGCAAAAGTGTTTTGCAATTCAGTATGAACCCAATAAGTACATTGTACTTATTTTTTAATGCACGTACATAGTAGTTAAGGCCACTTAATATAAAGTGGGACCAAAGTGACATTTATAATGCTCTACATTTATAATGTCCTCGGTTTCCACAAAAATATGACTGTTTTCAACATTGATAATAATCATAAATGTTTCTTGAGCAGCAAATCATCATATTAGAATGATTTCTGAAGGGTCATGTGACTGAAGACTGGAGAAATGATGCTGAAAATTCAGCTTTGATCACAGGAATAAATTATATTTTAACATATATTCATGTAGAAAACAGTTATTTTAAATTGGAATAATATTTCACAATTTTTACTATATTTTTGATCAAATAAATGCAGCCTTGTTGAGCTTTCAAAAACATTAAAAAATCTTTCAAACTTTTGATCAGTACTTAGAGCCAGACCTGAATGAATGCCTAAATAGCTAACTGGTTAACATTTGTTACTAGTCCACACAGACCAGGTGACAGTAGTCAGAAAGGAAATTGGTTTCAGCAAGAGGCAGAAAAAGTTATTAAATTTTTTGATGAAAGATAATGCGCACTGGTGCATATTAAGAACAGGAGTTTTATTCAGTTTGTACACACATATTTGGCATCTAACCTGAAATTATAAAATTGCCACAAATTTCATAGGCAACATAGTGTTTACAGACACTGATTATTGTGTAAGCAATATTTCCATTGAAATGTCCTTTAGCAGCATAAAAAACATCATCCATGGCATCAGAACTGCAGGAACTACAATAATCATCCATGCTTATAAAGTATCATTTGGTCAGTGGGATATTTTATGGATAGACTGTCCACCTGTCATGAAACATTCAGGAAAAATGAATCACTTTCTGACATTTAGAATTAGTTTTAGCATCCTTTTCATTGTGATACTGTACATCTGATGTGATTATTGACACACACACACACACACACACACACACACACACAATATCTTGTTATTCAGCACATCAGTAGTCATATTGAGGTTTACTGTATGCACATGTGTAATGGTCAAATAAACAATTGCCTTCAAAATTGTAACATTTTCTGTGCACATTAAAGTTTTGTTTTGTTATACAAAATGATTCCTATTATAATATAACAAGACATAAAACAGATATTCTTTCCAAAGTTACAAGGAAACTCTTGGTCCTCTACTGTACATAATAGGATGAATTATGTCAATAAATACAATACTCGTCAAATGTTTGTAATAATTAAGATTTTTTTTTAATGCTTTTGAAAAAGAAGACTGTTTTGCTCACCAAGGCTGCATTTTATTTAAAGTACAATAAAAATAGTAATACTGTGAAATATTATTATTACAACTTGAAAGAACTATTTTCTCTGTGAATATATAGTAAAGTGTAATTTATTTCTGTGATCAAAGCTGAATTTTCAGCATCATTCGTATTATTCATAAGTTAAGTAAGATTAAAAAGTAAATAATAACAGGCTAATACTTTTCAGCAAGGATGCATTAAATTGATTAGAAGTGAATGCAGAGACATGAATTCAGTTGAAATTCAATAGAAAATTAAATTTAAGAATTGAACTGAATTTTCTGTTCATCAAAGAGTCCTGAAAAAGTGTATCATGATTTTCACATAAACTTTAAAGTTTTCAACATTGATAACAGTAGAAATATTAATAATTGAGCACCAATAATAATTGATAATGATTAAGAAGCAAATCATCATATTAGAATGATTTCTGAAGGATCATGTGACACTGAAGACTGGAGTAATGATGCTGAAAATTCAGCTTTGATCACAGAAATAAATTACAGTTTACAATATATTCGCATAGAAAACTGTTATTTTAAATTGTAAAAATATTTCACAATATTACTGTTTTACTGTATTTTTAATCAAATAAATGCAGCTTTGGTGAGCATGAAAAACTTATTTCAAAACCATTAACAAATCTTAATTATTCCAATCTTTTGACCTGTAGTGTATGTCTGCATCCTTTTTTTTTGCCCTAAAATGAAAAGAATAAAATAAGAAATTGTTTTAATTTATTTTGCGTAAAGAAAATGTATCCTAGCATTCAGATTTTTATGTTTTGAGAAAAACACAAATATATCACCATTTAAAAGGGAAATATGCCTATTTTTTTCATTGGAAAAAAGTTTAATTATGCAAAATATAATTTCCTTTTTTTTTTTTTTCCTTTTGATTTTGGGTGAAATATGACCCAGACATAATTGAATATCATAATTGAAAATCCCCAATTAGAATAAATTATTGAAAATTAATTTTAAGAGAAACAAATGGTAAATCTTTGTGAATTTTAAACAGGCCTCAAAGAAGCTTTTAGCAATGATTCTTATCCTGGGATGTTTTAAACTACAGGATGAAGTGATTTGGAAACACTTGAGCCTGTTTCTGTGCTTCACTGTCTGTCACCTTCTGTCCACGCTGATATTTACAGGATGTTCTGAGGTCGAAGGTCAGAGGTCATGCAGAGGTTCACTGTACTGTCATATATTATGCAGTCAGGTTGAGCTTTTATAGATTACTTTGACAATCTGCATATACAAATGAGTTCTGATTCTCTGAAAACAAAGTATCAGTTTTGGTGTTGATGTAAGTGAAGACCGTTTCCAACAAACACACTGCAGCAAATATCTGCCCTCCACTTTGCAGTTTATAGTGGTAGTTTCTGGATTTGACAGAACGGGAACATCTATATTAATATTTCTAATTTTAAGATCCATTTTGAACATCATTGGGGCTTATTTTTACTGTCTTATTTTTAGATCTGCTTTTCCAAGGAACTGATCTTACTGTTCAAAATGATTATGACATTTTTTTCTTTTCACAGTAACTTGAGAAATGTATAAGTGCAACGTCAACACCTATAAGCTTTTAAATAGTTAAACATAAGCACTAAAATAATACAGTCTGAGGCACTTACATTCCATATAAAAAGAAGAGGTAGTTGCAGAAAATTTGAAAAAGAAAAAAATGTAATGCTTTTCTTGATCCTACCTTCATATATTAAATATTATCTTACACGTATAAGATAATCTTTATTGTTTGAGGTTCTCGTGTCCTTTAGGCTGAATGCATTCAATTATTAACAGCACCGACACTGTTGCCATAAATAGATCAGGAAAAAAAGTGTTTATGAATAGTTTGACTGTTCTGTATCATCCTTTTTTATTTTAATAAATGTGATTTTATTTTTTAAAGCACTTCATTGTGGAGCTATTTTCTATTCAATATAGAACATTTCCATTTGAAATTTGCAATTTTCTTTTAAAATCAACATGAACTCAAATGCACCTTGTTTACTTTCTTAATGTCAATGCATGTTATTGCAAATAATTTCTTTTTTCTTTTTTTTCTGGGTGGCGTTTGGATTTTTTTCTTATTTTTCAACACTTAACATCCATTTCATGGTCTGATCAAGTTTTTACAATGATCATTTTACATTACTATTTTTTGTTGTACTTAAAAATATGTTCTATTATGGAAGTAAAATGGGTTGTGAATGTCATTTCATGTTGACTTCAAATGCAACGTGAGAAGTAGTTTGGCAGATGTTTAAGAAGCTGAATAAGTGTGTTAAAGGGATAGTTCATCCAGAAATGAAAATTATCCCAGCCTCAAGCCATCCAAAACATTTGGAGTAATAACAATATAATGGCAGTGAACAGCGCCGAGTTTTTGAAGCTCCAAAAAGTGCATCCATCCATCATAAAAGTAATCCATATGAGTCCAAACAAAGACTTTATATATAGAAAGATGGTGCACTCGTATTATTATGAATGGGAGAACGTGCAATGTGCAATATGGCGGAATAAGTCCCGCCCTCTAAATAAGAGCCAATCGCCGATTGGTAAAGTCATCACTGCAGCGACTGTTAGAAGCTCCGCTTTCTATATAGACACACACTTAGGTCTGCGCATACGCATTAGCTTGATCCAGCCTGAAAAATGCATTTTTTTGTCATGATTCAAGCGTTTAGAAACACAATTTATGAGGCAGTTGTTATTAGATTTCACTGGTGATTTTAAATATGAAATTTAATCAAAAGCTTGGCCAACAGCTTTGGAGAATTTCCCCATTCAAAGAGATGCACAAGTGAAATTACTTGTCTTAAAGGGACTTTGGTTAAAAAAATGCTTTCTGGGTTTTTGCATGAAAAATATCCATATTTAAAACTTAATAAACTATAATCACTACCTTCCGGCGGAAGGGTAACTTCTGACCCGATGTAAATTATGAGATAATTTTTTTGGGTGAACTATTCCTTTAATATCCTAATAAAAGTCAGACTGCATTTGTTATGAAGAAATGTAATTAGGCCCATTCAATGTTTGTTAAAGTAGTTTCTGTGCTATCATAGGGGGGAAAGTAAAGATTTTTGGCATAACTACTGAAACAAACATTTCTGAATCACCAAAGCGGAAAAAAAGGCAATAAATGGGAACTGTTTTCTATTTAATATCGAAATTTCCATTTGTGATTTTCATTTAAAGTCAACATGAACTCATGAAGCCTGTCTACTTTTTTAATGTGTTTTTAATGTGAACGATCTCTCAATGTTATTGTACATTTAGGAGGAAAAGTATTGAAAGAAACATTTATGTACCAGCCTGTTCCACAAATCATGAAACATTTATCAGTTTGCAAATAAATGTATTGACACAAGTTCGCGTTTTCATCCTTTTCCAAGCGCTATAACGAAGTCTCCACACAGGATCCGTTACGGTGCAGTGAATGGCGGTCATGACCGAGGCAGCCCTCGTTGCGATGTATAATAAGTACGGGAAAATACAGCGCGTCCTGATAGGCTGGTGGAGAAGGTGGGCTCTCCTCATTGGCGGACTGTCCGGCCAGACATCGTGTGCTTTCCGTCGGGCAACTGGGATCGTTTAGGCTACTACTGTGACTTCGCCAAAGACAGCTGCGTCGTGAGCCGTACAGACGGCCCAGCGAGAATCGGCTGCTGCTGAAGGGTAAACGCGGGCTGCTGCTGTTGCAGATGCTCAGCGCGCTTCGCGAGAAAATCGACGAGCTGCTGATGGAGCGGTGGCAGCGTTCGCAGTTCTGCCGGTATCCGCCGAAGCCGTTTCCGCCAGCCGCGCCGATCCCACGAGGCGAGAACGTGTTGCAGCTGGACTGCTGTGCCAGATCCATTAGCACGGCCTCGGAGTAACTGGGAACAAGCTGTTGGTTGGAGCGAATGTGCCACTCAAGCTCTGTGCTGTCGATGGTGTTTACCCGCGGGATGTGGCGGCAAAACGGCCTCTCGTCTATCGGCGTAACCGCGACATAGTCGAACCCAAAAAGCTTCTCCACATGATAATGAAGGTACGCCGTGCGATACTCCGTCAGGACCCGCAACGGCCACGATAAAGTCAGCACCGCCGCCAACCAGAAGCTACACTGCGACGCATACCAAGGCAAGCGATCCGGATCTGCATACGCAAGCATGTATTCCTTAAATTCGACATTTTTGAGATGCATTCCTTCACGCGCTTCCATATAATCGTCCAGACCTTCGTTCTCGGTGAAGAACCGCGCTCTTTGCGTCAGATAGGAGTTCTCGGACTCGACATTAGCGAAACTAAAGCACTTGGTGAAGCGCAACTTGGTCACTGGAAAGCTCTCCAGGCCTGTGAGATGCTTGGAAATGTCCTTCACCCCACAGTTCCCGTAATCAAACTCGGCCTCCGCGACATGCGTGTTCACGCGCTCGTGGTAAACCTGCGTGGTCGTGTAGGCATCCCCGTTTCGGTAGCGAGTCACTTGCCTCGTCCGACGTACGTAGTGATAGCTAATGGCCTTCCACCAGATGCACGGCGTGGCTTGCTGCATGCGACGCACGCGCTCTGCGATGCTCTCCAGGTCTACTTTAGATTGAAGTTCATTGCGCGAGTAACAATGCCAACACTCCACTAGGTAAACCACGTAGAGCATGACGAGAAAGGCCACTGGGATGTAGATGTAGCCGTTGGAACAGGGACTGTCGTGGTACATCATAGACTTGCCCTTAAAGGCGCTGTCGAAGGAGAGGCGCGTGACCTTCGTGACCTGGCACCAGGTCATTGCGATCACGCAGCAGTACATTAGCAGTGACAGAAGGAGGCATTTCCAGTGCGAGTCGCGACACAGAGACTTGCTCAGGGACTGCTTCGAGGGTCGTTGCTGTAAAGATATAAATGATAAAAAAAGAGGTGAAATAACGTTCTGTGCTAAATAGATCAGTGGCACTTTTTGCCATAGGAAAACATCAAGCATGTCTTATACGCTAAAATAAATGTGGTGTACACTCTTAAAAATAAAGGTTCTTTATTGGTATTGATGGTTCCATGAAGAACATTTAACATTCCATGGAACCGTTCCATTCCACAAAAGGTTCATTAAAGTGGAAAAAAGGTTATTTAGATAATGTTGCTGCGTCCCGATTCGCCCTAAAAGTATGCACTGTTTTTGTGAAGAAAAAGTACATACTTTTGAGTGTGTAGCAGAAGAGTATACATACTACTTAATCATAATTGCACTTTAAAGGGATAGTTCACCCAAAAATGAAAATTTGATGTTTATCTGCTTACCCCCAGGGCATCCAAGATGTAGGTGACTTTGTTTCTTCAGTAGAACACAAATGATGATTTTTAACTCCAACCGTTGCCGTCTGTCAGTCATATAATGCATGTCAATGGGAACTCCATTTATAAGAGTAAAAAAAAAAAAACATGCACAGACAAATCCAAATTAAACCCTGTGGCTCGTGATGACACATTGATGTCCTAAGACAAGAAACGATCGGTTTGTGTGAGAAACCGAACAGTATTTATATCATTTTATACCTCTTAATACACCACTATGTCCAACAGTGTGTCGTCACGAGCCGCAGGGTTTCATTTGGATTTGTCTGTGCATGTTTTTTTTTTACTCTTATAGATGGAGTTCCCATTGACATGCATTATACGACTGACAGACCACAACGGTTGGAGTTAAAAATCATCATTTGTGTTCTACTGAAGAAACAAAGTCCCCTACATCTTGGATGCCCTGGGGGTAAGCAGATAAACATCAAATTTTCATTTTTGGGTGAATTATCCCTTTAAAGGACGTTCTGTCGCTTAGTTACACAACCTGTAATAACCGTTTAAACTGTCCTGTCAATCATCTTGTCACAGTTAAAATCCTTCACATACAATTAAATTTAATTTCCTGCCGTTTCGGAGAGAACTGTAGTCGCATGTTGATCTGCCACTCATGGGTCTTTCATGTGGAGAACTCTCCTTATGATTACATAATGATGCATTTAAAAGTTAATGACTAAATGCATCGTTATAAAAGTTCACAGTGCTGTTGCAGATGAAATATTATGTGGATAACATTTAATAAATATCTTTTTGTCAGGTTGTCTACTGATTATTAATCACTCAATCACTTATCTTAACCGCTGTTGGTCTCGCACATCCGCCATGTTTGTAGTTTTTTAACACTTTTTATTCATATTTGTAGTTCTTGTCAACAGCGCAATGTGTTATGGCCAATAATAGCTGTTAGAGTGTGCACGGATCTGCACTTCAGATTGGAACTGGAAAAAGTAGACCATCCGGGTCTCTTTGGAATACTCATTTCAAAATACTACGATTTGGGACACACTAATTCTAATTTCCAATACTATTTAGGGTGGATAGTATGCGAATTGGGATGCAGCGTGGTTCTTTTAAGAACTGTTCACTGAAAAATTCTTTGAGGAACCAAAATGGTTCTTCTATGGCATCATACGAAAACCGCCTTTTGGAACCTTTATTTTTAATAAAGCATTGTGTACAACCCGACCAAAAAAAGTTGCTGTTTGGATTTAAAGGGATAGTTCACCCAAAAATGAAAATTAGCCCATTATTTACTCACCCTCAAGCCATCCTATATGACTATCTTCTTTCAGACAAACACAATCAGAGTTAAATTAAAATATATTCTGGCTCTTCCAAGCTTTATAATGGCAGTGAATGGGGGGTGAGATTTTGTAGCCCCCCCCTCCAAAAAAAATGCATCCATCCAACATAAAAGTAATCCATATGGTTCCAGGCAGTTAATAAAGGCCTTCTGAAGTGAAGCGATGCGTTTTTGTAAGAAAAATACATATTTAAAGCTTTATTAACTAAAATAACTAGCTTCCGGCAGACGACCGTACACACACTCTAAAAAATGTTTGGTTAAAAACAACCCAAGTTGGGTTGAAAATGGACAAACCCAGCAATTGGGTTGTTTTAACCCAGTGGTTGGGTTAAATGTTTGCCCAACCTGCTGGGTAGTTTTATTTAACCCAACTACTGATTAAAAATGACTATATGGCTGGCTTAAAATGAATCCAAAATAGGTGAGAAATTAAAAATCAGACACATAATTACTAGAGGCAACAATAATAATCAAAAGGTGTACATTTATTAATAAGCAATTTAATAAATGTTTATTGTTTATTATTCATTATCTTATTAATAAATGCTCATTTATTAAACATATTAATAAATGTTAATTTCCAGCATATTTTGGGTTCATTTTAAGCAAGCAATACAGTCATTTTTATACAACAGTTGAGTTAAATAAAACTACCCAGCACGTTGGGCAAACATTTAACCCAACCACTGGGTTAAAACAACCCAATTGCTGGGTTTGTCCATTTTCAACCCAAATTGGGTTGTTTTTAACCCAGAATTTTTTAGAGTGCACATTGAGCAAGTCGACTTGCGCCAAAAGAGTAACCCCCTGACGCGATGTAGGATTATCGTAAGCTTAGACGCCTCTCGCGGTTCAAACAAATATGGCTGTGCAACAAACTCAAGCTTCTCTTCTCTTATATCGAAATGCTCCAACATTTC
Source organism: Ancherythroculter nigrocauda (assembly GCA_036281575.1). Taxonomy (NCBI): domain Eukaryota; kingdom Metazoa; phylum Chordata; class Actinopteri; order Cypriniformes; family Xenocyprididae; genus Ancherythroculter; species Ancherythroculter nigrocauda. Next base: position 49,320,147 of record VTFQ01000014.1, on the reverse strand, counting down.
TCTTTATAATTTCTCATCATGCGTCGGATCAGGGGGTTCTTTTCCACCGCAAATTCGATGCGTACGGCCGTCTGCCGAAAGCTAGTTATTATAGTTAATAAAGTTTTAAATATGGATATTTTTCTTACTAAAAACCATTGGTTTGCTTCAGAAAGCCTTTATTAACGATGCATTTTTTTGGACTTAAAAATCTTGTCCCCCATTCACTCCCATTATAAAGCTTGGAAGAGCCGGGATATTTTTAAATACATCTCTGATTGTGTTCGTCCGGAAGAAGATAGTCATATACACCTAGGATGGCTTGAGGGTTATAAAATCATGGGATAATTTTCATTTTTGGGTGAACTATCCATTTAAATAGGCAAATACTTGACTGGATGATTATTGCTGTGATGTTTGATGTAAATGTATATTATGAATGCAATTTGCTTTGAAAGAAAGCATCTGCCAAATGCATAAATGTATGTATTTGTTACCCTTTTTGTATCATAGACGTGTTTGTTCTTGTTTGTAACTTGTATTTGTGTATACCGCCTGATATGTTGATTTCAAACACTTTCTGCTTGTTTTTAATTGTTTAATTGTAGAAAACCAACTTCAGTGGCATCAGTAAACAGTCAAATTGATTTCATCACCTGTGTTTCCAATCTCACCCTCTGTAACTTGGTGAACCTACAACCTACCTACAACATTATCATACAGATTTGGACTCTTTTGGCAGTAAGTAACCACCTAGCAACACCCTAGCAACCAGTTCAATTCAGAATTCTTTTTAAATTCCAATTCAGTTTGAATTAAGCTAGATGCAGAATTGCAGTTTGAATGATTTGGAAAGCAAGGATGTTGTTCAAAGAAAGTGTAATGAAGTAATGAAGCTATTTTTTTTTATTTTAAACTTTAAATATGGGCTTGAAAAACATATAAACAGCCTTTAAGTTTGAATCTTTTACAAGCCTTGGAGGAGAACAACTGGACTATGCTGAACAAACTTCATCTTCTCATTCTCATCTTTATTGTGCTGTTTCTTGAGTATGTGATTGCATGCTTGTCTTATGCCCTTAACATGGCAGATGGCATTAAATTATTGATGATGTTCTTCCATAATTATCCGCTCTACCTTTTACCACGGCCCCTGGAGCCCCTCGCTGCTGGAGCTCTCAGCGGGAACGAGAGCACTTATGACAAGTAGCCCTTATGAAGTATTTCTCAGCCATGAATATACAATGCAATTCAGTTTTTGATTTTCCTCACATTCTTTTGAATATGTCAGAAACCTGGAGAGTCTGAGGGATCAATGAACTTGAGGTTGTATGAGGACATTCTGATGAGGGTTGAAGGTTTTTGCATTTATTATAGACTTGTCTGCAATTTCTTGTCATCTAAAGCCTTTATTTATAGATATAGTAGCCGACTCATAAAGAGAGTCAGTGTGTTCCTGAAACAATAATTGCACAATTTTGATTATGTCTTTAGCTTTCTGTACTTCATGATAGAATATCAAAACAATCATGCATTTATTCATAGACCTGAAAATGAAATTTCCAACTTAAACTGTCAGAAATTTTGAATGCTTTAGAGCACAGACTTAATTTTAAACTCTTTGCAAAGATGACACTTAAAAAATTACAGAATTTTACGTTTATTATGAAAAATGCACAAAAATACTATTTTCAATTTTCATATGAAATGTACATTCTAAAAAATGCTGGATTAAAAACAACCCAATTTGGGTTGAAAATGGACAAACCCAGCAATTGGGTTGTTTTAACCCAGTGGTTGGGTTAAATGTTTGCCCAACGTGCTGGGTAATTTTATTTAACTCAACTGTTGTATAAAAATGACTGTATTGCTTGCTTAAAATGAACCCAAAATATGCTGGAAATTAACATTTATTAATATGTTTAATAAATGAGCATTTATTAATAAGATAATGAATAATAAACAATAAACATTTATTAAATTCTTATTAACAAATGTACACCTTTTGATTATTATTGTTGCCTCTAGTAATTATGTGTCTGATTTTTAATTTCTCACCTATTTTGGATTCATTTTAAGCCAGACATATAGTCATTTTTAATCAGTAGTTGGGTTAAATAAAACTACCCAGCAGGTTGGGCAAACATTTAACCCAACCACTGGGTTAATACAACCCAATTTCAACCCAACTTGGGTTGTTTTTAACCAAACATTTTTTAGAGTGTATATTTTTAAAATACATGTTTACTCTAAAACTGCAAGAAAATCAAAGCCATAAATCTAAACAAGTTGTGTTGCAAATTTGAGGTTGATATCTCAAAAAATTAGCTTTTAGTAAGATTTTGTTTGGCTGCAGTACCGAACGCTTCCACTAGATGAAATTCGTCTCCCATTAATTTCCAATGCACTCATTTTTAAATGCAAGGAGTACATGTGTGACTTTTTTTTTTTCAAGACCATTTAACCTTTTCGAATCATGTCCATGATTTGTTTTTTTGTTCACATAGCAAGTGCCAAAACCTTTGCCAAGTTTTGTACCATTCCGATTAAGTAAAAAATTCTTAAAAAAAACGAAACGTAAAATTTTTCGGTCAAAAATGACCAAAGAGCACCAGAGGGTTAAATAAAACAGTTTGTTCAGTTCAGTGCTGTTTTTATAATTGTCAAAAACAATATCGGTTCGGTTGTCAGGCACATAAACATGCAAATAATTGGTATCGTTATTGGTTATAAAAAATCTATATCCGTCGATCTCTATTTATGATGAGAGCAGTCGTGAATGTACAGATCTGAGTGCAGAATGTCAGTGAACTCGTGCTGAAGGGGAATTCTTCTGCACTGGTGACTAATTTAAACACTTTTGATTGGCTGTTGCATTCATGTGCTCAACAGACAAGTCTGTGATTGGATGTAATGCTCAATGCTGCAAAGCAAAAAAAAAAAAAAAATGTATATGTAAAGCTGTAATCAACACTTTTCATTCTTTCACATTTCACTTTTTAATTCGATTTAAAATGATTGATTGAACGATTCAGTATAGTCACCCCTGATATTATATGACCAAACATCAAGGAGTAACTTAACAACAGTTTCACAACATAAGAACGTCTGTAATTGCTGAAGTGTATTTAAATGCTGTGGTATGATCTGTAACAGACCGTTCCAGTGAGTTTTTATTGAAATAATTATGAATTTAAATGATTTCCCATGGTGGAATAAACCAAAACACACCCTTACCAAGGTTATTATCATTTAACTAAATCTAGAACCATTAAAAAGAACCATTTTCATTACATAAAATAAACATTAACTGAAATAAAAATATAGACCACAGCTGGGTTAATCCGCAGCTAGCTGATATGTGTGGTTGTGGTTAAACATGTGGTTCAACTAGTTACTAAACATCAGAGACCTCATTTTGCCTGAATGACCTTCATAAGTTGAGCTAATTTGGTCTTTGAATATGAATTACATGCTGTTTAATTTTGTAACAGGTTATAGTTATAAAAATCACTTTTCTTTGATTGTGTTCATGCACATCATTTGTAAGCAATTACTGGATGAAGAGCTTTCATTGACCCAAAGGGGAATTTTATGCTGAAGCACTTCTGAGGAAATACTGATCAAAACAGTTAATCAGCATCTTTCTGCAGCCAAATGATGTGTACAGTGTGAGATGAAAACACAGTTCCTAACATTCTGACTTTCCAGGGGGAGATTAACTGTACTGAATAAGATTGTTGAAGCTCAAGCACTTCAACAGGGTTTCAGCCCAAACCCCGAGGCTCTTTCAGTGAAGACACATGCTCTGATATAGTGAGGATTCTCTGCTGGGATCATCCTGTGTATTTTGGGATGTGTGAGCGAGGTGTCCCAATTTCATTCTGACTATTTTAGTGCTCTGGAGTGTCATTTTATAACATGACATAACAGAGAATGACTTTCTGGGGTTTAGTTGCAGTCAGGAAGGCCCTTGTGAACTAACAAGTTTCTTAACTTCATTCTATTAATAGTGTCATCTTCCTATTCTGTTTATGTGTCTGTTTTTAGAAATACACAGCATTATTGGGGCTACTGTGAAATACTCTGTTGGAACTGAAATAAATTCAACTCCCACTTTTTTCAGCCAAGTCATTATAAAAATATCACAACAACTTAAATGTAACTTATCGATTATTGGGTGAATCTCACGGAAACATGCAGGTCATATTCATCCCAAAATGTAGAAAATTTTAAAAATATTTATTTTTAATTTAAATGAATACATATATACTGTATATATTTATAAATTTATATATATATATATAAAATACTTTTTAATAAAATAGAATTGTTTATTTATAGAATTATTTTCATAATCAAACACACTTTAGAAGAATATATATATAATTTACATAAATAATCTATAAAATACTCTAATAAAATTGATTATGAAAATACTATAAAAAAATCTAACACACTTTACAAAAATATATATATTTAATTTATATAAATAATCTATGAAATACTCTAATACAATAGATTTTTTATTTATAGAATTATTTTCATAACTAAGCACACTAAAAGAATTATATATATATATATATATATATATATATATATATATATATATATATATATATATAGATAGATAGATAGATAGCATAAATAAATAGAATAAAAAATAAATAAAAATTCTCAATTGCACTTAAATTGAATTTACTTAAAACGTTTGAGGAAACTGGTTGCCCTAAAAAATTTAAGTAATATAGACTTAAAATTTAAGTTAATTTAACTTAAAATGTTGTGTAATATCAATTAGCCTATGCTTTGTAGTTATTACAGTATATTTAAGTTCAATGTACTAAATAAATTAAATTTATATCAACTTTATTATTTTTTTAATTTAATCTAGAAAAAAGCAAACAAATAAATCTACATTCATACAATTTTCTATTTTATTTCAATTCAATTCCAAATTTTCATTTGAAAATACAACAACAACAACATCTCCCCTAGTGAAAAAGAAATCGGAAAAGACTAAAAAAAAACGCTTGTCGAACTTGCCGGTCAGGGATTCAAGCGCGATGATGGTGCCGCACGCGAGTGAGAAAACTAGAAATGGATGAAAAATATCCCATCGTTTAAACAACCAACAATTTTCCCCGCTCAAAAACGGTCTCTCGAGGGAAACAAAGAAACAATAAAAAGGTAAATGTCGGGGAAAATGTTTGTGAACTGGCTAATCTTCTCATCAACAAACCATGACAAAATGGCATTGCTACCTGACTCACAGCACCAAACCAAATTATGTTCGAATCGGATCACGTCAAATTGTGCAAATTATCATTCTTGTTATACTTTCTCAAATTGCTAATGCTAACAACATCAGCATTGCGTGACAATGTGTTTAGTGTATTAGCGTCACCTATCTCTAAAATTAATTTATCATACAATCCGCCATCAAAATGATAAGTTTAATTATTGCAGCTGTTGTGAGAAAAGGTTATAAATGATCCTCCTCCCCTGCAATGTAGTTTATTAGCTTGGACTCGTTCTTTATACAGATGTGACACAATGACGCAACGACTTGCTCGAATTTCTCGCGGAAACCCACCCGACTTATAAAACATTAAGCTTACCGTTGTGAATCAGGCTAAGGTAGATAGTTTTGAACACTGTCTGGTTATGTACTTGCTCAAAAAATTGATTTTGGATCATTTTTAACCAAAAAAAGTTATGGACTGCAGCTTTAAAATTTATTCACACATTAAAGCTGCAGTCCGCGATTTTTGGCCCTCTAGCGGTTAATAAACAGAACTGCACGCATCTTGCGGAGGAACATTCTAGCCGGAACTACTTTTCTCCATGTATGTCTATGGCGAGTCACGCAGTTACTGTGATACTCTGCGGCGAGTCCTACCAGTCCGGTCTGAAATAGTCCAAATATAAACACTTATTAAGTTATTATAAGTGTACCATAATGATTTCCAGTGTAAGACAAAAACACGGTTTGGAAAATGGATTCATGTTGTTAAAAAGTTACGAGCAGCAGCTTTAAAATTATGTCCACAAATAAGTAGAATCTACTTGTATATTATATGCAATGCAATCAAACTTAAATATTTTAAGTATATTGTAATTAAATTGTTTAATTAAATATAAAATCTGGGCTAACAGTATGCTAAATATTTTAGCAATATCTTTTGAGCAAAATATATTTTTTTATTTTATTCTTTTGATTTTGTGGTGAAATATGACCATGATAAATGAGTTTGTTTCTTTAAAATTCACTCCATTATTGTCTGGGTTTATGCCGTCTATACAGTAGCCTACAGTAGATGGATATGAATCTTTGTGTATCTCCTATCTCACTCACGTGCACACACACACAAACACACACACTCCCCCCATGTTTGTGTCAATTAAACATTAATCGTATTGCGTGAGCTTATCTTGGCTTTTGTGAAACATAAAGAATAAAGACACTATTCTCTTCTGTCGTGGTTTGTAACAAAGGTTTCATCAGATGAAACGCGCGAGCCGCCGCTGAACTCACCACTTCCCGCGGCGTGTCCGTCTGCTCGTGCAGGACATCAGCAGCACTGCTGTCAGTGACCGGAGCTGCTGGAGACATGATGAAGATGATGATACTGGAGCATCACAGCCATGTATCATCCATTATAGTCCATCCTTAGCGAGGCAGCATCCTGGCCACGAGATCAACAACACAACACGCGCACTTTTGTATCCATAGAGTGTCCAAAATACTTGCGGGATCGTTGGCTGTCCAGGCGACCGCGAGCATTTCCTTTAAGATTGGTGCGTTGGAAATAAAAGAAGCCAATCTGACCCACAGCGAGATGCAGAAATCATATGGAAATGCGCATGAACGCGGAATGAATGACAATGAGGCGCGAGATGATTCCACACGGATGCGCAGCTCAGATCCAGGTAACGGGGGCGAGCGAGAGAGAGAGAGGGGAGGGAGGTGTTGTTTATCTATCCCAGCCGTCTCTGCTGAGGATCGTACGTGACCTTGACTCCATGCATGTGGTTTCCCATTACTTAAATGTGTTTTAGCTCTCCAGAGACCTGTAATTATATTTATACCTCTTATTGCATTTATAAATGAGTCATTTGTGTGCTGTGTGTCATGACTTAGCCTACTAATGAAATAATTAATAGTTTCTGTTTTTAAAAAACATTTTATTTGTACTTTTTTAGCCCATTTAAATGTTCCCATTCATCATCATTGCATTATAATGAGCTATATAGAATTATAACGCGAATAGTTGCGGCCATTTATTCTGATTGGTTGAGCCGTGTTCGAAGCCGTTGAAAATTCCCGAAAACATACCGCTGACCGCATTACATAATAATCGCTGCGCCACTGAGTGTGTATGTTGCAGTCTGTCTTAACAACCACTCTTAGCAACGTAAACATATGTTTGTTCGCAATTGACGTTCGCAAAGACCCGCCCCCTTTAGTTACTGTTGCTATGTCCGACAAGCCGTGCCGATCTCTTGCCACACCAAAGTCCCTTTAAGACAAGTCATTTCACTCGGCGGCCATCTTTGAAACGCCTCTCGGGCATCCTGGGCATCATGCAGCTCCAAAGCTGTTTGCCAAGATTTCGATTAAATTTCATATTTGAAATCACTAATGAAATCTGACAACAACTGTCTCATAATTTGTTTTCCAAACGCTCGAATCATGACAAAAAAACCTGTATTTTTATACTGGATCAAGCTAATGCGCATGCGCAGACCTAAATGCGCGTCTCTTGTGCCTCATTTCGGAGGCGCGCGTCTGACTGTTTCTATAGAAACCGGTGCTTCTAACGGCCGCTGCAGTGACACGATGACTTTACCAGTCGGCGATTGGCTCTTATTTAGAAGGCGGGACTTATTCCGCCATATTGCGCATTACACTTTCTCCCATTCAAAACAATACGAGTGACACGTCTTGTGTTATTCTATAGTCTTTGGCCACACTTATGTTCTCACGCAGTGAAAATACATTGCGGAGCAAAGTGGACTCTGTCAACATGTCGACGGACAAGACAGAGTTACTTTTGATATGAAACAAAATAAATTTAAACAATAAATACCGTTTTGTGGCTCTTTAATGTGTTGTGACAGTTGAAGCGGCTCGTGAACCGATCATCTCTTCTTACTAGTTCATTTATAGCATCAAATAAACATGAATGAACATCATAAGGAATGTTGTTTCAATCGCGGAAAGACGTTAGTACACACCATTTTTCAAGTTCAAGTCCATCTACGTTAATCTGCTAACTCCCCTGACTGTTTTGTCAGACAAAATGGCAGATTCGGAGTTATGATTGGTTAGATCGCCTGTCAATTAAACTCCTGGCGAAGGGTCAATTGATTTTGTTCATTGAAGCTAACTGCATTATGTAGAAGAGTATTGTGAGAAAGAGATCGAGTGAATGAGTTTATTACCTGCATTCAGATTTAGCATTTTCCTTTAGGTTAATCCTATGTTCATAATAAAAAAAAAATATATATAATATCTGTTTGAATGTCTGCTGCGATCTTGTTCTTTTAACAGTTGTAATGTTAAAAGCGCTAGTCAAAGCATTTGTATGGGGGTAAATTGATGCCAAAACCATTGAAAATGGACAGACTAAAAGTCACAAATAGATATTAGAACTTGTAAACACAAAACACAATCTACAAATAGATAAAAAATCCGCAAACAAAGTCCTCATGATCCGCAAATGTAAAACAAGATCTACAAATAGATACAAAGTCCGCAAACAAACTCTTTGTGATCCACAAATATAAAGCATGATCTACAAAAAGATTAAAAATCCACAAATAAACACATCCTGATTCACAAATAGAAATCAGTGACTTGTACTTGAAAACCAGAATTTGAATGAATGTAAAGTGACTTGTTTGCAGGTGAAGATCATGTTCTGTTTGTAGATTGTGTCACATTTGTTTTCATAATTCTGACACTATTGTTTTGCTGTTGTGACAAAATAATGCCATAATCATTGAAAATGAAGAGACTATGAGTCAAAAATGCATATTACAATTTGTAAACACAAAACAAGTTCTACAAATAAATTTAAAATCTGCAAATGTAAAACACAATCTGTAAATAGATTCCAAATCTGCAAACAAACTCCTCATGATCCGCAAATGTAAAACAAAATCTACAAATAGATAAAAAATCCACAAACAGACTCTTCATGATTCACAAATAGAAATCAGTGACTTGTACTTGACAACCAGAATTTGAATGAATGCAAAGTGATTTGTCTGCGCATGAGGGTCATTTTTTATTTGTAGATTGTGTTGCATTTGTTTTCAGAATTTTGGCACAGCTGTTTCGCTGTTTTTTCCATTAAAAAATCTACAAATGCCCTCCTCACAATCTGCAAACAAACATGGTCTAACTTGTATTTTCAAACCACTGTAAAAAGACATTCGTACACATTCTGTGCAAAGCTCAGCATGCAAATGTTGAATCTGTGTTTGCAGATCACAGGGCATTCACAGATCCTTCTGCACACATCTACAGATCTTTTTGGCACTATCTTTCCGCAGAGTGTGTGACTACGATCCACACGTGTAGTCAGCCAATCAGGGGTATTGCTTCAATGTGATGTCACGCCCCCTCAATAAGCCCTTTTCAAAATAAGAGCTGACACTTCTCTGATGTGTGGGCTGGGCTCACTGCCATTTACCGTTGCCGGTGTCACAGCGCTGACAGGCGGACAGAGCCTGGGCAGCGCTGCAGTAGGAGTAAAATCTTTAATACGTGGAAGGGGGAGCTGCCACGGGACCTGCCACCGTTATATGCGCCTGCCTCGGGACCTGCCACCGTTATATGCGCCTGCCTCGGGACCTGCCACCGTTATGCGCGCCTGCCTCGGGACCTGCCACGGTTATGCGCGCCTGCCTCGGGACCTGCCAGGGTTATACGCGCCTGCCTCGGGACCTGCCACGGTTAAGCGCGCCTGCCTCGGGACCTGCCACGGTTATGCGCGCCTGCTTCGGGACCTGCCACGGTTATGCGCGCCTGCCTCGGGACCTGCCACGGTTATGTGCGCCTGCCTCGGGACCTGCCACGGATATATGATGCATATATGATATATGCCGATTGATGAATGCGTGCAAACAGTGCAGTCCTGCTCTTATGCACCTATTTATCATCTTAACTTAATATTTTATTCGCTCTTATTGCCCATAATGGAGCGCGTCTCTTAGCTCCTACTAGCGTCGCGCCTGCCTCAAGATCTCTCACTGTTTACAGGTACCAGACACTCTGATTGACACATGAGAGCAAACGGATACATAAATAAGAGCAGGATTGCACAATTTGTCAACTTATATTTTATTCACTCTTATTGCCCATAATGGAGCGCGTCTCTTAGCTCCTACTAGCGTCGCGTCTGCCTCAAGATCTCTCACTGTTTACAGCTACCAGACACCCAGGACTGATGCAGGAGAGCACAGAACAAAACATGTCACAGCCAAGGTGAGTAAATTGAACAGGTAAAATCACATTGTGGTCTGTGAAATATTGTTTAAGGATCTTTTTAAGTACTAGTTTAGTAAGTTAATAAGATTTTTACAGTCTTTATAAAACATTTCTTTAAATGTTTGTGTCATTCAACAACACTGAAACAGCATTCGTTTTTATTTTTATTTATTTATTGTAATATGGGCTCAGACACCTTAAGCAGAGAAAAAAATGTAAAAAAAAATATGATTGTAAAAAATGGGCTACACATTGTGGCATTAAGGCAAACTCGAAAGGTTATGCTGTACAAAATAAGTATATTAGTTCTGCAAAGTGACTTTTTAGACTGTATTATTCAACAAATTTGATAAAGATAACAGGGAAGGGGGCACAGAGAAAAGTCCAGACAGTAGCACAATGTGTGGTACAGTAACAGGAGGAATCCCTTTGTCATCAAAACCATTCAGGATCAGAATCTGTGGATGCTCTGTAAAATTGAGTATAATTATTTAAGGGTTTAAGGCTAGACTGAATATTAAAATCAGGAAAAGGGAATTTAAAAATGCCATTTTAACACACTTACTCCAAATGTCCCTTTGTTTGAAAAGCCGTTTCTGCCTGGAACCTGTGGAAGCCCTCTGTCTTTTTTAGGATTAATAGGGTTACCTTTGAAAGACCAAGAGAGGACAACCATTTAATTTAATTTGATTGTTCTATATGCATCACCCATGCATTTTTAAGCAAACAAAATTATCCAAAAATTTACCTCAGAAATAAGTACTTCCAAAATGTAGGATGTATTACTTAATTCTGTCATGTCAATCTGTGTGACTCTTAATTCTATCAATGATCCCCTCTGTCTGTTGGCAATAGGCATTGCATTCAACATTGTTACAGTATATTGGTTATATATTAAGTGTAGCTCAAAATGCTAGGAAATAATTGTTTATATTTGTTGTTTTTCTACAAAAGTTACACGTTTGTTTATTACAAAATTGGTTTACCTGTTGTTCATCAAAAAAATAAATCCTTCCATTAAGTTTCATCTTCAGCTTTGGGGAAAATTTTGGATTTTTATGCAAAAACATCCTGTTTGATCTAATTGTGCCATTTGTGCCAGACATGTGAACAATAGAACACAGCAGAGATTCTTCCAACCCAACAATGGAAGGATATATGCACCAACAGGTGCAAACATAACACTTGGAGCTGAAGGAAAACTAACAGTCAACCTTGAGTGGATGAAAAACTTCAGAAGTAATCCAAGACTTGCAGCAAAACCCAGAGAAATGGACGACTTCTCATGTCCACACCCTGAGACCAGCACATCAGACCAGTATTCGTTATATGATAGATTTCATCAAAAAAAAAAACAGAAGCACCCTGAAGTATTATGTATTAAAATATTCCATGACTTGGGTACAGTCTGCTTTACATCCATTTTTTTTTTCAGAGATGCATTTAGACATCTAGACTCCCTGGAAGGGTGGACTGAGTGAAAACCACAGCAATGGCACAAAAATGATGGAAGAAACTGTGGTGTTTTTGTTTGCACAGTGAGTGGACAGAGATTTATGTTTGCTATACATTCATTAACATTTACAGTATATAATAAATACTATGGAGACTTTAATTAAGTAAATACAGTACATTGTACAAAGCCCTTTACATTTTTGTAGATTGCAGAGATGGAAGCAAAAGGGCTCAGCATGTCTTCCGAGTTGCTCCACACAGAACAGTTGATCCACCTTCGGATGTACCATGCCTCCTGTTTGGTTAAAAATATACAAACTAAGGTAAGCAGTGTCAAGCTCTAAATTAAATAATGGTGGCGTTTTCTCTAATCTGGATGTATGTGTGATCTGTCTAATATTTGAGTAAATATAAAATGAATATTATAAATACTATTTTGCTTAAAATGACGTACTGGTTTGCTCATCTTCTGTTCTTAGGACTTCCCACCTGAGATGACAGCTTGTGAGGCTAAAAACAGATATTTGGCCCAGAAGATTGATATTTGAATATTTCAACAAATCCGGACCAAGTAAGTGATAATACTGCATTTTAATATGTTATACTATATTGATTGAGCAGTTATATAAATGTACATATTTCCTCTGCAGAACCATGCATGCAGAGGTCAAGACACTGCAATGGATTCAGTGTAACATTTGTAATAAATGGCTGCACTATGACTGTGCTGGCATAAATCCAGCAATGGTCACAAAGGACATGGCATTCAGATGTGGATGTGACATTGAAAAGTCATATCCTTACGACAAGTATGCAGTTTACATTTTCAAAAAAATTTCATTCTCTAATCACAACATTACAAATACATTGAATGCTTCTGTAACCCTCCTATTTCTTTTAACAGAACACTATCAGTGTTGAAGCAGGGATTGGTGGTGAACATAACAGATCAGGACATTATGGTAAACAACATGAATACTTCATCACACCAATAACTGAATAAATGTGCCTTACCTTTTGTAAGGTTCTCATCTGCATATCCATTCTCTTGTGACATTTACATGCATATCTGTTTTTGGAAGTGAACAATTAGAAAAATAGTATATATTTGTTACACTTATTTCAGAAAGAAATACCGCATGATGCATTGCTTCACATTGTAGGAGCTACACAACGGCTTGACAAATGGCACAATTAGATCAAACAGGATGTTTTTGCATAAAAATCCAAAATTTTCCCCAAAGCTGAAGATGAAACTTAATGGAAGGATTTATTTTTTTGATGAACAACAGGTAAACCAATTTTGTAATAAACAAACGTGTAACTTTTGTAGAAAAACAACAAATATAAACAATTATTTCCTAGCATTTTGAGCTACACTTAATATATAACCAATATACTGTAACAATGTTGAATGCAATGCCTATTGCCAACAGACAGAGGGGATCATTGATAGAATTCAAAGAGTCACACAGATTGACATGACAGAATTAAGTAATACATCCTACATTTTGGAAGTACTTACTCCTGAGGTAAATTTTTGGATAATTTCGTTTGCTTAAAAATGCATGGGTGATGCATATAGAACAATCAAATTAAATTAAATGGTTGTCCTCTCTTGGTCTTTCAAAGGTAACCCTATTAATCCTAAAAAAGACAGAGGGCTTCCACAGGTTCCAGGCAGAAACGGCTTTTCAAACAAAGGGACATTTGGGGTAAGTGTGTTAAAATGGCATTTTTAAATTCCCTTTTCCTGATTTTAATATTCAGTCTAGCCTTAAACCCTTAAATAATTATACTCAATTTTACAGAGCATCCACAGATTCTGATCCTGAATGGTTTTGATGACAAAGGGATTCCTCCTGTTACTGTACCACACATTGTGCTACTGTCTGGACTTTTCTCTGTGCCCCCTTCCCTGTTATCTTTATCAAATTTGTTGAATAATACAGTCTAAAAAGTCACTTTGCAGAACTAATATACTTATTTTGTACAGCATAACCTTTTGAGTTTGCCTTAATGCCACAATGTGTAGCCCATTTTTTACAATCATATTTTTTTTACATTTTTTTCTCTGCTTAAGGTGTCTGAGCCCATATTACAATAAATAAATAAAAATAAAAACTAATGCTGTTTCAGTGTTGTTGAATGACACAAACATTTAAAGAAATGTTTTATAAAGACTGTAAAAATCTTATTAACTTACTAAACTAGTACTTAAAAAGATCCTTAAACAATATTTCACAGACCACAATGTGATTTTACCTGTTCAATTTACTCACCTTGGCTGTGACATGTTTTGTTCTGTGCTCTCCTGCATCAGTCCTGGGTGTCTGGTAGCTGTAAACAGTGAGAGATCTTGAGGCAGACGCGACGCTAGTAGGAGCTAAGAGACGCGCTCCATTATGGGCAATAAGAGCGAATAAAATATAAGTTGACAAATTGTGCAATCCTGCTCTTATTTATGTATCCGTTTGCTCTCATGTGTCAATCAGAGTGTCTGGTACCTGTAAACAGTGAGAGATCTTGAGGCAGGCGCGACGCTAGTAGGAGCTAAGAGACGCGCTCCATTATGGGCAATAAGAGCGAATAAAATATTAAGTTAAGATGATAAATAGGTGCATAAGAGCAGGACTGCACTGTTTGCACGCATTCATCAATCGGCATATATCATATATGCATCATATATCCGTGGCAGGTCCCGAGGCAGGCGCATTTAACCGTGGCAGGTCCCGAGGCAGGCGCGTATAACCCTGGCAGGTCCCGAGGCAGGCGCATTTAACCGTGGCAGGTCCCGAAGCAGGCGCGCATAACCGTGGCAGGTCCCGAGGCAGACGCGCATAACCCTGGCAGGTCCCGAGGCAGACGCGCATAACCCTGGCAGGTCCCGAGGCAGGCGCGTATAACCGTGGCAGGTCCCGAAGCAGGCGCGTATAACCGTGGCAGGTCCCGAGGCAGGCGCGTATAACGGTGGCAGGTCCCGAGGCAGGCGCATATAACGGTGGCAGGTCCCGTGGCAGCTCCCCCTTCCACGTATTAAAGATTTTACTCCTACTGCAGCGCTGCCCAGGCTCTGTCCGCCTGTCAGCGCTGTGACACCGGCAACGGTAAATGGCAGTGAGCCCAGCCCACACATCAGAGAAGTGTCAGCTCTTATTTTGAAAAGGGCTTATTGAGGGGGCGTGACATCACATTGAAGCAATACCCCTGATTGGCTGACTACACGTGTGGATCGTAGTCACACACTCTGCGGAAAGGTAGTGCCAAAAAGATCTGTAGATGTGTGCAGAAGGATCTGTGAATGCCCTGTGATCTGCAAACACAGATTCAACATTTGCATGCTGAGCTTTGCACAGAATGTGTACGAATGTCTTTTTACAGTGGTTTGAAAATACAAGTTAGACCATGTTTGTTTGCAGATTGTGAGGAGGGCATTTGTAGATTTTTTAATGGAAAAAACAGCGAAACAGCTGTGCCAAAATTCTGAAAACAAATGCAACACAATCTACAAATAAAAAATGACCCTCATGCGCAGACAAATCACTTTGCATTCATTCAAATTCTGGTTGTCAAGTACAAGTCACTGATTTCTATTTGTGAATCATGAAGAGTCTGTTTGTGGATTTTTTATCTATTTGTAGATTTTGTTTTACATTTGCGGATCATGAGGAGTTTGTTTGCAGATTTGGAATCTATTTACAGATTGTGTTTTACATTTGCAGATTTTAAATTTATTTGTAGAACTTGTTTTGTGTTTACAAATTGTAATATGCATTTTTGACTCATAGTCTCTTCATTTTCAATGATTATGGCATTATTTTGTCACAACAGCAAAACAATAGTGTCAGAATTATGAAAACAAATGTGACACAATCTACAAACAGAACATGATCTTCACCTGCAAACAAGTCACTTTACATTCATTCAAATTCTGGTTTTCAAGTACAAGTCACTGATTTCTATTTGTGAATCAGGATGTGTTTATTTGTGGATTTTTAATCTTTTTGTAGATCATGCTTTATATTTGTGGATCACAAAGAGTTTGTTTGAGGACTTTGTATCTATTTGTAGATCTTGTTTTACATTTGCGGATCATGAGGACTTTGTTTGCGGATTTTTTATCTATTTGTAGATTGTGTTTTGTGTTTACAAGTTCTAATATCTATTTGTGACTTTTAGTCTGTCCATTTTCAATGGTTTTGGCATCAATTTACCCCCATACATTTGTCATTTGCGTCTTGTTGTGTTCACAACAACTTTTCAGTATAAAAGTCTTTGCGACTGAGTGACTCGCTTTATAAAGACAATCTTTGCCGCCATCTAATGGTGTAATAAATGTAACTTCTGTTGCTGTTCACGATCAGGGACTATTTTTTTTTCCAGCGGAAGGAAGGCTTTTAATGTTTTTACTTCATGAAAGTTGCATTGATGCATATTTTTTGGCCTTAATATTTGTATTGAGTGGTAACCGTTTTAAAAAAGCAATGAGCCCCATGAAGCCGTTGTTTACAGTGAATTTATAATACTGTAACACTATAACACTCCGCTCCATGTCGTGCCGAACAACGCCCCTTAGCTGTTATAAATTCACTGTAAACCATGGCTTCTTGAGGGCTTATTGCTTTATTTCAGAATTTTTAGATTTTTTGTCTAAAATATCAGTTTCTTCTAAATGCTTTTTTTTCTGAGAAAATGTACAATTGTTCTTTGTCCTGCGATTTCTGTTCAACGGTTTTAAAACGATTCTTTGATCTTTCTGACATCATATTAAAGGTTCTGACATAATAACAGAATGGTGGTTTATACAAATTTTCTGTCTCTATTAGTATTTCAGAAACTACTGTTGGCAGCTGGCACAAAGCAAGAGAATATTAAAGGGTTAGTTCACCCTCATGAAATTTCTGTCATTAATTACTCACCCTCATGTCGTTCCACACCCATAAAAAACCTTCGCTCATCTTCGGAACACAAATTAAGATATTTCTGATGAAATACGACAGGTTTTTTTAATCTCCCATAGAAAGCAACGTAATTACCACATTGAAAGTCCAGAAAGGTACTAAAGATAAAATAGCCCAACCTTAATGTTATGAAGCGACGAGAATAACCAAAAACCAAACAAAAATAATGACTTTATTCAACAATTTCCTCTCTTCCTCTTCATAACATTAAAGTTGAACCAAGGTAGTCATGTTGACTATTTTAATGATGTCCTTACTTTCTGGACCATGAATGTGGTAATTTTGTTGCTTTCTATGGGAGATAGAAAACCTCTCAGATTTCATCAAAAATATCTTAATTTGTGTTCTGAAGATGAATGAAGGTCTTACAGGTGTGGAACGACATGAGGGTGAGTCATTAATGACAGAACTTTTATTTTTGGGTGAACTGTAAATAATGTGCAATGCAATCACATTTGCTATAGGGCCACTATCAACCTCAAAACATTTTGAATTCAACAGTGTTTGGCACAAAGCATGTTTTAGGAATATTTTGCTTTTCCACATGCAAAAATGATCACTAACTAAAATTCTGTGGAAATGCAATCATTATATGCTGTTAAACTCATCAACTCAAGACAAAAACGTTGTTGTTGCCACCAAAGGTCATATGACCTATTCATTTAATAATGAAAAGACTTGTGACAAACGTTATGGAATTAGTTGACTTTTCAAATATAAAAATGAGCCAATCAATCATATATCACGCCTGACAATATACATACCAAATTTAAAGACAGCCTACAGCGCCACCTGCTGGTCATAGATGGTACTGCGCTTTCTGCTAATGAAACATCTCCAAATAACAAAGCATGATAGATTTGAAGATAAAGATTGATTTTTAAAATCTGTGCATTCATGATGAATGTACTTCATTTAGACATCCAGAACAAGTTGTTAGTATGCAAAACATGATGATAACACCAATACAAAAGCCTATAGATTCATACATATTTCTGATCCACCAAAACTCAACAGACAATGCATCAGACATAAACCAAAATTAGGCTTGCAAATAACCTTTGTGGCATTCTTATTCTTTATAAATCCCAATTACGCTATAAAAATGCACAATGAGAACTTTAGCTAAATGTATAAACTAAATGTATGATCATGCACTAGGTCAAGTCACATTTATTTAGCACTTTATACAATACAGACTGCAGTAATAAACAGGAAAATAACATTCAATATGAAATTAGAAGAAGTTGCAATCTTGGAAACAATACATAAGTATATGTAATCCTATAAATGTCCACATTAAGAGTGTGTTGCAATTCAGGGACTTTAAATCCTGTCAGGTCAAGTCACAGGTTGTTCAAGGAAGTTGTTGGGAGTCCAAAATAGAGAACAGGTTTGATTTGAGGGCTTTCAGGAGATTCCATGGGGTTGTCATGTGTGTTTGGATTGGTTTGGTAATGATATGGGCTTTTGCCACTCCCTTGTGGGGAATTCCCACTTGATTGAAAGCCGCTTTGACTCCACCTCTAATACCGCTTCCCCATGTAGGCTGCTTCACATTACTGCCAGCTTTCTCGCTGAAGTTTCATTACCTTGCTGAGTTTGGCTGGTACACTTTAGCTCACCCCGAAACTACACACTTTACGTTAAAAAACATTGGGAAGTCTGGGAGTATTTGAGGCGCACAGCCGAGTCATCGGTGGTGGGATGAGAAACAAAAGCGAATGTCTCTGGTGTCATAATGTCACGGTGATTTTACTTCGTTTCTTCGTTACATCGCAACATTGACGATAAGCATCGAAGCTTCGAAATGGCGCGAAGCGGCGGTGAAAAAGAACGCAAATTCGAATTAGAAGACAACCGGATTGACTCCGGAATCGAATCGATATCAATATCCAGAGATTACGGGAGTTTGGACAGTTCTGAGGAGAAGGATAAACTTGGTACAGAAGAGAGACTGGACTCTGCTTACGTCTCTTCATCTTTAACAGTAGACAGTTTGGGGGATTTAATCGAAGAATGCATAATTTCTGATTGTGAAAACCCGACAGACTGTGAATACACTGAGGAGGAAGTGAATTTCTTAACCACTGTTACAGAAGATGGAGACACGTACGTTTAAATTTCATTGATATGTTTCAGAAAGTGTATTTCAAAATGTTTTGATGTCTAAATATGGGGTGTATGTGAGTTTAATTAACGTGGTTTAAGCAATAAGATCCTGAGGGAGTTGTTGACAAGCACGCGCGCCGCGGAGTAATATATATTTAAAATGTAACACGTCTTATATGCTTTATACAAAACAGATTCTACATAATAAAAATTGTATGGAAACACTTTTTTTCATGAAAATAATGTGCAGATTCTTTAGGTAGCATCCTTCCCTGTACTGTGGTAAATAGGTCTGTGATACGGCGAACA
Source organism: Ancherythroculter nigrocauda (assembly GCA_036281575.1). Taxonomy (NCBI): domain Eukaryota; kingdom Metazoa; phylum Chordata; class Actinopteri; order Cypriniformes; family Xenocyprididae; genus Ancherythroculter; species Ancherythroculter nigrocauda. Next base: position 49,300,830 of record VTFQ01000014.1, on the reverse strand, counting down.
GGTGGTTCAAATATCAAGTTCCGATCCGGTTCCAGCCATACTAAACTTTTAAAATATAGTGAGCTGTAATGTGAAATATTGCATCCCCCATTGGATCAATGTTTTTGTTGCATTGCATAATTCTGTTATGTTAGGGACTATATTATCTAGCGGAAGGATTGTGCTTTATGAATGGACTTTTAAATGAAAATGGTGTACTTTACTTTTTTATAATAGGTTGTGCTTTATTGTAAATATTGTTACAGACTATATTTGTACCTTATTGCTTAATTTAAATCTTGCAACACTCCTGCTGTATTGACTGGAACTCATTTATAATGTGTTTATATTCATATAATCATAACAAAATGCTCTCTTTGCAGCTTAGAGTGCAAGACTGATGGAAAGATAGATAGATGGCATGGAGGTGAATTGAGTTCAGAAAGTGTGCAGGATGTTTCTTCAACCCTTAACAAACATTTAATGGCTTGCATTTAATTTCCAAGGCATTTTCTATGAAAATATTATGTAAATCTAGCACTCAGTTTAAAAGGTTTAATTGTGGATGAGAGAAAGTTTCAAGTCCGTAGAAAGTGTTTTCATGGTAAACTCTCATAAATAAGGCCCGTGTAACGGAAAATTAAGATTATGAATAATATCTGAACTATTTGAATAATGTTGCCGTTCCTTCCTTTAGCAGTATAAGAGCAAACCAATTAATTTTAATTGAAAAGAGAGTTAAAAATAGCTCATTCTTGTTTTGTACGGTCATAAAAGGTCAAACATTTTGGTGCACATGAAACAACATTTTTTTTTAAGTTGATTCATTTTACAAGTTTTAGTTTGCTGAGTGACACATTCTCATGTGACAAATGAAGTTTTGATTACAATAGCAGGCTTTTCAGTCAGTCAGTTAACAGACGTCTAGAAACTGGATCTGCCGTTTATGGCGCATGTGAAGAAGAAAGCAGAAGTATTTAGACATGCAGTGGAATTCCCCTGGTCAGGCTAGAAAACACGTTCTGATGGCAGCCATTTGGAAAGTGCACAGCTTTTGTTTTAAATGCATATATTCATGTGCTTTTAATGTATATTATTTACCCCAAAAGAGCACATGTCACGTAAACATGTTTATGCAAGCAGTGACCTTTACACCAGATCGTGGTTCAACCTGTAATGTATATGTACAAAAACATATGCAAACATTCACCGCACAAGTGGGCAAGAACACACAACTTGGTTAAGGTCACCCTGCTTTCATTTCTTCATTGGTTTTGACAGTGACAAACCAGGATGTCAATAAGATTATTTCGGAGAACATCTTGCGTTTTGATGCATCTTGAATCATAGTGAGCCGCTATGGTTTACCTTTGGCCTGCTTTTGTTGCTGTTGCAAGGAAAAAAACTTTTCCCTGAGTGTCATCAGAGTAAAGAACGTACTTATGAATACCTAAAAGTAATATCAATGAGCATATGAAATCCCCAGGCCATCCAGATAAGCAATGTCCCACTTTAGGGATTCACTTTCAGTTTTATATTACAAACACAGTATTATGCAAAGCTCAGAAACTTTTTAAAACATTTGGTCACCCAAAAATTACAGTATGTTCCAAGTGTTTTTATCATACAATAACTTAAATTTAAACTACAGTGGTGGGGAATATGAATTCATATGGACTTTTTTGACTTTATAGTGCCTTTTTGGAGCACAATTCCCATCCGCTTTCATTACATGTGAAGAAAAAGCAGCGTAAAATCAGTTCAAAATCTCTCCTTAGGTGAGGTGGAATAAAAATGTTAACTTTTAGTTGAACTTAACCTGTTAATTTCACATGCAGCGAAAACAATATGAATCATGATCGTTTTACCACAATCGGATCAATGACACCTAAGTTGTTCTCACATTATTTAAATGCTGAAACCACTTGCTTCTACCTGTTTCCTTCTGGCTTACTGTAAAAGTAAAGACTAGGTTATCGCATGTGGGAAATGACACACCTGCGAGGAAATAATGCTACAGGATGGGAAAAAAGCATTAATTTATGCTCCTGCTGCATCATTTACTGGTTCCGTGTGACTCAAATACATCTGAATTAAGTAAATGAATGAAACCGTCTCATGCAACCATGCTTTACCCTTAAAATCAAAAGAAAAAAAAAGGGAGTATTTTGTCTGTTAATGGAAAAATGTCAAGTAATTGTTTATGCAAATGTAATCTTCTAAACGTGACCTTAACGCGTTTTCTTGAGATTAACCGTTTATCTTCACATTTCTCATCTATGTTTTAAATCTGCCGTGTCGTCTTTCTTGTAAATGCAAGATTTTTACTAACCATCTGAAAGGCTTTATCATTCAATAGCAAGACGATCTCTGATATGAATGCTCTAATAATGCTCAAAAGTTCCAGTGTTGCGCAATGGCTGAATGCCTCTGCGAACTGCTGTAAGCGACGCACACTTTTGTGACATATTTCTCAGTATCGTCCAACCTATTTTTTTTTTTTTTCCATCACACATTGTGAAATGTGCTGCTTTTAGACTGCGGTTTGCTTGATAGTTCCTTCCCTTTACCGTTGGCTCCGCTTCATCTTTCAACTTTTAACTGGCATTTAACCAGCAACTTCCGTGTCTGCTTTTTTTTTTTTTTTCCAGGATTCTCCATTTGGCCATTATCCACGAAGAGCAACGCTTTGCACATTGGTTAATAGATCTGTTTCCTCAAGAGCTGATGGATATTCAGAACAACTTGTATCAGGTATCACCTTATGATTCTCCACACATCTCACAAACAATTGCATAACAAGTTTCTCATGCAAGTTGGAGGATTTGTGAGCTATTTCCACAGAAATCCGTTCTGTTTGTGTTTCATGAATTGCCCCTGAGGGAACAGAAAAACTGAGGGAAATCTGGTATGAATGTTGTAATGAGTTTGCTTATTTTTTTGTTTCCCCTTTGAGGGGAAACTCCCCTAGCGCATATCAAAGAATGATGGGGGTTTGTTACACCCGTTTGACAGCCTCAGTTTCAATTGTTATTTTGAAATTTGGGGGTTATCCAGTGCAACAGACGAGGGGCTTTCTGTTGAAACCCCCTGCTTATTATTGACTTAATTATTGACTTTTTGTTGGCATTTTTGGTGGAAGGAAGCTGTAACATGTGGCCAAGTCAACAAATTGATTAATATTCACAGTCATGGAAACTTGGAAATATCAATGAATTACCCTCTGATGCATTAAAAGCTATTTTAACCATTGAGGGTGTGATGTTACATCTAAAATAACCACAGGTGATTACTGTGATTACTCACAAACTCAACATGGAAAGCTGTGGACACATGCATAACTCTCACATTACAATGCATTTTGGGGAATTATATTCTTGTTTTGAAGTAAAAAGAAACATTCAAAGGGGTTTTCTTTATGAATTCATCCATTAGCGCCTGGAAATACCATGGAGATTATTAAAATCCCATTGGGATAACCAGTGTTTCTAGTTTTACCATCATGAATGATGAAAACGCATTGGTCAAAAGGTGTGGGAACACTGGACATTGTGGATCTTGCTCAAAACATTGGCTTTTTCGGTCAAAATACTCTAGTGGTTATTATTAACAGTGACTCATTTTGCTAGTTTTACATTACAATATGAAAGTTAGCGCTGCTTATCGTGAGTGATTCACCCATTCATGTTATTATGTAATCTTTCATCAAATCTAATCACTTCACTTTTCTGGAAAGTAAAAACGCTTCATCCATTCAATTCCCGATGGATAAAAATCAACCTGTGTCACATTATTAAAGTAAAATAAGTTACAAACACTGTTTCATGTTGACTTGTAGGTTTAACTAAATGAGAGGATGTCAGATTTGGGTCAGGCGGTCTTAAAGCACATTAGGGTGTGAAGTCTAAAGGAAACTGCACACAAATCTGACAGTCAGCACTTAAAGCTGTGAGTAATACTGGTGCTGCTGTGCTTTTACCAAAAGCCACGTAATCAGCTAACGCCAGGTCATTGGACAAATTACTCACATGTTTCCTTTTGACACAGTCTGTGTTTAAGTCCCAGATTGAGTAAACCATTACATGGTCCCTCATCTTTGGAATAAATGAACTTCATTTCTTATTGTCATTATATCAAAAGGGTTAATGCCATTCTGTGATGCTCTTGCTAACCCACGCAGGCTAACTATCAAATCAAGTGTGATGGTCTGAAGACGCGGGGATGGTCCCCATACTATAAATAACCCCACATATCCAGTTGCACAAAAAACGAAACCGTAGTACTTAAAGGGTTAAGTTCGCCCATTTCTGTCATCATTTACTCACCTCTTTCGTTCATCTTCAGTACCCAAATGAAGATATTTTTAATGAAATCTGAGCAATTTCTGTCCCTCCATTGACAGCTATGCAACTACCACTTTGACGCATCAAAAAGTTCATAAAGTGATTGTAAAACTGATCCATATGAATTGAGCGGTTTAGTCCAAATTTTCACTTTTATTCACATATAAACATTCATCAACTCACACATTAGTTGTGGTAAACGGAAGCTCAAGCATGTTTGCTAGATGTGCGAGAACCAATGAGGTTCATTCCAGTGTTACGCAGCACGTTTGAGCTTCAAGAACCAATGAGGTTCATTCTCGTGTTACGCAGCACGTTTGAGCTTCAACAAGAACCAATGAGGTTCATTCTCGTGTTACGCAGCACGTTTGAGCTTCAGCAAGAACCAATGAGGTTCATTCTGGTGTTACGCAGCACGTTTGAGCTTCAGCAAGAACCAATGAGGTTCATTCTGGTGTTACGCAGCACGTTTGAGCTTCAGCAAGAACCAATGAGGTTCATTCTCGTGTTACGCAGCACGTTTGAGCTTCAGCAAGAACCAATGAGGTTCATTCTCGTGTTACGCAGCACGTTTGAGCTTCTGCAAGAACCAATGAGGTTCATTCTGGTGTTACGCAGCACGTTTGAGCTTCAGCAAGAACCAATGAGGTTCATTCTCGTGTTACGCAGCACGTTTGAGCTTCAACAAGAACCAATGAGGTTCATTCTGGTGTTACGCAGCACGTTTGAGCTTCAGCAAGAACCAATGAGGTTCATTCTGGTGTTACGCAGCACGTTTGAGCTTCAGCAAGAACCAATGAGGTTCATTCTGGTGTTACGCAGCACGTTTGAGCTTCAGCAAGAACCAATGAGGTTCATTCTCGTGTTACGCAGCACGTTTGAGCTTCAACAAGAACCAATGAGGTTCATTCTCGTGTTACGCAGCACGTTTGAGCTTCTGCAAGAACCAATGAGGTTCATTCTGGTGTTACGCAGCACGTTTGAGCTTCAACAAGAACCAATGAGGTTCATTCTGGTGTTACGCAGCACGTTTGAGCTTCAACAAGAACCAATGAGGTTCATTCTGGTGTTACGCAGCACGTTTCAGCTTCCGCAAGAACCAATGAGGTTCATTCTGGTGTTACGCAGCACGTTTGAGCTTCAACAAGAACCAATGAGGTTCATTCTGGTGTTACGCAGCACGTTTGAGCTTCAACAAGAACCAATGAGGTTCATTCTGGTGTTACGCAGCACGTTTGAGCTTCAACAAGAACCAATGAGGTTCATTCTGGTGTTACGCAGCACGTTTCAGCTTCCGCAAGAACCAATGAGGTTCATTCTGGTGTTACGCAGCACGTTTCAGCTTCCGCAAGAACCAATGAGGTTCATTCTCGTGTTACGCAGCACGTTTGAGCTTCCGCAAGAACCAATGAGGTTCATTCTCGTGTTACGCAGCATGTTTCAGCTTCAACAAGAACCAACAAGGTTCATTCTCGTGTTACGCAGCACGTTTGAGCTTCTGCAAGAACCAATGAGGTTCATTCTCGTGTTACGCAGCACGTTTGAGCTTCTGCAAGAACCAATGAGGTTCATTCTCGTGTTACGCAGCACGTTTGAGCTTCCGCAAGAACCAATGAGGTTCATTCTCGTGTTACGCAGCACGTTTGAGCTTCTGCAAGAACCAATGAGGTTCATTCTCGTGTTACGCAGCACGTTTGAGCTTCAACAAGAACCAATGAGGTTCATTCCAGTGTAACGCAGCACGTTTGAGCTTCAGCAAGAACCAATGAGGTTCATTCTGGTGTTACGCAGCACGTTTGAGCTTCAGCAGGAACCAACGAGGTTCATTCTGGTGTTACGCAGCACGTTTGAGCTTCAGCAAGAACCAACGAGGTTCATTCTGGTGTTACGCAGCACGTTTGAGCTTCTGCAAGAACCAACGAGGTTCATTCTCGTGTTACGCAGCACGTTTGAGCTTCCGCAGGAACCAATGAGGTTCATTCTGGTGTTACGCAGCACGTTTAAGCTTCAACAAGAACCAATGAGGTTCATTCCGGTGTTACGCAGCACGTTTGAGCTTCAGCAGGAACCAATGAGGTTCATTCTGGTGTTACGCAGCACGTTTGAGCTTCAACAAGAACCAATGAGGTTCATTCCGGTGTTACGCAGCACGTTTGAGCTTCAGCAGGAACCAATGAGGTTCATTCTGGTGTTACGCAGCACGTTTGAGCTTCAGCAGGAACCAATGAGGTTCATTCCGGTGTTACGCAGCACGTTTGAGCTTCAGCAAGAACCAATGAGGTTCATTCCGGTGTTGCGCAGCACGTTTGAGCTTCAACAAGAACCAATGAGGTTCATTCCGGTGTTACGCAGCACGTTTGAGCTTCAGCAGGAACCAATGAGGTTCATTCCGGTGTTACGCAGCACGTTTGAGCTTCAGCAAGAACCAATGAGGTTCATTCCGGTGTTGCGCAGCACGTTTGAGCTTCAACAAGAACCAATGAGGTTCATTCTGGTGTTACGCAGCACGTTTGAGCTTCAGCAAGAACCAATGAGGTTCATTCCGGTGTTACGCAGCACGTTTGAGCTTCAGCAAGAACCAATGAGGTTCATTCCGGTGTTACGCAGCACGTTTGAGCTTCAGCAAGAACCAATGAGGTTCATTCCAGTGTTATGCAGCACGTTTGAGCTTCAGCAGGATCCAATGAGGTTCATTCCGGTGTTACGCAGCACGTTTGAGCTTCAGCAGGATCCAATGAGGTTCATTCTGGTGTTACGCAGCACGTTTGAGCTTCAGCAGGAACCAATGAGGTTCATTCTGGTGTTACGCAGCACGTTTGAGCTTCAGCAGGAACCAATGAGGTTCATTCTGGTGTTACGCAGCACGTTTGAGCTTCAGCAAGAACCAATGAGGTTCATTCCGGTGTTACGCAGCACGTTTGAGCTTCCGCAGGAACCAATGAGGTTCATTCTGGTGTTACGCAGCACGTTTAAGCTTCAACAAGAACCAATGAGGTTCATTCTGGTGTTACGCAGCACGTTTGAGCTTCAGCAAGAACCAATGAGGTTCATTCCGGTGTTACGCAGCACGTTTGAGCTTCAGCAAGAACCAATGATGTTCATTCTGGTGTTACGCAGCACGTTTGAGCTTCAACAAGAACCAATGATGTTCATTCTTGTGTTACGCAGCACGTTTGAGCTTCAGCAGGAACCAATGAGGTTCATTCTGGTGTTACGCAGCACGTTTGAGCTTCTGCAAGAACCAATGAGGTTCATTCTGGTGTTACGCAGCACGTTTGAGCTTCTCTTTATGTTTGCTGATCAGTGTTTATATGTACATAAAAGCCTAAATTCAATCTGTTCATCATATAAAGTGATCGAGTCTCTTCAGAAAATTTAGACTAAACCGCTCAATTCATATGGATTAGTTTTACGATCTTTTACTTTTTGAAGCGTCAAAGTGGTAGTTGCATAGCTGTCAATGGAGGGACAGAAAGCACTCAGACTTAATTAAAAAAAAAAATCTGTGTTCCGAAGATAAACGAAAGTTTTACAGGTTTGGAACAACATGAGGATGAGTAATTCATGACAGAATTTGCGTTTTGGGGAGCATTTTCATCCCTTTAAGGACTTTTGGCATTACTGGAGCACTATCATCAGTTATCTGTTATCATCATCTGTTGTATTTTTTTACATCAAACGGGTTTTTGTCGTTAAAAGTAGGATAAGCCATGATAACCCTAATGCCATTTTGTCAGATGCTGACTGTATTCTGACGTCCACAGACGCCGTTGCACCTGGCCACCTACCTGAACCAGCCCACTGTAGTAAAGGGCCTGGTAGAAAAGAAGGTGTTACTGGAACTCCAGGACCAGGAAGGAAACACCCCTCTCCATGTGGCATGTGAGCACGGATTCTTGGAATGTGCCAGTGAGATGGTCCACAGCGCTTCACCCAGCAAACTCGCCAACATGCTGGAAACACAGAACTGGAGAGGTAAGCGACTGTTTGGTAGTCATCATACTTGTTAGTGATTTTAACAAACCTATGCCACCAAGTATTAAAGTTGAGTGTGTAAATTATCCTGCCACGTTTGTGCTCCAGACATGAATGATTCCTCAAATCATGTGTCTTGTTGAGGAGAGGTGACTGCACAGCAGTATGCAATACAACATAGGCCCTATTTACACCTGGTATTAAGATGTGTTTTGGTCGATCGAATCACAAGTGGACGGCGCTAAATACAGATGTAAATGGGGTGTAAAACAGTTTGAGCTTGTCCACTCTTGACCACTTCCAGAGGTAGTCGAAAATGCATTCGACCGGATTGCTTTCATAGTAGAAATGCTCATGCAATGTTCTCTCATCATTCCTGATTTCTAACACACACTCAGTTTGTTCAACATTGTTCGGTTGCGGATATTAGAGCAGAAATTAAACCTGCTGCTCTCCGTATGTTTTTTCGCGTTCATATGCAAATTGCTCATTGCTTATTTTGTCCATTAGATCAAAAAATCTGGGAAAAAAAAAACATACATTGACCCTCCCCTTTAAAAAATCAGCACAGAAGTGGTTGAAAGTGGACAAAAGAGACAGATTAAAACATCAGGTATAAATGTGAATGTGTCGTCTCCGTCAGGTCTCCTTTGTATGGTCAAACTTGACTCATATATACTCCATTTTATCTATTTTAATGCTGCTTTTGCATGCTTCATATGTATATTTTCAAGAGTAATATTGAGAAAGGCAGTCACGCTGCTCTGATTTTGCTTTCTTCATTGGGGTTAGTTCTGAGTCCTTCATCAGGGTTTTTAGTCATGCCAGAAGAAATAAGTTGGCATCAAAAAGTGCCCTGGAGTTTTTGCATGTTTTCATGGACTTCCAGTATCAGTGTTTCATAACGTCCGCATCATTCAGTTTTCTCTTTATGTCAGCTACTGTCATGGCAAAGAAGCAGTTTGATGTTTTTACATTATGACTGCTTATATCACGTTTGTATACTTGCATAAAGATATATAATATATAGATATACAAAATAAATAAAGGTATTGTGTAGTTTCTGGCATCAGAGTTGATACTATATTATATATATATTCCTGTAGCTCAAGCAATACATAATTGCATTAGCACAGCCAAGGTCATTGTGAATGCATGAACTGATAAAATATATACATTGAATGCAATGAAAGTCACTTTGGGTAAAAGCATCTGTCAAATGCATAATTGTAAATAAATATACTTTATTAATCAAGGCATAAAATATTCCGTCTGATTCCCATTTTGCAGGTCTCACGTGTCTCCATGTGGCCACCCTGCATAAACATCATCGTCTCATGCGGCTGTTGATGAAGAAAGGTGTGGATCTGAACATACAGGTGAGCTGCTTAAGTCTGATCTGTTGTGCTTGCTAAAAAAACCTTCAGTCCTGTGACTAAACATCCACCTCATTCTTGTGTCGTTCAGGAGGGAACGAGTGGGAAGACGGCGTTACATATGGCGGTAGAGCTCCACGACGTGCAGGCAGTGACTCTGCTGCTGAACAGAGGGGCGAATGTTGATGCCGCCATGTTCAACGGCTGTACCGCCCTGCATTTGGCCGTGGGCCGACAGGACGCCTCCATCGCCAACCTTCTATGCCAAGCTGGAGCTGACAAGATGATCAGAAACATGGAGGATGAAACGGCCCTGGATCTAGCAGACGGCAACGATGATGTAAGGACATCCACATTCCCTTATCTGACAAAAACAATGTTGAAGTTTAACAAAATCTTCAGTGTCAGACCAGAAATGGCATCTTTTTCCATCTGAACCGACCCTGTATCAGTGCTGTTATTATCAGTGTTGGGGGTAACACATTACAAGTAACTTGAGTTATGTAATCAGATTACTTTTTCAAGTAACTAGTAAAGTAACACATTACTTTTTCAGTTTACAAAAAAAAATGTTCAAGTTACTTTTTCACATTTATTGACTGACAGCTCTCTTGTTCCCATGTTGAGGGAAATCGTGAGTAAGTGCAGAGGCGATGTGTGTAATCATGCTAATTATAGTTCTAGGCTAAATGTGCACATGCATTTACTCATCTCACTTGCACTAAAACATTCTGTATTCCTCAAAATTAATATAAAATGCATTTTGTAACAGTGTAGTGCATTACTTTTCATAAAAAGTAACTAAGTAATGCAATTAGTTACTTTAAGGAGTAATGCAATATTGTAATGCATTACTTTTAAAAGTAACTTTCCACCAACACTGGTTGTTATTATTAACTAAAACTGAAACTATTAATAATCACTGAAATTAACTGAAATTAAGTTAACTGACATTAAGCTGAAATAAAATAAATATTATATGAAACCAACTTAAAAAACAAAAATGGAAATAAAACAAGTTGACGTTGAAGTGTAAATAAATGAAAGCTAAATACACATATATAAAAAAAACATTATGTACATGGCAAAATGACTAAAATTTAAATTAAAATTAAAATAAAAACTGACAATGCTACATAGTAGCATGCTCAAAACAACTAAAAATAAATTAAAGCTAAATAGAAATAATAAAATTACAATTAAAAGATTTAAACTAAAATGAAAACTGAAAATATAATTCAAGCTAATTCATAATAAATACTATAACAGTATGTAAACAATAGTAAAATAACACTGCCATGTGTTCATAGTGTTTATATTGTCTGATAGTTTGTCTTCATTAATAGTGTGCTTGATAAAAAACAGATTTTTGATAGGGATGCACCGATATGAAAATTTTGGCCGATACCGATAACCGATAATTCTTTATATTTGAAAGCTGATAAATCTAAATCAAAATTTAAATTTTAAAAGCCATGTCCAAGCACACAATTATAATGTTCTCATTATAATTTTATGTAGCCGATATGACAGACTTGTGCTGGACATGTTGCACTTAACTGAATTTTCCTTTCAATCATATTTCAAGCAATTCAAAACCATCATGGTGGACGGTGCACATCTGAAGTGTCTCAGCTGAAGGAAATAATCCATTAAAAATTACATATATTACAAAACATATATCAGCCGATACAGATATGGTGGCTGATATATCGTGCATTCCTAATTTTTCATATCTTCAAATGTAATTTATTTTAATTTTAAATTCAACATAAAACCATAATTCACCATTCGCCGGAAGTATTGGAATTTAACTTCTACAGTTAATTATGACGTAGTACAAGAAAACAGGGATGCAAGATCGCTCAGGTTGGTGCATAGTTCGTCTCTTCTTCTGTTCTATTCCCTGCTGTGGTGATTAGCAAACAGCATTGCATTACCACACACGCCCCCTTATGGATTGGAGTGTGGATCGCCTGTGACTGACTGAAATTTCACCCCTACTGTTTATTGCGATTAAAATAGGCATACGCTACAGTTTATTCGTGATTGTTTACAACGGATATGAGCTTAATTGCATAAGTTTAATCTAAGTAATGTGTTTACATAAGGTGAAGTTTAATCGCAATATTACCCATTATGAGGGTGCATGTAAATATACTCATTGAAGTGTGGCGTGAGAGTACCATGGTTGATACCGAAAACTAAGGGGGACCGGTCTTTGTGAAGAGTCAATTTACCCTATGTACATTCTTAATACACATTCATTATATTATTGTGCATGACTCATCAGTGTCCTTTCATGTTGACTGGTAAGCAGCAGCATACAGTAAATGCGTTTTCTCTGTAAGTTTTACGTCAGAAATGGGATGATGTGGTAACAGTTTCTCCTTTTTTGTTTTGCAGATATTGGCCTTGTTCCCCTTCGACGACATTCAGATCAACTTCTGAACATGTGAACCTGAGAGACGGCATGTTCTTTTTTTCAAAAAAACTCTTGATCTGAAGTTGCAGAACTTTTTGGATTTGTCTGCCTGTAACCGCAACTATTTATGTCCAGTGGTGATCGTGTTAGTTGATTTATATGGCAGGAACAGCTTCAGCCCGTTCATACAGAATTATTTGCTGCTGCTTCGTCCCATTGAATGTCATTGGGATGTGCGGACATAACTCGAACAACCTTAATGTTACAACACAAATGCATTCTGATTAGCAATATTAATGTTTTTGTAGCAAGACTGTGCTGTTGTAAACGAGATGAACGAATGAAACACTGCTTTGCAAACTTGTTTTCTTAACAGGTCATAGTGCCAATAAAAGTAGTTTTAATATTTATGTGCAGCGTTTTCTTTGTGCTAAATACAAGACCTTTTTTTTTAAAATATCTGGGTATTAACGGATCACAAAACTAATGGTTTGGATCATATTACAGTTTTTGAGTCATGGATCGAATACACAAATTACAAGCATAGATAAATAGTTACAAATAAATTAAGGTCTAAATCTAGGATTCAGGTACAGAAATTTAATAATTAAGTATAAAATACCACTGCATAGTTTTCACTGTATAAATTAAATACAGATTAATGTTTGTTAAAGCTATCTTTTTGTTTTTGATTAGCATTAATGACACAGACAGCAGCAGGTTTTTATAGGTTGCTGTCACTTTAAGACCTAACACACAGATCAATACTGATACGTATCAGTTCTTTCTGTTTATGTTCAATTCACTTAAGACAAAACCGACTGTGTTCACGAGAATACTTGCCTAGATGGTTATTCTGAGATAATTTTGTGTGTTCGTTCGCACTCAAGGAGACTCTAAATGGTAATCAATTCAGTATTTACGCGCTATCGGAAAAGCACCTAAACATTCATGCGCAAGAAGAGAACTTAATTCAGTACTGGCACGCTCTTCTCATGCGCGCGAGTACTGAATTAAGTTCTCTTCTTGCGCATGAATGTTTAAATTGGCAAGACTTTTGAAATATTTGAAAGCCGATAACAGATATATTGGCCGATAAATCGAAATTATTTTTTTTAAATATAATTTTTGAGAGCGTGATTACAGAAATAAAAGTCTCACCATTAAAAGCCACGTCCCAGCACACAATTAAAATGTTCTCATAATTTTATGTAGCCGATATGACAGACTTGCGGTAAACATGTTGCACTTACTGTATTTTCCTTTTTGAAATGTTTTTAATCATATTTCAAGCAATTCAAAACCATCATGGTGGACAGTGCACATCTGAAGTGTCTCAGCTGAAGGAAATAATCCATTAAAAATTAACATATATCTTCCAGTACCGATATGGTGCCCGATATATCGTGCATCCCTAATTTTTGATATCTTCAAATTTAATTTGAGGTTTTGAATTCAACATAAAACTAAATAATTGTAAACAATCAAATTTTCTTATCTGGCCGATAACAATAATATTCAAATTTAACATATATCGGCCGAAACCGATATGGTGGCCGATATATTGTGCATCCCTAATCCCCGCAAGGAGACTCGAAATGGTAATCAATTCAGTATTCATGCGCTATCGGAAAAGTGCCTAAACATTCATGCGCAAGAAGAGAATTCAGTACTTGCGTGCTGTTATCTCATGTGCATGAGTACTGAATTGAGTTCTCTTCTTCCTCATGAATGTTTAAATTGGCAAGACTTAGAAACACGTGCAAACTTTCACTCTATGATGTTAAACTTAATCCGCGAATAACATGAGACCATATGGATCACGCATCAGCTAAATCTGTAAGCCCAAAGTATACTTCACGTTTTATGTGTATACAAGGGTCAGCGTAAGTGCGCGTGAAGCAAATTTCGCACCGCTGGATTTTTGTAACAGGTCGCACGTGCAAATTTAATTTTTTTGCAGTAATTAGTTTATCCACAAGGTGGCAACCATGCCCTAGGGCCGTCAATTCACAAAGTAGTTGAAGAAACACGGCATTAGGGATGGGCGATACCGATACTTTCAAGGCCAAAATCGTCTATATCGATACCAATACTACACTTCTAATCTGAATTTAAGTTATTAAATTATTAATAATTTAAGTCCTTAAATTATTGAATTACTATGAGTAAAATGGGTTACGGTACCCACTTAACATTATATTTGAAAGGTATTTTAACATTCAATACGCCTTAATTGCAATTTATTAGATTATATTTTTGTTTACACATGGTCAAAATGTTTACTCGTAGTGGTAACCATGGAAATCATACTTATTATGTTGTTCTGTCTTCTGTTAAGCATTGTTCAGGGCTGCGTTTCCCAAAAGCATCAATGGTTTCTTACAATATTAAACGCATGCAGCCTTTTGAATGTACCCTCATTTGTACAACTCTAGCATGAAAGAATACAAAGTTGTTTACATCATATTCTGCTCAAAACTGCGCATGCGTCGAACGCCTGTGTATGTGCACGAGCAAAGTCCCTTTAAGACAAGTCATTTCACTCAGCGGACATCTTAAAAACGTCTCTTGGGCATTTAAGTGCAGCTCCTATCTCAATGGGGAAACATCAAATTCTCCAAAGCTGTTTGCGAAGCTTTCGAATTTGAATTTCATATTTGAAATCACCAATTAAATCTGACAACAACTGTCTCATAAATTGTGTTTCTAATCGCTTGAATCATGACAAAAAAAACGGTATTCTTCAGGCTGGATCAAGCCAATGCGAGGCGTTCATCTGACTGTTTCTATAGGAACCGGAGCTTCTAATGGTCCCTGCAGTGACGCGACGACTTTATCAACTGGCGATTGGCTCTTATTTAGAAGGCGGGACTTATTCCGCCATATTGTGCGTTGCACTTTCTTCCATTCAAAACAATACGTGACGTGTCTTGTGTTATTCTATAGTCTTTGGTACCAGTTAAATGAAGTATACTTTCCAAGGCTGTGCGTCTGACTGTGCGCGTAAAACAAATTATACCCAGGGCTATCTTTCCGGGTGCGCGAGGGCCCGCGTGACGTAATAATCGCAGTTTTTTTGCGGACATCCGCGTGCCTCTCATTTTACCAGGCTACAAAAGCACCAACTGCGCATGCGCTAAAAACGTCTGCACTTCTACTATCCGTCATTAAAACAATATAAAGACAGCCATATGTGCAATAATAATGATGTGCAATAATCCATGTTTGTTTACTGTTCAAGCCGATCTAAAGCGCTTATACACGCCGATGTACTGCGCATGTGTGGCACACACAAATTCAAGTAGTCCGTGTACGCGTCCGAACCGGAGTATTTACCGAGGCACCCCTGCCACATACCATGAATCATTTAATAAACATCTGCCAACAACAATGTTGTTTACTTCACAACCGCGTTATTTTAGTTTTCGGTGTTAAACACTGCATATAATACAAACCAAATAAACACTAATGGAGAAAGATTCGTGATTTGGATTAATGTTCTACAGCTGTCCAGAATATTGATTCTGGGAAAACATCAATGACCAGAAAATACACAAAAACAAGTTCCTGGTAAATGTGTTTTTCCATCATGTGCCACATCACTCTTCCTCATACTTACCAGAAATATAACCCATTCATGTAAATAGCAGACAGGTTAATACATGTCTCTGCTTTCAGTAAAATAAGTACATTTACTTGTAAATTAATATGAAATTTAAATGTATTGTCTTTACAACTGCAACTACAATTAGATGCATACTTTTAGAATAATAATAAAAAAATGGTAACACTTTAGAATAAGGTCCTATTAGTTCACATTATTTAACACGTTAACTAACAATGAGCAATACATTTCTTACAGTATTAATTTTTGTTAATGTTTTGGGTTAGGGATTAACTTAAATTGAAATTATTCATTGTTAGTTCATGTTAGCTGAGGTCCATTAAATATTATTGATAGATACAACTTTTGAATTTAATAATGTATTAGTAAATGTTAAAATTAATGTTAACTATATTAATGAATGCTTTAGAAGTATTTATTTGTTAGTTCATGTTAGCTAATGCTAACAAATGAAACCTTATTGTAATTGTTTCCAAAATATACAGTTTTTTTAATTTACAAAATTGATGTATATTTTACAATATTTGATACTTAAATATATCATTTAAGAGTATTGAGAAAAATAGTAAAAATTTATAAAAAATAATACATTTATATATATTATAAATTAATAAAAATAGCAGCTAAAACTGAATGAGTATATAATACATTTTTCGATCTTGTAATACATTTTCATTTTTAATATTTCGTGACTAAATATTTAACTTCCATTATCAAGTAATGTTACAACATACATTTAAGTTTTACAATAAAATTGTCACTATTGTATAATTTTTATAAATATATTTTAACACTTTTTTTTAAATGTAATAAATTTTCAGTCTTCTAATACATTTTCATTTTTAATATTTCATGACTAAATATTTAACTTCCATTATCAGGTAATGTTATGACACATTTAAGTTTTACAATAAAATTGTCACTATTATATATATAATTTTTATAAATATATTCTAACTATTTTTTTAAATCTAATACATTTTTGATCTTCTAATACATTTTAATATTTAATATTTAATATTTTGTGACTAAATATTTAACTTCCATTATCAAGTAATGTTACGACACATTTAAGTTTAACAATAAAATTGTCACTATTGTATAATTTTTATAAATATATTTTAACTATTTTTTTTAAATCTAATAAATTTTCGATCTTCTAATACATTTTCATTTTTAATATTTTGTGACTAAATATTTAACTTCCATTATCAAGTAATGTTACGACACATTTAAGTTTTACAATAAAATTGTCACTATTGTATAATTTTTATAAATATATTTTAACTATTTTTTTTAAATCTAATACATTTTCGATCTTCTAATACATTTTCATTTTTAATATTTCGTGACTAAATATTTAACTTCCATTATCAAGTAATGTTACGACACATTTAAGTTTTACAATAAAATTGTCACTATTGTATAATTTTTATAAATATATTTTAACTATTTTTTTAAAATCTAATAAAAATTTTCGATCTTCTAATACATTTTAATTTTTAATATTTCATGACTAAATATTTAACTTCCATTATCAAGTAATGTTACGACATACATTTAAGTTTTACAATAAAATTGTCACTATTGTATAATTTTTATAAATATATTTTAACTTTTTTTATATATTTTGTAATTGTTTCCTCAATATTTTAATATATTGTAATAAAATCTTTTTTTAAAAAAAATCACAGAGAAGCTGCTATGATTATAATAAATGTGTCTGTATAAGCTTGAAGTGACTCGTGACATCAGAGGCGGCGCTACACCTTCCAGTTCATTGAAAATCTGCAGGACCTCAGGCGCGCCGAATAAATTTCAAAGTAAAAGTCCCTCATAAAATATAATGAACCCCCCGCCCACAAAACCCAAGGACATTTCACTCTCACAACTATGTTAATACGTCTGTTAAACAATAAAACATTCAAATATTTACCGAAGCCTCATAACACAACATCTAAGTGGAAATTATACGGATATGTGAAGGTGTGTCTCCTTTCGCAACCGGAAACGGTGCAGTGTGTGTTAGTGTTAACACGTCAGTACAGATGAACTCATGAGTGAAGCAGGCCGAGAAGTTTCAGGTCAGAAACACACGGGATTTATCTGGATCCTGGATGTTGATTGTTTAATTACAGTCAGAAGGCTTTATCGATACATGATCAGCGCAGGAACGCGTTTGGAGAGTCTCAGCGGCTGTTTTAGGGAGTTTTGAACAGGCGGAGCGGCGGCGGCTTCTGCTGGTGGAAAATGCCTCTGTTTCCATGGAGGTACTGAAACATGATGCTGAAACATCATAATAACATTTAAATGTGCTATATCCGACGTCACAGTCACTTTTAATGCAACACTTGACGTTTAGAGTCTTTGAATAGGAATAATGCATCTCTCTTTGCTGCTTTGATGTACTCATGTATCATCAATAAGTAATTTCTTGCTTGCTTCAAATAAATGCTGTTCTTTTGAACTCCTTAATGAATCCTGAAAAATGTGTCACTGTTTCCATAAACAAATATGAAGCAGCAAAAACATTGATAATGACAGTAATAAGAACCAGTATTAATAGTTGAGCAGCAAATCATCATATTAGAATGATTTCTGAAGGATCATGAAAATTCAGCTTTGATCACAGGAATAAATTATATTTTAACATATATTCAAAATAGAAAATGGTCATTTAAAATTGTAATAATATTTCACAATTTACTATATATATACTATATAAGTTGCTCAAATAAATGCAGCCTTGATGAGACATATAAGAGACATATTTAAAAATTCTTATATATATATATATATATATATATATATATATATGTGTGTGTGTGTTTGTGTATTTGTATATATATATATATATATATATATATGTATATATAATGTATATACACACAAATATATTTTTTATATATATATATATATATATATATATATATATATATAAATAGTTTATAAAAAATATTACAATAAAATCATCCAGTAGACTGTGAAAGTCATGGAAATTCACTGGTCAGAAAGTGTGGAAACTGTTTGTTTACTGTAGTCTTTCACAGACTCTTGGCAAACACCTTTATGACGCCTCTTAATTACAACGCTCTGAATTTATATTTGGATGCTTTCCATCTTTAATGAAGTGTTCAACTAGTTCTTATAATCGTCGACTAATCTGTGGTGTCAGGTAACGCAGTAGGGCACTGGGTTTGAATAGGGTTTAGTTTGTGGCGCATGAGGCGATCCTGCTGCAGGCGAGCTCTGTGCACAAAGACCTTCTGTTGGAATGGGATCAGACTCCTGGGACGAGACCTGAGGAATGCCCAAACGACACACAGGAACGTTCACAGTATTATGCAGCAAAGTTACACTTGTTTTTTTCCCCAAAGATTCCTGTGTTGCATTTCGACCAGGTTTGTTTGCAGAAATGTAACATTTTGGTGTTCTTGCAGATCTGGAAATGCATAAAAATAAATAGCATAATTTTGTTTATAATCTACTCTGTCTCTCTTCCCTTCAGTTTGTGTTTGTGTGCGGCGCTGTGTGTTCTGCCGGCGGTGCGAGCGGACGCTGAAGATGCTTCACTGCTGGACGGCTGGCAGGACGTGTGGCTCTTCCGCTTGTTCCTCAATGTTTTGGGCTATGCCACCATCATCATCCCTGGATATTTCCTCATCAGCTACTTCAAACGAATCAATTATCTAGAAACAGGTTTGTTGGAGTTTCTCAATAGTTAATTTCAGCATTTACTAATGCATTATTAAAACTAATGTTAACATAGATTCATAAATACTGTAAAAAAACTAATTGCTCATTGATAGTTGAAGGGGTCCTATTGTGCTTTTTTCCATCTTCATCTTTCTTTAATGTTTCTGTTTGAACATGAAAAAGCTCTGCAAAGTCCCTCCAGCTGGAGTTATTTTCTACATCAGCGTCACTCTTTCTGAACTCCCTGAAATGCCTCCATTGTAGTCTTGAGTTTTCTTCCGGGAACGAACACGTCACAGTATTCCTCATTTAAATAATTCATAAGAAGAATAAAGGGGCGGGGCCTGGTTGAGTTAGTTGGTAGTGTGTTGAAACTGGCAGTTATGGTAAGGGGCGGGACATTTCCCAAACGCGCTTGAAGCACTTGACCAATCACAACACGCTGCTCCAGCCAACCAATCAGAACACAGTGTGCTTTTCAGAAGGAGGGGCTTCATAGAGACAGGAACTAAACAGAGCGTTACTGACAGACTGGGAAGAGAGGAGCTGCAACAATGGAGAATATGAGGAAAATAATGAACATTCAAGCAGGAAAACAGATTCTAGTAGAGCGTAAAGGGTTAGTTCACCCAAAATTGATAATAATGTCATTTATTACTCACCCTCATGCTGTTTTACACCCGTAAGACCTTCATTCATCTTCAGAACACAAATTAAGATATTTTTTGATGAAATAGCCAGCAATGACACTTCCTCTCTCAAGATCCATTAATGTACTAAAAACATATTTAAATCAGTTCATGTGAGTACAGTGGTTCAATATTAATATTAGCGGAGCGTTATGAATCTTTTGTGTCGAATCATGATTCGGATCGCGTGTCAGACTGCTGAAATCACGTGACTATGGTGCTCTGAACCGCTGATTCAATACGCTGATTCATTATGCTCTGAAGCTTCCTGAAGCAGTGTTTTGAAATCAGCCATCACTAAATAAGTCGTTATTTTGGTTTTTTGGCGCACCAAAAATATTCTCATCGCTTTATAATATTAATATTGAACCACTGTACTCACATGAACTGATTTAAATATGTTTTTAGTACATTAATGGATCTTGAGAGAGGAAATGTCATTGGCCTCACTGAGCCATCGGATTTCATCAATAATATCTTAATTTGTGTTCTGAAGATGAACGAAGGTCTTACAGGTGTGGAACGACATGAGTGAGTAATAAATGACATTATTTTCATTTTTGGGTGAACTAACCCTTTAAAACAAAGTAATTTTAATTTTAGTTAATGCATTAACAAATATTACTTTTTAATGTAAAGTGTTACCAAATGTTTATTTTCTCCCACTTATAATTTTATACATAGCTGCTTGCACCATAATGCTCATAGTTTGGTTTTCATTTCCACGTTCCATCCTCTCAGTTAAGTAAATTTGTATTTCAACACAGCTTAAGTTCACCTTCACGATATTTGATCAGCTGCCGTGAGTGTTTGACGAATGTGCTTGACAAACCTGATTCTTGACATACTGCTCATGTTTCTGTAGGCCGCGGGATTTGCTTTCCTCTCATAAAGACGTGTGTGTTTGGGAATGAGTCTAAAACTGGACTGCTGGATGATGTTTCAACGGCGTCCAGAACCGACTCTGAATCCAGTTCATCAGCTCGACAGGCCTTCAAATTGATCTTCTGTGCTGCTGGACTCCAGGTAACGTCCCCGTGTTACATGTTAATTTGACGCCACACTGTGTGCATAAGTTAAGTCTTCATCTGTGCATCGTCCAGGCGTCGTACCTGACATGGGGCGTCCTTCAGGAGCGCGTGATGACGCGGTCCTACGGCGCCACGGAGGTGGAAGGAAGCGGCGAACGCTTTAAAGATTCCCAGTTTCTGGTGTTCATGAACCGCATCCTGGCCTTGACGGTGTCTGGCCTGTGGTGCGTCCTGTTCAAACAGCCCCGCCACGGTGCGCCCATGTACAAATACTCCTTCGCTTCACTGTCGAACATCCTCAGCAGCTGGTGCCAGTATGAAGCACTCAAATACATCAGCTTTCCCACACAGGTACAGCATTGCATTCTGGGTACATTAGCAATATGAACATATGGTCATATTTCAGTCCAAAATCAAAAGGAAAAGAAAAGTATATCATCAGAAGTGTACTGTTTTTCCACTGATACTTACCCTAAATTCTCATTTACAATAATGCATTTATTCATTTAACTTTTGGGTCATTTTGTTAATATTTTCTGAAGAAAGACAAACCTAAATAGTGATGAAAGCCAAAATATTAAATGTCACAGATGTGTATTTATTGAGTAATCCACCATTTTTGTAGATGAGGGTCAAAATGGCCATTTTCACCTGAGATTTAAAGCCAAATTAGAGGCGTGTAAAAATGACTTTACAAAGATGGCAGCATCATTATTTTATTTTTACACAGAGATTGGTAGATCTATTAGTAAAATCTGTTTAATTTAGAAATCTGTGTTTCATTATATGCCAACAGTGACTGTTCAAAAATGGGAAAAAGCACATTTTCATGTCTTTTTTTCCAAAGTTGCATGCCTGTAACTCAAGAAGCATTAAAGATATCTTAATATCCTTTTAGCTGTTGGTTCTTAACAAACTTTCCTTTTGGTGTCTTAATTTTAAAGGTCCTCGATGGTTCAATCTCAGAGATATTGGGATCTCAATGGGCTCCACGGAATAAATTATTGAATTGTACACATTTTCACTGGTCAAAAAACAAATGTAGGGCACTTTGCATACAGCTGATACTTTTTTCTTTTAAAGAGGAATATCTGAAGAACATATAATGTTGAAACTAGAAATGCATCTTTTTTTCTTCTGTCAAAGTAACTGCGTTGAACATACCAGTTTTAACTATATTTCAGTGCCATTAATACACTGAAATGGTCATGTTGAGGCACGTTAACTTGCTCGCAATAGTTTATTTGTAAGATTTTATATTTGAATCAGTTTAAAGGAAATTTGGAAGAAGGGGTTTTGTTTATTTTGAACTGATTCTGGAGCTACCAAGAGTTAGTAGACCTGGGGAGAGCAACTGCACCGCCATAAGAGGCATGAAACTTTTAACTCTTGGTAAGAACAAGAATCTAAAAGGATATTTTATATCTTAAATACTTCTTGAGTTCTTGAGCAACTTTGGTAAAAGAATATCTGTGGTACTCAGACAGGAATGTTGATCTATTTTGATAGAGGCAAACAAGATATACAAGAACTTCTAGTGTCAACATTATTTCTTCAGACGTTCCTCTTTAAAAGAAAAAAGAATCAGCAATGTGTTACCAATTTACTCACTGACCCACATTGAAATACCCATATCTCTGGGATTGAACCATATAGAGCCTTTAAAATGAAGATACTAAAAGAAAGCTTTGTTAAGAACCAAAAGCTAAAAAGATATTAAGATATCTTTAATACTTCTTGAGTTGCCAACTTTGGAAAACAAACCAAGAAAAGGTGGTTCTCCCCATTTTTGAAAGGTCACCGTTGGCAAATAATGCTACAAAAATGGCTAAATTCAACAGATTTACTAACAGACCTACCAATCTCTGTGTAAAATTAAAATAATGATGCTGCCATCTTTCTAAAGTCATTTTAGCCCACCTGAAATTTGGCTCCAAATCTCAGGTGAAAATTGTAATTTTGACCCCCTCTACAAAATAGTGGATTACTCAGTAAATGTTCATCAATGTTTTAGCTTTCATCACTATTTATGTTAGTCTTTCTTAAAAAAAAAAAAAAAATTAACACAATTAAAAATGTGACCTTTTTTTCCCCATTATAATGTATAAGAAATTCTCAATATTCTCAGTTGTGATATTAATTAAATACTCAGTTGTAGAATTGCTTTTTTATATATATTTTTAAATTTTTTTTATTAAAGTTTAATTAAATTTATTATTATTATTATTATTATTATTAATTAAAATCATGAAGGCAGTATAACAAATATTACCAATGATGATAACAAAATACAATTTAAATATATGCGTTATTTTTTTGTCATTTTTTTGTAATTCCCATTATTCTCATTTGTGATGCCTGTTACTCACAAGTGTAATTACACAATTTTTTTTAATTAAACTAAAATTAAATAATCAATAATTTAACTAATATCTTTTTTTTAATTTACATTTTAGAATGCTTTTAGAATTTTTTTATTTTTCAGTTTGAAGTCGAGATTTAGTTTTAGAATTTTTTTCTAAAATAAAATTTAAAAACTTCTTTTTTTTTTTTCTTTCTCGCCATGAATATAGCTAGCGTAGCATTAAACTATAAACAAAAAAACAAAACATTTCAATTATAAAAATTGTTTGTTTTTATGGTATGCATCATGTTAATGTGAATTTGGGCTTCAATATCTTAATGTATGTATGATTTCTTTTGATTTTGGGTTTTAAAAGTTAATTACGACCTGAACATGTTAATGACAGCTTTTGTGAGTTTCACACTAATAACAAAGTTATTTAGCATATATTTTCCTGTGTTTGATAAATCTATGCCATCACACAATATATCGGTGTCAGACAATATTTGCATTTCTTTCAAACCTAAGTGAAAGCAGATCATATCAGTGTTTCATTGTACCAGTTCAAACAAAACTAAACTAGGCGAGGCTTTTCATGAAATGTTATTATTTACTAATAAAATTGGATTTATTATTTTGTTTTAAATTATATTTTGTTTAAAGTTCTACATTGGAGCTTTAGCGTGTATTTATTTTAACACATTCTTAAAATATAACTGATTTGTAATACACCACATTCCAAATTATTATGCAAGTGTATCAGTAAGATTTCAATAGAATAAACATTCAGATTTTAGTTTTTCTAAGAAAATGTTTATGTATCCATGTCTTTTTAGATAACTGGTATCAATCTCAGACAAAATAATTTGCCAGGTCTATGGAAACCCTACTTAGAGGTTGTTCCACATTATTAAGCAAGTCACAGTTCTCGTGCAATATGGAGAGGAAGAAAGATCTTTCTGAAGATGAAAAGCATGAAATGGTGCAATTTTGTGCAAAAGGCATGAAAACAACTAATATTGTGTGAAACTGAATGGAGATTATCGAATTATCATAAGATTTGTGAGTGATTTAGAGCACAGCAGAACTCGGTCAGATAAAGGCTTATTGAGGAAAGTTCCTGTCAAAAAATGAATTGTATTAAAAGTGCAGCTATAAAAAAAGCCAATGTTGAGCAGCAAATGGGTATTTGAAGCTGCTGGTGTCTCTGGAGTCTCCATTTAGGCTGTGTGTAAAGATGCATTTCAGCCACAAACCAAACCTCACAAAGAAAACATTTACAGGTTTCCATAGACCTGACAAATTATTTTGCCTGAGATTGATACCAGTTATCTAAAAAGACATGGATACATAAAAAACAAACATTTTCTTAGAAAAACTAAAATCTGAATGTTTATTGTACTGAAATCTTACTGATATGTCACTTGCATGATAATTTGGAACATGATATAATCATAATAATGGTTACTGGTCATGTGTAGACTTGTGCCGATATTCGGTAATGCGATAAATCGCGATAATGAATATGCACGATATTGTAATCGTCAGCACTTCAGAATACCGTAAATAATAATTTATTACCAATTATTAATTTTTTATAAGGCAATTAAGAATACTTTACCCATCAATCGTATAAAATGCACAACACCGCTGTATTCTGCGTCAAAAGGACACGCGCTCAGATGTAAACAATCCCAACGTGCACGAGAAGCACATGGCGGAACCAGTGAAGGAGACGAGCTGAATGAAAGTGCGCGTTCACTCTCTGACAGCAGAGGGCGCTGATGGAACAGCAGAAATACAGCGGTTACCACGGAAACCGTGCAAACAAAGTAACTGCGCTAGTGAAGTTTTTAAAATGCTTCAAACAGCCATTCATTTTTTTGTAATCTCAGTGTTGTTCATCACAGCACCAAATACTGAATACTTAAAAAAGACTTAAAAGATATTTATTTTCAAACCTAAACATTTTTATATTTTAATCTGGACTATAACATTCCCTAATGATTAGAAATGTTCTGATTATTTGTTATTATTCAGTAAAACTTTGAAAACATACAGCTTCATTAGTTAACATGTTAATTCATTATCACTAAACTGACAATAAAAATACTTATAAAGTATTAATTATTATTAATTAATGTTAATTTCTTAGTTACTATTTAATAACATTACTAAAATCAAAATAACTTATTTAATGGACCTGAGATAAAACTAACAATGATCAGTTGTTTCTAAACTAACATTAACAACAAATAACACTTTCTGTATCAAATGTAGCTATTGCTCAATCTTAGTTAATGCATTAAATAGAGTAAAGTGTTATCTGTTGTTCTTTATAGCCTAATTCTTTTGCATTTTAATCTGTTTGAAAATTTCAGTCAGAGTTGTTTTTGTTTTATTACAGAAAGAGTTTTTAAACCTGTTAAACTATGACAAAAATGGTTTTGCAACTTATTTTAATATCGTGATAATACCGTATACCGTGATAAAAGCTCCATCAATTAATCGCAACATGAAAATTTGATACCGTCACATGCCTAGTCATGTGCTTTCTGGTGACTTTTTTCGACTTTGAAATGGAGGTGTTTTTTCACTCAGGATTGTGTGTGATTGATAGCTCAGCTTGTTGTCAAATGTTTTCGTGATGTTTTCATCACAGGTGTTGGCCAAGGCCTCTAAAGTGATTCCCGTGATGCTGATGGGCAAGATTGTCTCGCACAAGAGCTACGAGTACTGGGAATACTTCACCGCCGCGCTGATCTCTGTGGGCGTCAGCATGTTCCTGCTGACCAGCTCCACCGGCAAACATCCGTCCACCGTCACCACCTTCTCCGGCGTCATCATCCTCGGAGGATACATCGTGTTCGACAGCTTCACCTCCAACTGGCAGGACAACCTCTTCAAATACAAGATGTCGTCGGTGCAGATGATGTTCGGCGTGAATCTCTTCTCCTGCCTCCTTACGGTCGGCTCTCTGCTGGAACAGGGCGCCTTCTTCGACTCGCTCGCCTTCATGACGCGCCACTCCGAGTTCGCTTTCCACGCTGTGCTGCTGTCCGTCTGCTCCGCGTGCGGGCAGCTTTTCATCTTCTACACCATCGCGCAGTTCGGCGCGGCCGTCTTCACCATCATCATGACTCTACGGCAGGCCATCGCCATCCTCCTGTCCTGCTTCCTCTACGGTCACGCCGTCACCATAGTGGGCGGCTTTGGAGTGGCCGTGGTCTTCCTCGCCCTTTTCCTCCGCGTCTACGCCCGCAGCCGCATGAAGAAGACGGGCAGCAAGCGGGTGACGCAAACGCCGGTTCAGAAGGTCTAGATGAACAGCAGTCGTTCGGATGTGTACAGATGCCACATTTTCGTGGTTTAATTCGTCGGATTACGCTGTATTTCAAAGGGATTTTGGCTCGGCACTTGGTGTTTTCGTGTGGGAAATGAGTGAACACGGACTGGTCAGTGAGTGCTGAGCCTTTGATATCTTTGTAATTTGGTACTGAAATACGTTCAGTTTTTCTATTTAAAGTTTGCTTTAAGAAGTTGTTCGAGAGGAATACGAGATGTTGTTGCGGTAGAGATGCTTTAGGAGTGTCTGTGCCACTTGTCTACTTACCCATCCATCTATTCTCATCATATCTGGGTCATATTTCACTACAAAAACAAATAGAATCTAATAATAAAATGTAGTAAACACACGATAGTGTAGCCTTTTTTCAAGAACCATTACCCTTTTTGCATTATCACATTATTTTCATGAAAACTAAGCAGATTTTCTGCCCAAATCATCTTATAGTTATTAATATTATTTTTTATTATTTGTATTTTTTTTTTTTTAAATATTTTATTATTATTATTAATAATACAATAATACATTATTTTTCACTGTTTTAACATAAATAATTATACTGTAATGCAATATTTTTATTTTTGTGTGAAAATACAACTGAAGAATACATCCTCAATGTCTACGTTTACATGTGCACCAATAATGCGATTATTTCTAATAATTAGAGTAAGTACTCAATCGTATGCACTAGGGCTGCACAACGATTAATCTCGATTAATCGTTTGCAAAATAAAAGTCTGTGTTTACGTAATATATGTTATAATAATTATGTATATACAAGTACGTGCACATACATGTATATATTTAAGAAAAAAATATATTTATATATAAAATATTTATATTTATATGTAATATAAAATATATATAAATATGTATATTTATTTATACATGTATATATTTCTTAAATTTATACATGTATGTGCATGTATTTATATATACACAATTATTATACACAGAACACACACATTTATTACGTAAACACAGACTTTTATTTTGCAAACGATTAATCGCGATTAATTGTTGTGCAGCCCTAGTATGCACCCTCATAATTTGATTATAATGGGTTTTTGGCAATATTGCAATTAAACTTGACCTCATGTAAACACAATACTTGGATCAAACTAATGGGATTAAGCGCATAATTGTAGTAACTATAGTTGCATTAAACTATGTGGCGTACGTCAATTTTAATCGCAATAAACAGGCATGTAAACCCCTTAATCGCATTATTACCGATCTGACCGAAGTGCGCATGTGCTTGGACGTATGAAGTGTGTTGTAAATGAACTCCGTGACGTTATTCTGAAGTTTTTCATCCATTCCGAATCGAGAGACGGTGTTAAATTACCTCATGCTGCATATTCATTTTGCCATTGCCAGAAAAACGCCTAAATGTGTTGCCATTGTAATGACTTGCATTCGGACCATTTGCAATTATCTTTTTTTTTTGTCCTGAGACTTCCACAGAAGATATATGTACATGGTTTAACATCTAGACCACTTCTATTATTGATTGCTATCAGGATGTGAATAACAAAAAGTGTTTATAGAAATAGTTGCCTACCCTACCTTTAACACAGTTATCTTCATCCATTGACGGTGCGAAGAACGCAACACCAGCGTAGGCAACTATTGTATGTTATTGTAACCGATTCAATCTTTAAGTCTGTTACACTGTTCATCACAGCATTGAATAATACCCATTACGTCCATAGAAATGTGTTTTGCATTTGACGTAAGTGGATTAAAACCAGTTTCACCTACCTACTGTATGCGAGTTCATCATTTGTGCATTGCTTTGAGTTATGCGAATTCATGTAAACATCTTACTGCAATGAAGGCCCTACTCTGTTTATTCTAAAAATTGCATTATTGGTGCTAGAGCTGCACGATTAATCGTTAAAAGATTTCGATTCAAACACTCACGCCATCTTATTCCTCAATGACAACGATTCGCCTCTATTAAACCTTTGACAAGTACGATCACAGCGAACATTCAGGACTGCGTTCTGATCCAGAGAGATCAGTTGTCCTTGTCCTATAGATATGAAACAGAAGTACTGGGATAAAAGTTTATAGTTCGGATATAAACACGATCAAAATAGAGTAAATCACCTTTTGAAAGTAACTTGGCTCTTCAAATAAAGATTATCAATTGCATAGTTACACCAGTAGGTGGCGAGAAGTGACTGTTAGCAATGTATTTATTGAATCATTCATTCAAGAGATTTGTTGATTCATCCAGTAAGGTAACAAGTGAAGTCTTTATGAGTGAGTCATTGAATTATTCACTCAATGCGATTTTTTTTTTTTTTTTTTTTTTTTTTTTTTTTTTAAATAATACATTTAAATTAATTAAATTTTTTAAAATAGGCTAGACTGCAGCAATTAATATTTAGTCAAAACCTCTAGTAAATTACGTAATTTTGTTTAGTTGTTTATTTCAAAAACGTGGGAGAATCTGTTTTAAACCAAAAAAAAATCATGATTCTCAAATTATCCAGAGTCATGCAGCTAACTATCAACGAATCTAGCAGTTAAATGGCTCATATCTCAAATGTTTTTCCCCCCGTCTTATATTTCGGCTGTCAGGTGTGCTGTTGTTGTTGGTTATGTGGCGTATCCGTCATATCAAACCAGCATCCGTTAACCACCAGTGCCTGTTTGATAAATCTGAGGAATAGGCTTTGTGTAGAATCATTTAAAAGCATTGATACAAACTGTGTTTACAGCTGTTTAAAATAGTGAATATGGCTAGTTTGGGTTTTTTTTAAAAATGAACACATCAGTCCTTGTGTAAGTCAATACTTTTTTCTTTTGATTTTGGGGTGAAATATGAGCTGAACCAGTTCTTGACCGGTTTTGCGAGATTCACTCTGAAACAAGTTTTTAAGCAGGTTTGACTGTTTGAAAACGGACGGTGTCAGGTGTGTCTTAAAAGCATTTTTATAACACATACCCTTATTATGACATATGTTAAAGGCAGCGTTCATCTATGCACTAAAGATGTCATTTACTTTCGCTCATGTCACACCAAACCCGTATTTCTTTTCCATAAAGTAACCACCATCATTTATGGACATCTTGTATGGCATCTTAGAGCTTTGTTGTGTTGGAATAAAGCATGACTTTTCTGCCTAATTCTGCCTTTTAAGTCATACGAGTTTAGAATGACATGAGTAATGATAATTGAATGTTCATATTTTGCTGAACTGTCCCTTTAAGAGATGTGGCTTCTGTCAGTGGAGTTTGTGGAACAGGATTGTTTGGCGTTTTTCCCGGTTAGATGAGGAAGACACTGAAAAATGTTTGTAAGAGCCTGAAAGGGAAAGTCCACACTGTTCATATTTCTATTAATTATCTACCATTACAATATATACAGCAGTGACAGGACAGACATGTACGCTTCAGTAAAAGCCACCAATCCGGTTTTACAGCGTGGTACGCTTCACACACGTGTTTATTTTTAGGGTTTGGTTGAAGGAGATTTGAACAAATTTGCTCTCGAGCTTCACAATACTAATGACGTCCTGTGACAACCTTTTTTTCATTATATTGAAGGTTCTTCTTAGAGAAACTACCTAATAATAACCTTTTTCTTTTTGGTCAGGAGTTAAACATTTTTTTTTTTTTCTTCATTATTTTAAAGTTTATTTTCTGTTACTGTTTTTTTTATTTGCATGTGCAATAATAATCTGCCTTCTATCATGCTTGTTTACCAAAATATTAAGGTGAAATCTCACTTTTGTCCAGAATCTACAGCCTTTCGCATGTTACAGAAATATTTTTAAACACTAACCAGGAATAAAACTAACCTTAACATTTTACAATAAGGTCCCATTAGTTAAGTTGGTAAAGGCATTACATAACATTAACTAACAATGAGCAATGCATTTGTTACAGTATTTATTCATCTTTGTTAATAAAAATACAGCTGTTTATTGTTCAGGTCTGTTAAATGATGATAACAGATACAACTTTTGATTTTAATAATGTATTTTTAAATGTTTAAATGAACATTAACTAAGATTAAAAATGCATTAAAAGTATTTTTCATTGTTAGTTCATGTTAAATAATGTCACCTAATGGAAAGTGTTTCACAAATCATCCCTCCTGTTGAAAATTAAAGCATTACTTATTATATTAGTATTACTTATATATGATTAGTAAAGCATTACCAGGTGAACCTCATGAAAACAGGTTGAAGGAAGTTTAGATTGTTTATAATGAAAATTAAGCTTATTTTAGGACCATCAAGAGTTTAGCATTATGACTTTTCATGACATTTACCATGTGTTTTTTTTTCCTCATTATTCTCAAAAGTGATTATATGGAAGCTTGTTTCTGACACAGAATAAAATAGGCCATTTTTAATCTCGCAATTGAGATTAAAACTCACATAAAGTCTGAATTTCAAGATATAAACTTACAATTGCGAGGGGAAAAAAAATCAAAATGACTTTTATTTTTTATTTGGTGGCAGAAACCGGCTTCCATATGATTCTCATACAGGTATCAGCAAATTCGAATTAAATCAGAAAAATTAAATGTGAAATTTAATATTTATTTAAAAAAAAAATTATTTAAACTATAAACCTTTCATGTACTAAAATTACAGTATTTTTCACATTATTGGGAAGAATTCTGCTTTATTGTCATGAAAAACGTAATGCTCCTAAATTACCTTTAGGGAAAAATTAATGTCTGTTTTTTCTTTTTGATTTTGGGGTGAAATATGACCTGAACATGTTCTGTGAGATTCACCTTACCAGACTGCCATGAGCTTTTGTTTTCTGTCCTCTGTAATATTAATTTCTTGTAAAGGCCCATGAATGTTTTGGAGGTCTTAATGAATCATTTGTCTGTCAATCTGATCACTCAGATAAATGTGTCGTTTCCTGCCTTTTAATGTGAAGGATGTGTCTAGCCACCTAATTAATAGTCTTATTAACTTTGTTTTAGGGTTAATTTGTTTATATTAGATTAAATTAATTTGATCACATGACCAAACTGTCTCAGATGTGTTTCATCCTCGCTTGCCTCATTTTTGTTCTGGTTTCTTGTACTCATGATGATGATGTTAAAGTCATCAGCACTGCTAAATTACATCTTATTTTACACGTCATGAAGAGTCTCTTTGAGTTTGTGTGTTAATGAGGTCTCTGATATAATATTGAGCTGCAAGCTGATATAAACAAATAAAAGCAGAATCCATCGGTTACAGTCATTTGACCACAAATTCAATCTCGTGCTTGTGTTATAAAAGAAATTTTCAATAACACTGCCAGTAGGAAGATTCAAATCTCGGAGAAACTGAGATTAACTGGAAAGGTATACAAAAATGATTTTATCATAGTCAGAGTCTCTCCCCTTTTTATGTAATTTATCAGATGATGAGTTCACTCGAAACCACTGCCTGTGTCGGGGACGTTTATGCATGCCTGGTTTCGTACACTAAAAATATTGTGGAATATATGATTATTATTATTAAGAAATTGGTGTAGAAACCATTTTCACTTAGAAATTGCTAATAAATTTCACAAACAATCCCTTTATTTTTGGATCACACTTGGTACCTTCACGGTTAAAAGTGACTGAAGCCTTGAAATCAATGTAGTATATTTTTGTTCAATATTATTTAGAATTTTGAGGGGATTTTAAGATGCTGTACAATATTTTTAGCTGTTTTTTTAATTTAATATAAGCTGTTTTTTTTTATATAATTTGTTTTAAAAAGAATTTTTATTTTTATTTTTTTCAATAAATTATGCAATATTTCAGGTTAAGGCTTAACATATCCAAATCATGTCTATGATTCTTTGTATGTTCACGTAGCTTATGCGGCAAAAGTCATCAAGTGTCATCCCATTCTGATAAAGTAAAAAAAATATATATAAAATTCAAAAAGTACATTTTTTTGGGTCAGTTCTGAGGTTAAACGCAAATATTTTGAAGTAGAAACACTGAAATAGTATTTTCTTGTTAAACTTACTTCAATAATCTTTGTTGTTTTGAAATATAATTTTATATGTAATGCATTAAGTATTTTAATGCATCAGTTTATGCCTTGTAATGCATTGTATGAGCTCATGAATAATTGTAACCACAATTATGATACATTATAATACTTATTAATTCATTGTCACACCTTTAGAAAGTATAATGCATTAAAACACATGACAAACAACCAACTTCAGATGTAGCAAGGAATCTGCAAATATTGTAATACATTTTATCTTTGGTTGCAATTATCTATTGAAAGATATAATGCATTATAAAATACATACATTATGAATCCCTTTATAATGCATTATACAGGCATAAAGTGTTACCATAATGCATTTTTGTAGTGTAGCTCATGACAAAACTCTGCTGAAACATATCATAATAATAAAAATAACCTTAAACCTTATTAAATGTCTTTATATACCATTAATACCTTAACAAAATGACATTTATATATTTTAACTTTATGTAGCACTTTTCAAGGCAGCAAATTGAATGCAATTCATAGCGATTGATACAAAATGCAACAATAAATATAAAACTAGACAAAGTTCGTCGAGACAAACTTTGAAGTTGGCTTGAGAAAGCCACACCAGAAAGTGTGAAAAAGTGTTAAAAGCTCAAAACTGTAAGGTTTTCAGTTTGAAGTAGTTTTAACATTCATAACATTTGAATGTTTTGAAATAAAGTCTATAAGCAGCATGTTAGCATGATTTAACAGTTTGTTAACATGACATGTCATGTTGCTAACTTGATTTAGCATGTTGCTAACATGATTAGCATTTTGTTGGGATGAATAACACATTGCTAGCATGATTTATCATGTTGGTAACATGATTAGCACATTGTTAGCATGTTGTTAGCATAATATAGCATGTTGTTAGCATGATTTAGTACATTGTTAGCATGTTGTTAGCGTGATTTAACACATTGTTAGCATGTTGCTAACATGATTTATGGTGCATTCAAGTCCTGGGAAGTTCGTATTTACGAGGCGGGAAGTCGTCTTTACGGTGACAGGTGCGTTCAAGTCACTTTCGTCGGGGTAAGATGGCGGTGTACCTTTTTTTAATTACACACAAAAATACAGCACTTTTACTTATATAAAATGAATAACAAAGAATGTGAATCTGCTGTGTTTTGCTTTTTTATGTTTTTAGTTCATTTATGAAGCCACTGTAAACTTTATCGTTACATATTATGTTGTTATGCTACCATATTTTTTTTTGCAGGCAATTAGCTTACTTCGTTGTAAATATAAAAGCTGGACAATATCACTGTTAAATCCCTATAATACTGTTGTAATCCGCCATGTTTCTCACTGACACGCCCCCAACTCGTACAGATCTGGGCTTAAAGAAAATCCCGAACTTCCCACTCGTATTTATGACATTATGGTGGCATTCATGTGCGTTCAGCTTGTAAATACAATCTTTCCAACATGACTTCAACACACCATAACACATTGCTAGCATGATTAGCATTTTGTTAGCATGATTTACCTTTTTGCTAGCATGATTGTTGCTATCATGTTAATACCATGATTTATCATTTAGTTTGTTAACATGATTAGCACATTGCTAGCATGTTGTTAGCGTGATTTAACACATTGTTAGCATGTTGATAACATGATTACCACATTGCTATCATGATTAGCATTTTGCTAGAATGATTTACCTTGTGCTAGCATGATTGTTGCTACCATGATTTATCATTTAGTTTGCTAACATGATTAGCACATTGCTAGCATGTTGCTAGCATGATTACCATGTTGTTAGCACGATTTTGCATTTTAGCATGATTAGAACATTTGCTAACATTTTTTAACCATGTTTCTAGCATGATTTAACACGTTGCTAACACATTGCTAGCACGATTTAGCATGTTGTTAGCATGATTAGCACATTGATAACATTTTTACCATGTTTGTAGCATGATTTAGCACGTTGCTAACACATTGCTAGCATGATTAGAATTTTGCTAGCATGATTTACCTTGTTGCTAGCATTTTGCTAACATTATTTAGCATGTTACTATCATGTTGCTACCATGATTTATCATTTAGTTTGTTAACATGATTAGCACATTGCTAGCATGTTGTTAGCATGATTTAACACATTGTTAACATGTTGCTAACATGATTAACACATTGCAAGCACGATTAGCATGTTGCTAGCATGATTTACCTTGTTGGTAGCATGATTGTTGCTATCATGTTGCTACCATGATTTATAATTTAGTTTGCTAACATGATAAGCACATTGCTAGCATTTTTTACCATGTTTCTAGCATGATTTAACACGTTGCTAACACATTGCTAGCATGATTTAGCTTGTTGCTAGCATTATGATTTAACAATGCTAGCATGTTTTTATGTGACGAGTCACATGCAACTTGAGTCAGAACACTGAGTTTGGTGGTTGTAGAGTTAAAGCTGTAGGAGTTACAGTCAGAATTTTAGTCTCAGAAGAAGTTGTTTAAATAGTATTTCGGTAAGTTGGTTTTCTCATTTACCTTGTTGCTTGCATGATTTAACATGTTTCTAGCCAACTTAATAAATTGATTTAGCACATTGTTAGCATGTTGCTAGCATGATTACTGCTATCATGTTGCTACCATGATTTAGCACACGTTGCTAACACATTGTTAGCATGATTTAACGTTTCTAGCCAACTTAATAAATTGATTATAGTAAAACTAAACAGTATATGACTGCTAAAATGTTGCTTTGCCATGGCTAAGGTGTTTGGAATGGTTTTCGCATATTGGTATGTGGTTGCTAGGGTGTTCTAGGTGGTTGCTAGGTGGTTCCCCACTGATATTCTGGTCTGTGGGATTTTTATACACATTTTGCAAACTGCGCGATCTGATATCATTCTTTGTGCACAACATAATCAAGCAGACGAATGCAGATCTGTTTGGGTGACAGTAGATAAATCATCCGCCAACATCTTCCTCTCAGAGGTCTGTGTGCGTCGATAATGCGCCACAACCGTCGTCTGATGCTGTAAATAGCAGCCCCTCTTTACGCCACGCGATGCGACCTTCATGCCAACGCAGAATGTCTACAGTGACACACATGCACATTCGACCTGACCTCGATTTCACACACGTCACGGAAAACAAAATGTGTTCTCCACACCTGGAGAGGAAGCCGCGTGTGAGGCTCGGTTTGATTGATAGTGGTTGTACAGTGATTTGGAAGACGTGGGCAGATCTCTCTGTAATTGAGATAAAACTTTCTGTTGAGTGTCTGATGTTACTGGACTGATCTGTGTCTGATTCCTCACTTCTTATATTGTGACATCTGATGCTTTCCTGTGATTCATCGAATGAGCAAAACCTGCTACTTTTGTGTTCATATGAGTATAAAAGTGAATAAATTACCTTTTATCAGTCCGTCTGTCCATCCATCCTTCCTTCCTTCCTTCCATCCATCTTTCCTTCCATCCATCCATCCATCCATCCATCTTTCCATCCATCCATCCATCCATCCATCCATCCATCTTTCCTTCCATCCATCCATCCATCCATCCTTCCTTCCATCCCTCCTTCCTTCATTTCATCCATCCATCCATCTTTCCATCCATCCATCCATCCATCCATCATCCTTCCTTCCTTCCCTCCTTCCTTCCTTTCATCCATCCATCCATCCTTCCTTCCATCCATCCATCCATCCATCCATCCATCCATCCTTCCTTTCATCCCTCCTTCCTTCCTTTCATCCATCCATCCTTCCATCCCTCCTTCCTTCATTTCATCCATCCATCTTTCCATCCATCCATCCATCCATCATCCTTCCATCCCTCCTTCCTTCCATCCATCCACCCATCCTTCCTTCCATCCATCCTTCCTTCCTTTCATCCATCCAGCCATCTTTCTTTCCATCCATCCATCCATCCTTCCTTCCTTCCTTCCTTTCATCCATCCATCTTTCCATCTATCCATCCATCCATCCATCCATCCTTCCTTTCTTCCTTCCATCCCTCCTTCCTTCCTTTCATCCATCCATCCTTCCTTCCTTCCTTCCATCCCTCATCCATCATCCATCCATCCTTCCTTCCATCCCTCCATCATCCATCCATCTATCCTTCCTTCCTTCCTTTCATCCCTCCCTCCATCTTTCCTTCCATCCCTCCATCCATCATCCATTCATCTATCTATCTATCTATCTATCTATCTATCTATCTATCTATCTATCTATCTATCTATCTATCTATCTATCTATCTATCTATCCATCCTTCCTTCCTTTCATCCATCCATCCATCTATCTATCTATCTATCCTTTTTTTCATCCATTCCATCATTCTATCTGTCTATCTATCTATCTATCTATCTATCTGTCTATCCATCATTCTATCTGTCTATCTATAGTACATGAATATATTAATCAGTCAGTAATGTGTTATTTTTTAAAATCAGTATCCGACCGCTAGACTTTTCCAAAGCAGGCCGTTCCTGCAGAAGACTGACATACGTGTTGTTGTGCATGAAGATGGTGCAGTTGTAGCTGAGTTTCCAGGTCGATCTGTATCTGCGGTCGCTCCCCACACTCAACCTCTCTGAATGACTCGAAGTGAACTGTCGTAGTAAGACTCCCACGCAAACAGCAAGCTTTATCAGACATCCTCTCCAGTCACCTGGGCTGAAATGAATGTTTAACCCCTCCTCAGAAATGACTTTTTACTGCAACACATGTGACTTAGAAGAAATCGAGATGCAGTGACTGAGTGTTTGGGCCATTCAGTGCAAGAACTGAAAAGGTTAAACGTTTCCTTAATGCCATGTGAGCAAAAAGAGGCACAGATGGTCTTGAAGACACTCATCTCTGGCTGTTGTCATCATTAATAAAGCAGGTCAAACCAGTTCCAATAAATGCATTTTAAAACCACCGATAACCTTTTCTACTGGTTGAAGTAAAAATCACAGTATTTACTGTAAGGTCCACTTCTCTTTTTATGCACACGTACATGTGTGATTCTCACAGAAACTGTTAAGAAAGGTCATATTTCACCCCAAGATAAACAGGAATACTTTTAGGAACATTATTATTGTTGTTTTTGCATTTTCATTGACATTATATTCATGGTAATTAAACTAATTCCTACTGCAGTGACTAAAAGTCTTATTCTGTAATGGAAAAATATGAAAAAATTGATGTTTTTTAAACTTCATCATAGTATGTGTTTTTATGACAAAAACAAAAAATTGTGTCAAAATCATTTGTGTATTAGACTACAGTCATGAGAATTTGGTAAATATGTTTAATTCATGAAAATAATATCATAATGAAAAAATTCTATTTGTGCCTTAAAACCACTTCCTTTACTTTATGCAAGGTATTTCCTATTGTTTGACTCTGTGGTTAAATACAGTTCGAACATAAAAACACATTTAACCCTAGAGCTGCTCTCTGAAGATTGTCAAACAGAGACACCTGGCGGCTAAGAGCGGAACTGCTGTTCTTATTACACAACTATAACTGCCTATGTTAGTTCATCTAAAACTCTGTTATATATTCATTATAGAAAACTATGCTTTTTATTTTATTTTGCTGAATATCAAAAACAGCTAAACCAAGCAAGCTCTCGATAAATACTAATATGTCCATACGTAAATATGTTCCCGCCCCAAACTTGCCTAATTGGTCAATCTTTATAATACTAACATTAATTCTGTTCCCCGCCAAATTATTACCCCCCTAGTATTGGGTTTAGGATTAGATGTGGGGGAGGGGTTAGGATTAGGGTGGGGTTAAGATTAAGATTAGGCAATCAGGTAGCAATTTTTAACGAGGGGGGAAATAATTTGGCAGGGAGTCAAAATTTGGCACAACAATTCGGCGTGATAGAAGTTCAAAAACCGCTTTAGTAAGGAAAGAGGAAGAAAATAATCAGTAATTCATCGATTCTGGTTTGAATGTGGACACGGGATTAAGTTAAAGAATAATAATGTACCTTTCCTCAATAAAAGATATTGTACAGATTACTTTATTTTTAGTAACTAGTAAAGTAATGCATTACTTTTAATTTACAGCAAAATATCCGAGTTACTTTTTCGAAAAAGTAACGCAAGTTACTTTGTTTTACCATTTATTGACTGACAGCTTTCTTGTCCTCGTGTTGAGAGAAATTGGGAGTAAGTGCAGACCATGCTAATAAGCAAAAATGACTTTAGTTAAACATCACATTTGTTTCATTTTTGTTTTTATTGCTGAAGTTGGAGTGTTGAACTTTCTTCAGAACGGCAGCACAGCTGAAAGGTTTGTTTGAGCTGCGCCCTCTACTGTACAGGCATGAGTTTGCATTTCCTTCATTTCCTTTCCAAGCCCAGTAACATAATTTGCTACTTTTTTAGTGAGTAACTAGTGCTGGGTAGGTTACTTACAAATTGTAGTCGGTTACTGATTCCAAATTACATGATAAAAATGATAAAAATTGTATTTAGTAACGTATTCCATTACATTACACATTTAAGGTAATATAATCTGACTACTTTTAGATTACTTTTGACCGAACTTTTGCACGAGAGATCACTTCCGTCATCATAGCATGTTTACAGACCTCACACACCGGATGCTCAAGGCAGTTGATGCTCAGTGGTGTTTTAGAGGTAAAAAATGATATAAATACTGTTCGGTTTCTCCCACAAACCGTTCGTTTCGTGTCTTAGGACATCAATGTGTCATTACGAGCCGCAGGGTTTACTTTAGATTTGTCTGTGCATGTTTTTTTGACTCTTATAGATCGTGTTCCCATTGCCATGCATTATACGACTGACAGACGGCAACGGTTGGAGTTAAAAATCATCATTTGTGTTCTACTGAAGAAACAAAGTCACCTACATCTTGGATGCCCTGGGGGTAAGCAGATAAACATCAAATTTTCATTTTTAGGTGAACTATCCCTTTAAATCATAAAACATTTTGGAATCTGATTATGTAATCCAGATTACATGTAATCAGTTTCAACCCAGCATCGGGAGTAATGCAATACTGTAACGCATTATTTTAAAAGTAACTTTCCCCGACACTGGCTATAAGAACATAATGGTCATTTTAGTTCATGTTAGCTAATGTATTAATCCTGTAATGCCTGACATATGAAATAGTCAGAAAAATATACTTTTTTGAAATGGAATTTTTTATTGAAGCTTTAGACAATTTTTTTTATAGATATTGATATTTTAAGATATTTATATTTTTACTCTATATCTGCCAATAATGTCTTAATAATAATATATTTAAATGCTTAGTTTTATGATCAAAGCTACGGAAGAGGATTAGGGCCAAGCAATAATAAAAAAATAAAACCATCTCGAGATTAAAGTTGTTATATTTCGAGAAAAAACTCGTTAAATTTCAAGAAAAAAGTCGAGAAAAAATGTTGAGAATAAACTCGTTAAATTACGAGAAAAAAACTCGTTAAATTTCAAGAAAAAAGTTGAGATAAAATGTTGAGAATAAACTCGTTAAATTATGAGAAAAAACTTGTTAAATTTTGAGAAAAAAGTCGAGATAAAATGTTGAGAATAAACTCATTAAATTACGAGAAAAAAGCCGTTAAATTCCGAGAACAAATTCATTAAATTATGAGAAAAATGTCGTTAAATTTTGAGAAAAAAAGTCGAGATAAAATGTTGAGAACATAGTCATTAAATTACGAGAAAAAAGTCGTTAAATTATGAGAACAAATTCGTTAAATTATGAGAACAAATTCGTTAAATTTCGAGAAAAAAGTC
The DNA here is from genome assembly GCA_036281575.1 of Ancherythroculter nigrocauda. Classification (NCBI taxonomy): domain Eukaryota; kingdom Metazoa; phylum Chordata; class Actinopteri; order Cypriniformes; family Xenocyprididae; genus Ancherythroculter; species Ancherythroculter nigrocauda. The sequence goes on along the minus strand of VTFQ01000014.1, from coordinate 49,260,250 downwards.
GAGATAAAATGTTGAGAAAAAAGTCGTTAAATTATGAGAACAAATTCGTTAAATTATGAGAACAAATTCGTTAAATTTCGAGAAAAAAGTCGAGATAAAATGTTGAGAATAAACTGTTATGAGAAAAATTTAACGACTTTTTTCTCATAATTTAATGACTTTATTCCTTAACATTTTATCTCGACTTTTTTCTCGAAATTTCACGAGTTTTTTCTCGAAATTTAACAACTTTCTTCTCGTAATTTAACAAGTTTATTCTCAACATTTTATTACGACTTTTTCCTCAAATTTTAACAACTTTAATCCTGAGATGGTTTTATTTTTTTATTATTGCTTGGCCCTAATCTGCTTCCGTACAAAGCTCTGTAGTTTTAAAATATATATATATAATGAAATACAATGATGAGTGAGAGATGAACAAACCTTCCTCCAAAGCCTGATGGATCATATTTGATACATTTTAACATGATTTAAAAAAAAAAATTGTAATATTTTCGCGGATCAATAAATATACAAATTAGCCCCGCCTCCACTCGCTCGCGCCAACTCAGAGATCCACTCGGTCAACTTACTGAGGTACAGGCTGCACAATGGTATCGCTCTTTACAACGTTGGACACATAACGATAATTATACTTGACTATGTTATCAAACAGCTAATAATGTGTTGCTAATGTTACACAAACCATGCTCCTGTTTGCCATGTCAGTACAATCAGTATCCTTAGAAATGCTTTGAACAACTCAGAACATCAGTGGAGAAAGATCATCATAACATCGTAATATACATCATACACCCGCCATATTGATAAATATACACGATTTTTCATATCAATAGAAAAATATACCTGGAAAACCTGGCTTCTCTCGAGACTCCCCTCTAGTTCTCTGTTAATAATATGCTAAAGCCCGCCGGCATGTTGACGTGATTGGTTACAAGGTAGTTTGTGACGTCACAGACACCAGCGATTTCAAACCGCGTCTTTTTTTCACTACAGAAAATACTCAGTAATGGTGTTGAATGATGAATTTACACATGGAATGTCTTAAAGCATGTTAAAACACCACATAGACATAAACAACATTAAAAAAACTTGATTTTCACCACAGGGGGTCTTTAACAGAATAACTTAATTGGTGAATGAATTTTTAGATACATTTTTAGGGGTGTAACGGTTCTCTGTAAAAAAAATAATCAAACCGTACTGTTCCCCACCCACGGTTCGGCGCGCACTTGCAAATCTGACAGCGCATCTATAATATTGTTTAAAATAATGTGTAAAAGACAGTATGTTTCTTTCAATGGATGTGCATTCTGGATTTCCCCTAAACTTTGTTCAATGCGAGTTCTTTATCTAATGTGACCAGTCATTTACGCCGTCATCACCCGGGTGTTGATAGTGCAGGAGACCTGAACAGCACACGTTGCTATTCCGCGTTTAAAAAAACTCATTTAAGCCTTGCGTATTTAACCCTTATGTGTTGTTGGGGATGTTTTCATCCACTATGGGGTGATTTTGAGTCTTAATTTGGCCACAACTTTCTCTGTGTTTCAGCAAATGGAATGATTTTTGGTGACAAATCTTATTTTGATATATATTTTGGGAAAATGCTTTGAAAATGTTCAAAACCTCAAAAATACACTGTGGGCAAATTCACTACCCTTTCGTTATGTTCGTGGCTGAAAACATCCACTAAATTAAACTGCTGTAAAAATGTATCAGATAAATATTTTTTTCAATTTTTTTTGCATAAATCTGTTAATCAACCTCAGTCCTGATCAAAACTACTAAATGTTTACAAAAAATCCAAGATTTTTACTTTTTTATTGCCAAGTTTATAAATGATGTCACTGATTTGGGTGAAAAAAACACAAAAAATGACTTATTTTCAATATAAAAAGTGATTGTGGACTGGATTTTTTTTACCTTTTATCACAGTCTTGGACATGTCAAAGATTAGTAACAACATTGGTTTTGATGCATTGTTAGTTTTTGTGCAGCATCAGATTTAAATTTTTTCTCCCTCATTTATTGTTCGTGGCTGTTTTTGCCCCATTGACTTCCATTATAACGACATTTTTTGATTGCAAAGCCATGACACCATAAAATCATGCATTCTTGATTGATGGTGGTTTTCCCTGTTGGGAAAAGGTAAAATTTCTCATTTTTACAGTTGATCACCAGGTGGCGCCATTAACCCTTTAGATAGGCTTGTGCAAAAAAAAGCTTAGTTACTGGCTTTTATATGGAATTATATGGAGTATAACAGCATATTATAGTGTGTGTGTGTGTGTGTGTGTGAGAGAGTAAGACCTTTGCGCACTTAACTTGAAAATATGACTCAAAATGCACCTCAGCTCTCAGAACTACATGGAGTAAACAAAAACAAAGTAAGTGTATTTATACACCTGTTGCCTTTTGATGGTGAGAATGTGTGAAATGCTTTGTCTTTTCTTGATGGTAAAGCCAGTTTAAAACCATAAAAAAATCCTTCAGTGATACACTTTTCCATTTTTTTCTGTAAAAAATCTACTCTGCATCAAATTTATGAACATAATTTATTATGAACAAAGTGGAACAACTCCAGTTTCTCATTGTGAGGCGCCCATGGAGGTCAATCATCTCCTCTGTAAAAAAAAACAAAAAAACAGATTGAACACAGAATCCACGTTCTGGACCCTTGCGATGGCATAAAGGCAGGACCACACCAAGCCGACGGTTAGCCGTTGGGCAGATTTTGTTCCTCAGCCGACTAAGTTTTCTCAGTGTGTTCCTCACTGTCGGCTGAAGTTGGTCCCTGTCAGCTTTTTTTCGGCCGATTCGACATGTTGAATCGGCATCGGAGCTCATCATCCGTGGGGTCATCTGGTCATTCTGATTGGCTGTTTAGCTACTGCCACCTGCTGGTACGGAAAGGCATTTCATCTTATGCAGGCGCTAAATGGACGTGCTACTTGGCCGTCAGCTGTCGAGCATCGGTTTGGTGTGTCAGGGCAACTTTGGACCCAGACCTTGCCGACGTGAGCCAACCTCGCAGTCTGCTTTCGTCGCCACTAGTTCGTCGGTGTCGGCTTGGTGTGTTCCTGCCTTAATGCGTTGGCCCTGGAGTCACGCAGCAGGATGGCATGCAAGTGTTTAAATCCACTTACCTTGTTTTTGTTTAGTCTGTACTTCTCACCATCAAAAGGCAGCAGGTGCATAAATACACTTACTTTGTTTTTGTTTACTCCATGTAGTTCTGAGAGCTGAGGTGCATATTTTGAGTCATATTTTCAAGGTAAGTGCGCAAAGGTCTTACTCTCTCACACACACACACACACACACACACACACACTATAATATGCTGTTATACTCCATATAATTCCATATAAAAGCCAGTAACTAAGCTTTTTTTTGCACAAGCCTATCTAAAGGGTTAATGGCACCACCTGGTGATCAACTGTAAAAATGAGAAATTTTACCTCTTCCCAACAGGGAAAACCACCATCAATCAAGAATGCATGATTTTATGATGTCATGGCTTTGCAATCAAAAAATGTCGTTATAATGGAAGTCAATGGGGCAAAAACAGCCACGAACAATAAATGAGGGAGAAAAAATTTAAATCTGATGCTGCACAAAAATTAACAATGCATCAAAACCAATGTTGTTACTAATCTTTGACATGTCTAAGACTGTGATAAAAGGTAAAAAAAAATCCAGTCCACAATCACTTTTTATATTGAAAATAAGTCATTTTGTGTGTGTTTTTTCCCCAAATCAGTGACATCATTTATAAACTTGGCAATAAAAAAGTAAAAATCTAGAATTTTTTTTAAACATTTAGTAGTTTTGATCAGGACAGAGGTTGATTAACAGATTTTTGCAAAAAAATTTGAAAAAAATATTTATCTGATACATTTTTACAGCAGTTTAATTTAGTGGATGTTTTCAGCCACGAACATAACGAAAGGGTAGTGAATTTGAACAATGCACAAGGGTTAAACATTCAAGTGCAAGATGACGCAAAACAGATTTCAGTATGCACTCATCCGAAGCGTGCACACAGACAACACCCAAATATTGACTTCTAGTCTTAAAATCGCTGGAATGGAATAATTCACACAAATCGTCAATGTTCCTGTAATGTAACTTTAGTAACTTTAATGATGATTAATCTTTTATTTCCTTTATACAGTGAAGGTTATATGCAATGTTTTACATTTGATTCAATTCCTGTATGTGAAAAGCACTGCTTATTATCTTTGCTCTGTATTTGTGCTGTTGCTTTTTTTTTTTTTATTTGACAGTAGTGCTTCCACCCCCTGAAAATAGCACATACCATGACCCTAAAACAGTGATAAAAACCAAAACGTAACTTAAACTGTTGCAGCATTTTAAGAGGTAAATAAAAAAATAAAACAAATTTGGTTGAAATGAATGAGAAAACAAAGACAACAGAAAAATTCAGGTTTCACCTTGTGTTTTAATTTCTGAAAACCAATACAACACAAGCCTGTACTCAGGCAAAAGGTCTTTCCCCTTCCATGCAGAATGAAATCATGCTTGATTCAATCCAGCACAGCCAGCAGACTCAGTATCAGTGAAACACAGTGCTTATTGTGCTCAGACAATACTGCAGCAACCCATTGATCCATGAACATATGTAAAAAACAAAAGTACATAATGGCTCAAAACAGAGCAAAAGTGGACAGTACGCTTTAGTTACACATTATGATACTTTTAGGAATCATTACTGAGATCAGGTAAACCTTCTACAGGTCAGAGAGAACGATAAGATGTTACGGAATGATTACGGAAAATTGACTGGGGAATTAGAGACGGATGGATTTAATCGACTTCCTCCATGCGAGAGGCGTCATCGTCTCCTTCCAGAGGTGGGATCTCTTCAGGAGCGGGAGCGGAGCTTGGCTCTTCGACAGGCACGTCTTCATCTTCATCAATACCTGAACAAGACAAAAAGGTTGACGCGAATTAGGACCCAAACACAGCAGGAAAACAAAAACAGAAACTTAAGTTAAACTCACCCAATCCAAGTTTGATCATTCTGTAGATACGGTTTGAGTGTGTCTGAGGATCGTCCAATGAGAACCCAGAGGAAAGCAGCGCAGTCTCGAACAGGAGGATGACCAGATCCTTCACGGCTTTGTCGTTTTTATCTGCATCAGCCTTCTGCCTCAGGGTCTCCATGATGGGATGATCAGGGTTGATCTCCAGGTGTTTCTTGGCCATCATGTAGCCCATGGTGGAGTTGTCCCGCAGGGCCTGGGCCTTCATGATCCTCTCCATGTTGGCCGTCCAGCCGTAAGTGCTGGTCACGATACAGCAGGGGGAAGAAACCAGCCTATTTGATACGGTGACCTGGAGAACAATCAGATGTCAGCATGAGGATCAGGTGTTAAACTAGAAAGGCCATTTCAGGGTTGCTTCATCATTGTTAGTCACTCAACACAAATGCATTTGTCAACTAAAAGGGAAAACCGTTAGTTTTAAAGACGCACACAAAACCGGAATCAACATGTTTTCACACTTTTGAGTCTGCAGGCACAATTCGAGCACATGAAGCAGCGCAAACGTCCGTTATGTAAACTCACCATCTGTGCAACTCTGACTAGGAATCCTGTTTACAACACAATTTTGAAAATTAGAGACTAAAATTAATTTCACTGAACAATGACACTATTGTCTTTTAGAGCAGAATTTGAATTAATCTCATTTGATAAAGTTTGCATCATTGGTTCTGCTACTTTCCTTTTTATTACTGTGAACCCGTTTTGAAAATCTGTATTGTATAAAGCGATATATAAATAATGACTTAGTAGGGGTGTGATGAGATTGAGGTGAAAAGCTGTCATGCACGAGTCTGAGGGCGAAATTTGGATAGAATATGCCACTGCTACGTTTACATTACGCCTTAACTGTCATTTTGCTTTATAGAAATAAACACCATTTAATTCAGTTAGGTAATGGTCACTTCAATGCAAATCCAGCTCATCCACGAGCTGCAGAGTTGCAGGAATCAGTTCACAGGTCACATGACTGCCAAGACTATGGCGGAGGATTCATTGTACAACAGAGCCTAAAGGCGTCTGTCAAATGCCTGATCTTGTTGAATTCGTGCTCAGCTCTGCCACTCCCTATTCAGAGCATGTGTGATCGTGAAATTGAAAGTAAAATGTGAACGCATATTCAAATGCGATTTCAATACCCCGCATGTTGAAAGCGTGCATGCAAATATCTCCCAATATGAAAGCTATCTTAGGCTGGGCTGTGTAGTTGTAACCATCTCGTCTCGTTTTCATGAGCCAACGGTCTCATCACACCCCTACGACTTCGTATATAAAGATGACAACTCAAGATCCTCTGCAAATAACTGGGTTCTTAAGAGGTTCAAATTGTGTTTTGCAAACATACCTTCTCTACTTTCTTGTCCAGAATCTCCTTCATGAGCTTGCAGAGGTTCTCAAACTTGGCCTTGTCTTCCTCCATCTTTTTCTTCTCGTCTTCATCCTCAGGCAGCTCCAGCCCCTCTTTGGTGACGGACACCAGAGACTTGCCATCAAAGTCCTTCAGCTGCTGGACACAGTACTCGTCGATGGGCTCGGTCATGTACAGCACCTCGAAACCTCTCTTGCACACACGCTCCACAAAAGCAGAGTGGGCGACCTGGTCTTTGCTCTCACCTGGAGAAGAACGACAACATTGTTAACAACATGTCATATTGCAATTTTTGTTTTTAGCCATTATATGTGTAGTCCTACTTTAAAGGCAGGTTGATGCTGATGAAATCTTACCAGTGATGTAATAGATTGATTTCTGGGTTTCCTTCATACGGCTGACGTATTCTGTGAGGGAGGTCATCTCGTCGCCGGACTGTGAGCTCTGATAACGCAGCAGTTCTGACAGCTTCTTGCGGTTCTGAGAGTCCTCATGGATGCCCAGCTGGAGTTCACAACAAATGTTAATACCGCTTTCAATCAATCATATCTTAATTTGGAGGTAACACTCTAAAATGCAACGTACTTTAAGATTCTTGGAGAAAGCGTCGTAGAACTTCTTGTAGTTTTCCTTGTCCTCGGCCAGCTCAGCAAACAGCTCCAGGCACTTCTTGACGATGTTCTTACGGATGACCTTGAGAATCTTGCTCTGTTGCAGCATCTCTCTGGAGATGTTGAGGGGCAGATCTTCAGAGTCCACAACACCACGGATAAAGTCTGGAGGGGACAACGATTGGAGGAAGGAAAGCTTTTAGTGACGTTGCACCTTCAATCGCGAAGACAAAAAGTTTAGCAGAATTTGCAATGCATTCAACTTTTGTCACTGTACATAAAGCATCATCAGCAGGAAATAATGTTGAGCTGGACTTTTATAATCCATCAGGATTGGATGAAGAAAAAGCTCTTTTGACAACTTTTCCCAGACCGTTACATCAGCAGAAATCGAAAAGAGCAATTTCATATTGAATTTAAAAGGTATAAAGTTGACCGCAAAATGAAGTTGTTGTGATTTCAAACTCATGAGACTTCAATCTTGAAAACACAAATTAAGATATTTTTAATGAAACCCAAGAGGGTTCTGTTCCTCCATTGAAAGTCCAGGTAACCATAAAGGGCATAAAGGTATCGCAAAATTAATCCTTATGAATCAAGCGGTTTTATCCAAGAGATACAATTGCTTCGTATGATTAATAGATTTAATACATATGGTATATGTGAAAACTCAAACGCTCAAGCTTCCTTGGTTACCATGTGATGCACTACGTCTGCGTTTGTCAATAAAAACCCAAATTAAATCCGTCATACAAAGCGAATGCATCCCTTCACAAGACTGATTAAGCCACTTGATTCATATTACAATGACTTTATGGATCCAAGTTTTGGTTTGAACTTTCAATGGAGGGACAGAAACCTTTCAGGTTTCATTAAAAATATCAAAGCATTTCAAAGATTAAAGTTTTATGGGCTTGAAACATCATGAGTGACTTAAATGACAATATTCATTTGTGGGTGAACTATGCCTTTAAGGGCAAAGCTACTTACTCAGATACTCTGGGATGAGCTCCTCACAGCTGTCCATGATGAAGACCCTTCTGACGTACAGCTTGATGTTATTCTTCTTTTTCTTGTTCTCGAAGAGGTCGAAGGGGGCGCGGCGAGGGATGAAAAGAAGAGCGCGAAACTCCAGCTGACCCTCCACAGAGAAATGCTGCAGGACAAATGCATAAAAGTTATTTCATCAATTCTCAAACATTTTAATTTGAATATCATTCTGTAGCAACCATTACGTTACCTTGACAGCCAGGTGGTCTTCCCAATCGTTGGTCAGGCTCTTGTAAAACTCTCCGTACTCCTCGTTGGAGATGTCGTCAGGGTTGCGGGTCCAGATGGGTTTGGTTTTGTTCAGCTCCTCCTGGTCGATGTACTTCTCCTTGATCTTCTTCTTCTTCTTCTTGTCCTTGTCTTTGGAGTCCTCTTCATCATCTGAGCCGACGTCTTCTATCTTGGGTTTGTCTTCGCCTTCCTCCTTTTCCTCTTTCTCAGCCTTCTCCTCTTTCTCCTCCTCTGCCTCGTCGTCACTGATCTCCTTGTCGCGTTCCTTCTCCACCTGTGTGGATAGTTGATATTTTATTATTAGTCTTTGCAACACTACCAGAAAATAGGTCTGCGTAATTAATCAGAATAAAACCGAAACGATATGGGTCAAATCACATGGGCCCATTAATTTCCAATGCTTGAGCTAGGGCTGATTTTTCCAATAAATTCAAATGTAATGTTTTGCCTCGATTATATTTTTTAAAATCGAGAAATCATGATTTCATGAATCATGACAGTAATTTAGCACGATTTAAGGCAGCAGACTGCACACAATTTATTTATTTATTCATGGTTTAATGCCATATCAGCAGCAATGGCTATATTCATGGCAATTAGCAGTATCACTTCAATACATTGTATACCATAATTTAACAATTTTGTCTTAAAAACAAACACTATACAAAATCAGACATATATACCAATAGACTGCACACAATGTAACATATGCATGCTGCTTGGTGTGGATGCAGTCATTTGAGACTGCAAATGATGAGGTAATTTGATTAAATGTACTGGTTTATGACATTTTGGCAGTTAGAAATACATGCTCGATTTTAATATTTTAAGGTAGAATTAAATGAACTACTCAGCATTTTGTTCATGTACCCCCTTTTGTCACCTCACGTACCCCAGTTTGGGAACCACTGGTGTAATGGAAAGCAAAAACCTGTAAAAAACTACTACTGTATGTAGTGATATTATGATATTTCATTTTTGCATGATGGTGACAGGCTGAAAGATGCTGTCATTTTCTATTTTTACCAAGCATTTGCTGTTAACAGCAGCCTATTTTGGTGTTATTTATTGCTATTACTTTTTGGCTAAGACATATATAGCATCATATTTTATATTATTTCTGAGTATATAGGATGCGTTTAAGATAAGTTTATTTTTGCAGAAAATATGCATGAAAAGCATGAAAGCAAATATAAAATTTAACAAAGTTGTAATTTGTTTTACATTTACACCATTGATCACTTCAGATGTGGTGCACTTGGAATAGAACTTTATTTAACCAGATAGTTGTTAAAGATAAATTTGTTTCAAGTAACATCATCACAATTAATGTTTTTAATAATAATGCAATTTAATCCCCACCAGAACACTACTAACGAAACCGAATCCCACTTACGAAGAGAGTGATTGGGTATCCGATGAACTGAGAGTGTTTCTTGACCACTTCCTTCACCCTCTTCTCCTCGACGTACTCGGTCTGATCTTCTTTCAGGTGAAGAATGACTCTGGTTCCACGGCCAATGGGCTCACCTGAAGATCGACAGGTGTGTGAACATCAACATCACCCTTAATATAGCATGTGTGTCTTCAAAGACAAGCTGGTAACATACCATGGTCCACCTTGACTGTGAAAGAGCCGCCAGCGGACGACTCCCAGGCGTACTGCTCGTCATCGTTGTTTTTAGTGATGACCGTGACCTTTTCAGCCACCAGGTAGGCGGAGTAGAATCCCACACCAAACTGCCCAATCATGGAGATGTCGGCACCAGCCTGGAAAGATAGAAAAAAATAAAACGTTAGAGACTAAATTTAATGTAGACATATTGATAAACAATGGCAAATACATCACCTGCAGAGCCTCCATGAAGGCCTTTGTCCCGGACTTTGCGATGGTACCCAGGTTATTGATGAGATCGGCTTTGGTCATTCCAATACCGGTGTCAATAATGGTAAGAGTGCGTTCATGAACGTTGGGGATAATGTCGATCTTCAGGTCCTTGCCACTGTCCAGTTTGGTGGGATCTGTCAAACTTTCATACCTGATTTTGTCAAGAGCCTGTTGAGTAGAGACAACAAAATTGGTAAATAGCCGCAACTACATAGTATCAAAATGTAAAAGACACAACTGAGAAATATGGTTGGAATCACTTGATAAAATGATAAAAATATTGACAGCCAATCCTGCATTAAGAGCTCACGATTTAAAATGACAGATGACAAAACTGTAGCGAACATTATACTTTGGTGTGGACCAGGGGTGTAGCGTATTCGTATCGAACCATTTCGGTACAGGGCTTTCGGTTCGGTGCACGTGTACCGAAGCATTACATTGCAACATTGTAGCCTAACCACCAATAATCGCAATAAGCTCTGCATTTTGTTACTTTCGATAAGAAACAAAGTGTCATCCTTCAAATTCTGTCCACGAAATTTAAACAGAAAATGCCGTTTTGATGCTCTTTGATGTGGCATGAGAGGGGTACAGGCGTCTCAGTTCAACTGGCAAGCGAGTGAACGCGATCGTCTCTTCCTCTTTAATACTAGTTACAGAATAAACGTGAATGAACATCTGAAGGTATGTTGAAAGATACAGTACAACTTACCGAAACGGTCATATCTCGTGTAATTGCTCAGTGTTTCAACCACGTCAAAGACGTCAATGAACGCTTGTAAACAATATGTCATGTAGCATTTACCTCAGAAAAGCCATTCAGTGTCCAAAGTTTGTTAGTTCACTAGAGAAATGAAGTATTTCGCTAAATATATGCACTGAATTATCCTATATAATCATTTTACTTAACCTTTTAGTGATGTCCTGATTAGGCTATTTAATGTACCAGTCAAAAGTTTGGAAACCAAGTCTCTTATGCTCATTAAGACTGCATTTATTTCATAATAAATACAAAAAAAAATTTTTATGAAATATTACTACAATTTAAAATGATGGTTTTCCATTTTAATATACTTTAAAGTATAATTTCTGTGATGCAAAACTGAATTTTCAGCATTATTACTCCAGTCTTCAGTGTCACATCTCATTCTAATATGATGATTTGATACTCCGTTATTATCAATGTTGGAAACAGTTGTGTTGGAAACAGGATTCATTGATGAATAAAAGGTTAAAAAGAACAGCATTTATTCAAAATAGTAAAGATTTATATTGTTAGAAAAGATTTATATCACTTTTTATCATTTTAACACATCCGTGCTGAATAAAAGTATTAATTTCTTTCAAAAAGAAAAAGAAAAAAGAAAAAAAAAAATCACTGACCCCAAACTTTTGAATGGTAGTGTATATTGTTACAAAAGATTTATATTTTAAATAAATGCTGAATTTTTTTTTTTTTTTTTTACTTTTTATTAAAAGAATCCTGAAAAAGTATCACAGGTTATAAAATGATATTAAGCAGCACAACTGTTTCCAACATTGATAATAAATCAGCATATTAGAATGATTTCTGAAGGATCATGTGACACTGAAGACTGGAGTAATGATGCTGAAAATTCAGCTTTGATCACAGATATAAATTATATTTTAAAGTATATTAAAATAGAAAACCATCACTTTAAATTGTAATAATATTTCACAAAATTTTAGTTTTTGTCTGTATTTATTATGAAATAAATGCAGCCTTAATGAGCATAAGAGACTTGGTTCAAAAACATTAAAAATAGTAATGTTTCCAAACTTTTGACTGGTAGTGTATGTTTAAATAAATTTGTCATGAAAATGACAGCCACTGTGTAGAAATGATTATATTAACAACGAATTGGAGTAAAAACATTTAGAAGTTAATGCAAAAACTGCAGCTTACATGTTTGCATAGGCCTACAATGCGTTATTTGAGTGTTGATTATTTTAATCAAAAAAAATAAAAAGCAATTGAATTTAGTCTAATAGTTGGGGCTCGGTTGTTAACATCTAATATTACAGTAGCATAATGTTCAAGTAAGGGCTCCCTACATAGTTTATAGCATCAACAGAGATAATTTATCCTTAAACTTAGTTATAATTTAATTTAATACATTTAAAGACAAAAACAAAATTTATAAAGTAAACCAATTTTATGTTCAATTCTCACCTGCTGTACCGAACCGTGACTTCAAAACCGAAGTATGTACCGAACCGTGAGTTTTGCGTACCTTTACAGCCCTAATATAGTTATCATTCTTGGTTCAGACAAATATTAGACACTAGGAAACACAGTCTATCATGTGTCTTACATCAGAGGCGTTGGAGATGAGCTCCCTGAGGAAGATCTCTTTGTTGGAGTAGAAGGTGTTGATAATGAGAGACATCAGCTGGGCAATCTCTGCCTGGAAGGCAAAGGTCTCGGCCTCCTCATCTTGGCGCATTTCTTCAGGCATCTGAGGGAATAACAGATTCAGATCCATCAACAAGGTTTAACACATTTTAAAATAAAATGCACATTATTGGTGATTTTGTTTATTCATGTCCAAGTTGACCACAAAAAGTCAGTAGGTTCGTTAAAAGAAAATGAAAGTGTGAATCATTTCCATCAGTTGTAATACGGTTACACAAGAAAAACAGGCCCATTAAAAAGGCCCGGATGCGGAAGAACATGGCGCAGAAGGACAATGAGCGCAACACGTGTTTTACTGCTGCAATCCTTGAGATTAAACCGATTTAGATGCGTTTCGCTTATTTTAACTGACCAGAATAAATACCAGTTTTTGTGTCACTTCTTCAATAACTTAAAACGCTTATAGACTAAGTGAAATTAAAAAGATACGATAGCTTTAAATAATCCAACCACCCAGTCAGGTCATCTGCGACTCTTCGCAGTGTGACGGTGAATAAATATACATATGAATTAAGGCAAAATAAATGACCATTAACACCACGAGCATCAGTTTTACAGCACTATAAACCACTGCACCTGTTCGTCAACTCATTAAATAGCCATGAAACACAAATTAACATTATATCCGACGTTAACGTCCGATTTGTTTTAGAAGATAAACAAAGAAGAAGTCTTATGATAAATGACGGTCTGTGAATGACGGAAAACAGTGGCTCTTAACCGGCATCCGCATCATTACAGTACCGGCCAAAATAGCGATTGAAATAAATGACGAGTAACCCGATTAAACATCATTCTGCTAGTTTCTATTAGTTCCTGAAAATATATAGAATCGATTTAGACTGAGATCGAAGGTTTACCTTGGTTAGTTTCGTTGATTTTTGATGGTTTAATCGCCACAGAAACAGCTGATCTCCCCTACACTGATACTCAGGGAAGCAGAGGAGAGAATCCCGCGTGCGCGGCTCTTTTCTTTATACTCCGCCTATGAATGTGCGGCTGTATCCCTCCGCGCTGACTCACTGCGAGCCACTTTAACGCTTTTAACAAAGAAATATACTCTTTTATCTGTGTAAATTGCATTTATTCAGTGTCACAAGCGTAGTGTTTTTACTATCTACTTTAAATATAAATAACTTATAAATAATTGACATAATATAATGATATTTTAATTCAGAAATGATTGGAAAAACAATAAAAACGCAATTTTTTCAACATGAAAACGTCTAGAGATAATTATTGGAGATTATAGGCCTCGGAATGAGTCTTTTTTATTAAAACATAGCAGGTTTATAATAAAAACCTAATGATTTCCTTGCGGATATTTGTAAATGATCTCTAAACATGATTATTTGTAATAGTTTTAAAATCTGAGACGTTTATAAACATGAACAAATTTAAGGTAGTAAGACAAACAGTTATAAAATCAGGTAATATTTGAGGAGATGCGCGCAAAATGTGTACTTCACTGATAGGAAGGTCTTTATACAATTCTCACGTTCTCAAAATAGTTTTTGTCATGATAAACATGAAATAGTCAAATAGTTAGGAAATTTAGCGAAAGAAATAAACATAATAAAGCGTAATCGATCGCACTACGTTTTGCATCGGAAGAACATCAGGCGTTATGACTAGCGGCGCTTTGTCTCTTTCCAGCACTTTCCATGAAAATCCCGCCTTCGTTGACGTCACCTGTCACTCAAATGCGAACATGAACAAGAAATGTCCGGGTTATATTTCAACCTAAAATCAAAATGTTAGAAATTATATCTCAAAAAATACGTTAATTTTGAGGTAAAGTTGACCTTGAAATATATTGACCGTTTTGTGAGATTATCAAACTGGTACATTTTCTTTGTGCAGCTGTTCAGTTGATTTAATACAAATATAAAAGCTTTAGAAGTTAATTAACAATTCTGCTACAGTACAACAATAATAGAACAGCAATTTATAGGGACGTAATGTTTGTTAATCTGCAAATGTTTACATATTACTTATATTTTGCAAAGGTGAATATTAAATAGAATAAATATTAACAATTTAGCTAAATTATTACAATTTAAAAAAGGGTAACTAAATACTATTATCATGCTATATTGTTGTTGTTTTTTTTTTAATTAATTCTTTTAACAGATAATAATAATAATAATAATAATATGTTTTATTTATTTAGCCTTTTATTTATAGTGCCTTTCAAGAACCCATAAATAAGATATTCATTTTTGTAAATCATTATTATAATTTTTATGAAGTACATCCTAAATCTTATTCTATGTAACAAATGAAATATGCTGAAAATCAATGAACAAGATCAAGATTTGTTGTTGTATTTTCTTGTAATTTGTTTATTTTATTATGTTGTTTTGTAATCAGAGGTCTTTTAACTTGCCTATTATTTTCCCAGAATTCCATTTCACCGGAAACTGCAGGTTCGATCGCTCGTTGCTTTTACCACGGATCCGGTGAACTTTCCGTGCGAGAAGCGAGTTGATATCGATTTGATTTGAGTGAGTAATATTTATTAAACTATTAGTTATCTTTTTGAGTTCATATTTTCATTGTCTCGCACAAGACTTTGATAAAACGAATTAATTCGTTGAGAGAGGTCAAAATAAAGGCTTTTTGTGAACGTTAGCTCGCGGCTAGCTGTTACCCGGTATGACTGAAACGATTCCCGCTGTTATTTTTTGACAAACCGGTCTGATTTATTGGTTTAAAATGATTAAATACCACAAAAGCAACATAATTCCACCGCTTAAGCGCGTTAACTATCATACACCTGTTTATTTGCGTAGCTAACGTCAATGATTAGTCACATTGGGAGACGTTATACCAATGTGAAATCGGCCTTGGAATTGATTTCAGACCACTTCGCTGATTTTAGGTCTTTCGGTTAATCTAAACTCGATTTCAGTCCTTCAATCTCATTTTAGGTTGATTTTCAGTCTTTACATGTGATTTCAAGTTCATTTCAGCACTTTCAGCTTGTTCGCAGGTGACTTTTTATTTATGACAGGATGATTTCAGCTCATTTAGATTAATTTCAGACATTTCAGCTGATTTCAGGTTTATTTCAGACCTTTCAGGTCGATTTCTGGCTGATTTAGAGCTGATAAATAAGCTTGTTTGATTATGTGCTGTTACTGTGAAATGTACAATTTAACAGCTTTATACTCAAGCACATTCATTGCATCTGTGTGAAGTAATCCTAATATAGACTAAAAATGTGAGGGGAATTGCAGAACTAACTTAAGAGAAGATCTTAGCAGCCTAAACATTTTTGACATATCATTGACAAGCTTCTGTTATTTACAGTCATTAATGATATGTGTTTCTCTTGTGTATAAGGTGGGTGTTTTGCCCAAGATGTCTTTCCCTCCTCATCTCAACCGGCCACAAATAGGCATCCCAACGATGCCACCAGGAATCCCTCCACCACAGTTTGCTGGATTTCCACCATCGATGCCTCCCGGTAATTAAGATAAATTGGATAAATCAGACCTTCTAATGTGTTAGCAATGGCAAAGTCATGGGTTCAATTCACAGGAACACCATGTAAACCTTAAAGGGTTAGTTCACCCAAAAATGAAAATAATGTCATTAATTACTCACCCTCGTGTCGTTCCACACCCGCAAGACCTTCGTTCATCTTCGGAACCCGAATTAAGATATTTTTGTTGAAATCCGATGGCTCAGTGAGGCCTGCATAGGGAGCAATGACATTTCCTCTCTCAAGATCCATTAATGTACTAAAGACATATTTAAATCAGTTCATGTGAGTACAGTGGTTCAATATTAATATTATAAAGCAATGAGAATATTTTTGGTGCGCCAAAAAAAAACAAAATAACGACTTATTTAGTGATGGCTGATTTCAAAACACTGCTTCAGGAAGCTTCGGAGCGTTATGAATCAGCGTATCGAATCATGATTCAGATCGCACGTCAAACTGCTGAAATCACGTGACTTTGGCGCTCCGAACTGCGGATTCGACACACTGATTCATAACGCTCTGGGATCTTCATGAAGCAGTGTTTTGGAATCGGCCATCACTAAATAAGTCGTTATTTTGTTTTTTTGGCGCACCAAAAATATTCTCGTCACTTTATAATATTAATATTGAACCACTGTACTCACATGAACTGATTTAAATATGTTTTTAGTACATTAATGGATCTTGAGAGAGGAAATGTCATTGCTGGCTATGCAGGCCTCATCGGATTTCATCAAAAATATCTTAATTTGTGTTCTGAAGATGAACTAAGGTCTTACGGGTGTGGAACGGCATGAGAGTGAGTAATAAATGACATTATTTTCATTTTTGGTTGAACTAACCCTTTAAATTTGCTTAAATATCAAGTTTAATCCACCTGGTTTACTTTGTCATACAAGTCACCTATTATAATAATTAAAAATTAGGGTGAATATTTTCTAATAATGTTGTTTTTTCATCCCATAGGAACCCCAATGATTCCTGTCCACATGGGGATTATGACTCCTGCCCCTACGGTAATATTTGTTAATTATAGGGAAAATAATTATTAATTTGTATTAGCTGTCTAGTTGTTTCAAGTCTAAATGTATGCAAGTATTTTCCACTATAAAAAGTATTTATTTTGTACTTTTTTTCTGAAGTATTTTGCTCAGAAATTTCTTAAAAGGGTGTTTTTTTTTTCATTGCTGAAAAGTAAATTCAAAATGTTTGATACTGAAGAACTAAGACAGTAACAGTCTAGTTAAAACAAGGCAGGCTTTTCAATAAAATAACACAAGGATCAATGATATTTAATCAATTATTTATTATACAGAGTAATAAACAGCAATATTTACTTGCGTATCGTCGCTGTTAGGCGGAAACTTCGTATCTCTATGTTTCGTCATTTTTATTTTATTTTATTTTTATAAATCATTACTATTAGTCACCCTTTATGTCTGTCTGTGGGTTTTGCAAATATTTAACAAATGAAAAGTATTAAAAAGAGCTTGTGACTAAACCTTGTATCTCCATTGGATCCTCAAACTGTCTGTCAAACCTCATAACTCCACCCGCTTCTTGAATCTTGAATGAAGTGGCGGACGCAGTTTGGACGGTCTCTGCTTGTTTGCAATGCAACGGTAAATAAAGAACAATATATATAGGTTAATGTTTTATGTATTTGCAGTGTCTTAGTCTAGCATTTGTAATCGAGTTATAGCCAATACTTAAATAGCTTGTGCAAAGCACTTCATCTTTTATAACATGAGATTTTGGCCCTATCAAAAACAAAAACAAAACAGAGCACCCACATAGCTACAATGAACTTTATCACTTGTAAGTTGATGAAAGTGTAATTCTGATGCACTTACTGCCTCAGACGCAGCCTTTACAATGATATAAAACAAGTATGCATAAAATGCATGAAACAAGTATGTCAAAAACCTTGCAACTCCATTTGAGCTTGATTTTGGTAAAATGTTGTTAATATAATGACACATGCAAGTGTCTGACCACATATAAAGTCACAATATCATCTATAACAATGCGTTGTTTAATTACATAGAAGGTTTCCGACGCACAGCGACGATATGTTTGTACAAAAACATTTTAGTACGAAAATACGCCATAGTGATGCTTGAATCAGTATTTCAGAGAGAAACCATGTGCCAGTTTTTTATCAATCACAATCACATTTTTTGTCACATGGCTGCATATTAATTGTGATGTGATGTATCAGGTTCTTGTGCCCACGACGATGTCTGTGGTTAGTAAAATGGCTGCTCCCAGGAAGGAAAGTGCAGCTGCTAGGGCAAAAGATGACGATGACAACAACGGTCCCACAACCACTGTATTTGTGGGGAACATCTCTGAGAAAGCCTCTGACATGCTCATCAGACAGCTGCTGGCCGTGAGTATGACCACATCAGCTCCAGTGACTCCAGTCTTAAAGGGATAGTTCACCCAAAAATGAATTTTGTCATCATTTACTCACCCTCACATCGATCACCGAATATAAACAAAAGCTCAACCGAACCTGCTTGATGCGTGAGAACAAACCTCTTCCAGAAGCTCAAACGTGCTGCGTAACACTAGAATGAACATCATTGGTTTTTGTTGAAGCTCAAACGTGCTGCATAACACCAGAATGAACCTCATTGGTTCCTGCTGAAGCTCAAACGTGCTGCGTAACACCAGAATGAACCTCATTGGTTCCTGCTGAAGCTCAAACGTGCTGCATAACACTAGAATGAACCTCATTGGTTCCTGCTGAAGCTCAAACGTGCTGCGTAACACGAGAATGAACCTCATTGGTTCCTGCTGAAGCTCAAACGTGCTGCGTAACACGAGAATGAACCTCATTGGTTCTTGCTGAAGCTCAAACGTGCTGCGTAACACCAGAATGGTGTTCCTGCTGAAGCTCAAACGTGCTGCGTAACACGAGAATGAACCTCATTGGTTCTTGCTGAAGCTCAAACGTGCTGCGTAACACCAGAATGAACCTCATTGGTTCCTGCTGAAGCTCAAACGTGCTGCATAACACTAGAATGAACCTCATTGGTTCCTGCTGAAGCTCAAACGTGCTGCGTAACACGAGAATGAACCTCATTGGTTCTTGCTGAAGCTCAAATGTGCTGCGTAACACCAGAATGAACCTCATTGGTTCCTGCTGAAGCTCAAACGTGCTGCATAACACTAGAATGAACCTCATTGGTTCCTGCTGAAGCTCAAACGCGCTGCGTAACACTAGAATGAACCTCATTGGTTCTTGTTGAAGCTCAAACGTGCTGCGTAACACCAGAATGAACCTCGTTGGTTCTTGCTGAAGCTCAAACGTGCTGCGTAACACTAGAATGAACCTCATTGGTTCTTGTTGAAGCTCAAACGTGCTGCGTAACACCAGAATGAACCTCGTTGGTTCTTCCAGAAGCTCAAACGTGCTGCGTAACACCAGAATGAACCTCATTGGTTCCTGCTGAAGCTCAAACGTGCTGCGTAACACTAGAATGAACCTCATTGGTTCCTGCTGAAGCTCAAACGTGCTGCGTAACACTAGAATGAACCTCATTGGTTCCTGCTGAAGCTCAAACGTGCTGCGTAACACCAGAATGAACCTCATTGGTTCTTGCTGAAGCTCAAACGTGCTGCGTAACACCAGAATGAACCTCAATGGTTCTTGCAGAAGCTCAAACGTGCTGCGTAACACCAGAATGAACCTCATTGGTTTTTGTTGAAGCTCAAACGTGCTGCGTAACACCAGAATGAACCTCGTTGGTTCCTGCTGAAGCTCAAATGTGCTGCGTAACACCAGAATGAACCTCGTTGGTTCTTGCTGAAGCTCAAACGTGCTGCGTAACACTAGAATGAACCTCGTTGGTTCTTCCAGAAGCTCAAACGTGCTGCGTAACACCAGAATGAACCTCAATGGTTCTTGCAGAAGCTCAAACGTGCTGCGTAACACAAGAATGAACCTCATTGGTTCCTGCTGAAGCTCAAACGTGCTGCGTAACACCAGAATGAACCTCATTGGTTCCTGCTGAAGCTCAAACGTGCTGCGTAACACCAGAATAAACCTCATTGGTTCCTGCTGAAGCTCAAACGTGCTGCGTAACACTAGAATGAACCTTGTTGGTTCTTGATGAAGCTCAAACGTGCTGCGTAACACCAGAATGAACCTCATTGGTTCCTGCGGAAGCTCAAACGTGCTGCGTAACACCAGAATGAACCTCAATGGTTCTTGCAGAAGCTCAAACGTGCTGCGTAACACAAGAATGAACCTCATTGGTTCCTGCTGAAGCTCAAACGTGCTGCGTAACACCAGAATGAACCTCATTGGTTCCTGCTGAAGCTCAAACGTGCTGCGTAACACCAGAATAAACCTCATTGGTTCCTGCTGAAGCTCAAACGTGCTGCGTAACACTAGAATGAACCTCGTTGGTTCTTGATGAAGCTCAAACGTGCTGCGTAACACCAGAATGAACCTCATTGGTTCCTGCGGAAGCTCAAACGTGCTGCGTAACACCAGAATGAACCTCGTTGGTTCTTCCAGAAGCTCAAACGTGCTGCGTAACACCAGAATGAACCTCATTGGTTCCTGCTGAAGCTCAAACGTGCTGCGTAACACCAGAATGAACCTCATTGGTTCCTGCTGAAGCTCAAACGTGCTGCGTAACACCAGAATGAACCTCGTTGGTTCTTGCAGAAGCTCAAACATGCTGCGTAACACTAGAATGAACCTCATTGGTTCTTGCAGAAGCTCAAACATGCTGCGTAACACCAGAATGAACCTCATTGGTTCTTGCAGAAGCTCAAACGTGCTGCGTAACACCAGAATGAACCTCATTGGTTCCTGCTGAAGCTCAAACGTGCTGCGTAACACCAGAATGAACCTCATTGGTTCCTGCTGAAGCTGAAACGTGCTGCGTAACACTAGAATGAACCTCATTGGTTCTTTGTTCATCATATAAAGTGTTTGAGTCTCTTCAGAAAATTTGGATTAAACCGCTCAATTCATATGGATCAGTTTTACGATCTCTTTATGAACTTTTTAAAGTGTCAAAGTGGTAGTTGCATAGCTGTCAATGGAAGGACAGAAATTGCTCAGATTTCATTAAAATTATCTTCATTTGTGTTCCGAAGATGAATAAAAAAAAGTCTTGCGGGTTTGGAATGACATAAAGGTGAGTAATTAATGACAGAATTTAAATTTTTTTAGGTAAACTATCCCTTTAAAGAATAACGATACAGTCTTGTGCACTCAGCAATGTAGAGAACTTTGCACCAGAGATGAAAAAGTTTCACTTGATAATGGTTTGTGTTTTGAAGGATTAGACCACTTTCAAATAAAATTTTCCTGATAATTTACTCACCCCCATGTCATCCAAGATGTTCATGTCTTTCTTCAGTCGAAGGTTTTTGATGAAAACATTCCAGGATTATTCTCCTTATAGTGGACTTCAATGGACTCCAAACGGTTGAAGGTCAAAATTACAGTTTCAGTGCAGCTTCAAAGAGCTTTAAATGATACCAGACGAGGAATGAGGGTCTTATCTAGCGAAACGATCGCTCATTTTCGAAAAAAATACAACTGTATATACTTTATAAACACATTCATATTCATTCATAAAACGAGTCCACTGAAGTCCACTATAAGGAGAATAATCCTGGAATGTTTTCATCAAAAACCTTCATTTCTTTTCGACTGAAGAAAGAAAGACATGAACATCTTGGATGACATGGGGGTGAGTAAATTATCAGGAAATTTTATTTGAAAGTTGACTAATCCTTTAATCTAAATTGAAATAATCTTAGTTACATTTCATACTTAGTGTCAGTTTGATTCATATTGACGATAACCAATTGTGTTTCAGAAATGTGGTTTGGTGTTGAGCTGGAAACGAGTTCAAGGCGCCTCAGGGAAACTCCAAGGTAAATATGTTTTTAACACCTTATCTCATTTCATTTAAGCTCAGTTTGTTGGCAGTGTATGTTGTGAAAGTGCCAGACTGGCTACTTACAGACATTTTTTTTTGTTTTTTTTGCTTTCAGCGTTTGGTTTCTGTGAGTACAAAGAGCCAGAATCTACTCTACGAGCTCTACGGCTGCTACATGAGCTGCAGATTGGAGAAAAGAAACTTCTGGTCAAAGTCGATGCCAAAACCAAAGCACAACTGGATGAGTGGAAAGCAAAGAAGAAGACCGCCAGTGAAAATGGAGTTAGTATGATACTAGTTTGATATCAGGCTGATACTAAAATAAAAAGTACTGTTTACTTAAACAGTGTTTACTTATTGAGAAGAGTATTTGTGTTTTCAGTTGCATCTTAGATTTTGCAACTGGTATCAACAATTGTGAAATTTCACTGATATTTTGTGACAACATCAGATGCGTTTAGCCACAAAAAGATACTGAGTTGGGATCTTCTGTGTGTCTTGCAGAATGGCAAGGCAGAGGACGCTGGTGAAGAGGAAGAGGAGGTTCTGGATGAAGAAACTAAGAAGCGGGACCAAATTGTTAAAGGTGCTATTGATGGCCTGATCCGGGAGTACTCAAGCGAGCTCAATGCTCCATCACAGGACGACGAGTCGAGTCGCCGCAAAAAGAGGAGAGACAAGAAGGGCGAGGTTGGCTTTAGTTCATTTTGCTCATAATGACCATTTTCACCTGAGATTTGGAGGCAAATTACAGTCTATTAGCCTTTTATAGGTCTATTAGTAAATCTGTTGACTTTAGTAAATCTTTGTTTCATTATATGCCAACAGTGACAGTCCAAAAATGGCAAAAAGCACTTCTTGTGTTTTGTCCCCAAGTTTGCATGCCTGCAATTTAAGAAGTATTAAAGATATCTTAATATCTTTTTTTTATTTTGGTTTTTAACAAACATTTCTTTTTGGTTTCTTCATTTTAAAGACCCTATATGGTTAAATCCTAGAGATATTGAGATCTTAATGCAGATTCCTGAGTAAACTGGTCAATTTTAGTGGTCGAAAATCATGTGGGTCACTTTGCATACAGCTGCTACTTTTTTCTTTTAAAAGAGGAATATTTGAAGTACAAATAATGTTGAAACTAGAAATGTCTAGTTTTTTTATATCAACACAATTGAGTAGAGCATACCTGTCTGAGTGCCATAAATATTCCTTTTCCAAAGTTTGCACGCATGTAACTAAAAGTATTAAAGATATTTCAATATGATTTTAGATTCTGGTTCTGAACATACTTTTCTTTTAAAATCTTAATTTTCAAGGCCCTATATAGTTCATTCCCATAGATCTCAATGAGGCTCCATGTTCAATTTGTTGAATTTTACCCATGGTCAAAAACCAAATGTGTCATTTTGACCCCCCTCTACAAAATAGTGGATTACTCAGTCAATATACATTAATGACATTTAATATTTTGGCTTTCATCGGTATTTATATTTGTCTTTCTTCAGGAAAAAATATTAACAAAATCAAAAATTTAATACGGAAGTTTCTGAAAATTGGT
Organism: Ancherythroculter nigrocauda; assembly: GCA_036281575.1. Lineage (NCBI taxonomy): Eukaryota > Metazoa > Chordata > Actinopteri > Cypriniformes > Xenocyprididae > Ancherythroculter > Ancherythroculter nigrocauda. The sequence goes on along the minus strand of VTFQ01000014.1, from coordinate 49,236,629 downwards.
TGATTTGACATGGAATGACCCATTTTATAAATTAATATATTTTAAAATGTAATTTATTTCTGTGATCAAAGCTGAATTTTCTGCATCATTACTCCAGTCTTCAGTGTCACATGATCCTTCAGAAATCATTCTAATATGATGATTTGATGCTCAAGAAACATTTATGATTATTATCAATGTTGAAAACTGGGACTTAATATTTTTGTGAAAACTGTGATAAACTACCATTCAAAATGGTAGTAGTGTTAATTTTGACAGCAAATTTTGATTTAGTTTTAGTCATAGTCTTTTGACTAAAATGCCATTTAGTTTTAGTCATATTTTAGTCATCGGAAATTGTTTTAGTTTTAGTCTAGTTTTAGTCGACTAAATCTACAGTAGAATTAGTCGACTAAAATCTAATTTAGTTAAATTGTAAGCATTAAGCATTTCCAATAAAAATGCTTCCACAGATCCAATACACTGATAGAGGCACATCTGATATTCCCCAAACTGTTTATGTTCACCCAACTGTACTTTGCTCACCAAAGCGGACGGTTTTTGACCGTTCAAGTGCAAAAACACGTGAAAGAGCAAAATTCAGTACTTTTCAGGGATTGACACACTTATCATTGAGGTAGGCTACTATTATAGATTTCATTTAAAAAAATTTATTAGATTTGATTTTTAGTTTTTCCTGCTTTCATTGTAATTTTAGTTAAAAGTTTTAGTAATTTTTTGTGTTTATGTCTTTTAGTTTTTGCTTTTAAATGTCTATAACTTTTTATTTTTTGTTTATTTTAATACCTCAGGTTAAGCTAAAGCTTAGAAACTATTAAGTTTACATTTTTATAAGTTTACATTTTTATATATTTATCTATTATTTCAGTTAATGTTTATTTCAAGTAATGAAGATTTCTTTGGTTTTAGGTTTAGTTAACAATAATAACCCTTATACTTGTAAAATATATTGAATAATGTGTCAAATAATGTTCTTAGTCTTTCCTTCCTGTGACAGAAGATACAGTGGTTTACTATGAATTAAACAGAAATTAAATTAAATACAGTTTATTGTTTAAACAAAATAACAATAATGACCAGGAAAAAAATAATAATTATAAACCATCCCGAAATACACCGTGACTCTTATTCTGGAATGTCTGCAGTCTGCACTGTAGCAGGCTGCTCATGAGGGAGATAAATATGCATTCTTACATCCGTCTAAAACATGCTACCATATAAACATAGTGTAGTAAACATTGTCATAATTCATCAACATTAGCTTATAAGCAATCGCATGGCATAAATGTGCACTATTCATTAATTGCGCATCAGTCAGATGTGCTGCTGCACGAGCCTGTAGAGGGCGCAACAGCGCCGCGTTTCCCGCGGTTAGATCAGCACATTACAATTCAAATGTGCGCATCTTACACACATGACAGCAGACCTGACAGGATATCTTCCCTCTCTTTCATTTTCGTCTCGTTTTTATTCGTTGACGAAAATTAGAGTAGAGTTTAGTCATAGTTTTAGTCATTCAAAACGTATTTTTATTTAGTCATCGTCTCGTTTTCGTCCGTGAAAAAATGTCGTTGACGAAAATTATGACGAAAATTATTCGTCAACGAAATTAACACTGAATGGTAGGGTAAAAAAGATAGAAATTAATACTAATATTAAAAGTGAGTTTCATTAAATTTATCAAAAGTGATTAAGGCATTTATAATGTTACAAAATATTTTTTTCGATTTTCTTTTAAATGCTATTTGCTGAAATCTCTATTAATCAAAGAATCCTGAAACAAAAATATTAAGCAGCAAAAACGGTTTTCAAACCAATATTAATCTAGCACCAATAAAGATTTGGCATCAAATCATCATATTAGAATGATTTCTGAATGATCATGTGACACTGAAGACTGGAGTAATGATGCTGAAAATTCAGCTTTGATCACAGGAATAAATTACATTTTTAAAAAATATATTTCTATATTGATCAAATGTCAGAGACTTCTTTTGAAAACATAAGAAGTGATCGCCACACATTTGCCTTCCATAATGTCAGTCATATAAGTAGATAAGGTCGCATGTTAACCATGTTCTCCATTTCCTGTCTTTGGCTGTTTAGGACGACATCAATGCCATGGAAATGGAAGATGACAAAAGAGATTTGATTTCCAGGGAGATCAACAAATTCCGCGATACCCATAAGGTAAAATACTTGCTAATTTACTCCATATCTCAGGTAGAGCACAACAGCCTCTTACACCTAGTTTAGTTTGACAACATACCAGCATGAATAAGATTACAGCAAAACCTTGATTACATTTAATATTTAATTTGATATAGAGCAGAAATTAGGCCTCACTTGAGTCCAGAGCATTTGTAGCACTGTAAACTGTAGCGTGGCCTCCATGTTAAGGGTGGGAAATGTAGTCACACATACAATGCATGGACGTTCTGTGCACTTACCTAAAAGCTAATCTATTCATTAAACCCCACCATTATGATAGAGATCATATGGTGACTAAACCAAGATGAATCTCACAGCTTTGGAAAAAGTTGCAAGGATAGGATGTAAGTATGAGCTTTCCATTTATCTCTACTTGTACCGGGCGCCCCCTTCAGGAGGACTCGCACAGGGGCAACTGCACCGACTCGATCTGATAGCAGCTTTTGCTCATGCGGGGTGGATTTAATATCGAAATAATATCAAGGGGTGTCAAAAGAGTGTGTGAGATCAACTCTACGGTGTTTATAAACACGATAAGCTGGTAAACTACATATTTTCTGGTTCTCCAAGACATGGGCGGCCAGTGAACCTGTGTGGGTCTGCTAGTAAAAGTGATGTTGGTGCTATAATAAATACTGCTGACTTGAATAACAGTGATTTGGCCCATTCGGCTCTTGTGAAAGTAGGGGGCGCCCCTCCACAGCACACGGACTTTCTGAAGATTTTACAGGTATGAATTCGCTTTGTGATTGAGTCTGCCAGCACCTCTCTTCATTCCTGCTTGCTTGCACTCTTTTCTTTTCCTGTTAAGTGTTTAAGTGTGTTTGTGTGCTCACTGAATGTCTACTTTTTTAGTATTCTTTCTTTTTTTTAGTATTCTCACATTTTGTACGGCTAAAGTACAAAACCCATTTGGCGAATACAGAAAATAGCAGCCAACATCTAATTTATGAAGTATCCTAAACACTAAATATTTAACTTCAGCACATCATCCGTCTCGCACCAGTTGTGCGTAAGACATGAATGATTCCTCCAGTCATGCAGTTGGAGTTTCTAGCTGATCAAAATTACAATTACAATTGCAAAAAGTCCCATAGCTGAATTTTCAGCATCATTATTCAAGTCTTCAGTGTCACATGATCCTTCAGAAATCATTCTAATATGATGATTTGATGCTCAAGAAACATTTCTGATTATTATCAATGTTGAAAACAGTTTTTGCTGCTTCATATTTTTGTGGAAACTGCAATAATTTTTTTTTCAGGATTCTTTAATAAATAGAAAGTTAAATTAACAGCATTTATTTGCATTTATTAAAGCATTTATTAAATAGAAATCTTTTTTTTAACATTATGAATGTGACTTTTGATCAATTCAATGTGCCCTTGCTGAATAAAAGTATTAATTTCTTTTCTTTAAAAAAAAAAAAAAAAAGATCATGTAACACTGGAGTAATGATGCTGAAAATCACAGAAATAAGTTACATTTTACTATATATTCACAAAGAGAACAATTATATTAAATTGCAATTAGGGATGTGCAACAATTAATCACGATTAATCGTTTGCAAAATAAAAGTCTGTGTTTACGTAATATATGTGTGTGTTCTGTGTATAATAATTATGTATATATAAATACAGACACATACATGTATATATTTAAGAAAAATGTTATTTATATATAAAATATTTATATTTATATGTAATATAAAATATATATAAATATATATATTTATTTAAACATGCATATATTTCTTAAATTTATGTGTGTGTGTATGTGTGTGTATATATATATATATATATATATATATATATATATATATATATATATATATATATATATATATATATACATAATTATTATACACAGAACACACACATATATTACGTAAACACAGACTTTTATTTTGCAAACGATTAATCACGATTAATCGTTGCACATCCCTAATTGCAATATTATTTCAGAATATTAACTTATTTCCAAAACATTAAAAAATTGCAATGTTTCTAAACTTTTGACAGGCACTGTATATAATATATTTTTTTTAAAATATGTGGGTCAAAAACTGAAGTTTATTAACGGTTATTTTAGTATTATATACTATGTAGTATTTAATAATTTTAAATTAGATTTTTATTTTATATATTTTTAATTTATTTTAATTTTAGTTTAAGCTTGAGCAATTTTGTGCCTTTTTATTATTATTGTTTCTATTTAGCTTTCATTTATTTTGTTTTTAGTAATTTAGTAAATTTAGTACTTCAACTTAAACGTATTTTTTAGTTGCCAACGCAGCACTTCTATTGTTTGTTTATCTACTATCTAAATTTCAGCATTATTTGAATTAAATTGGACCAGTTAGTAACCACCCACATCACCCTAGCAAGTGAGTAGCAACATGCTACAATCCACACAGAACATATAGCAATACTTTTAAATGTGCAAGTAGTTAATAATATAATATTAGTTCTTATTAGTTAAAAATGAAGACCGATATTTCACTGATCTAAAGATTTGCATAGCCTACTAATCTATCCTGTCTTGTTTCCCTGTTAAACACAACCCAAATTCACCATTAGAAATGTTACTTTGAAGCAAAGTCAATTTAAAAGCATCCTTTTAATACGTTTATGTAATTGTTTTCGGCATAATGCCTGTGTCCAGAGTTTATTTTATTTTCCTGTCTTTTCTTCACCTCCTGTCTACATGTTCATTTGCTGCTGCTGTTCAGAGTTGCATAACACCCACGGTTATGAAATAGTTCAGCATGTTTCGTAGTAAAATTAGACTCTTTTAATTATATTTATAATTAATCCAGGGGACTTTAGTATTCTGGGAAGTAGAAGCTGTTGATAGATGTCACTCCAGATGGATATATTGGCAAACTGCGTTGTGAGAGCTGTTGAAATGAAGCTAAAGCCGTGGGTGTCATGCTGGACTTCAGTGCGTTTCATAATCGCTCAGTCAGATCCTCCGAGGCCCGTGTCTTCTGCAGTGGGGTAAGCAGTCTCTACACCTTCGTTTGTTGCCTTTTCTATCCAAACCACAGAGAAACTGCAAAGAAAAAGAAACAAATCTAACAAATACAGTATGCAATGCTCCTGTCACAACGTTTTCAAAATGTCTGGAAGTTGTTTGTCAGATTGTTGCAAGCAAAGAGAATAGTCTGTATTTTTTATTTTTCCTTGTGAATCCTTTGACCTGCTTTTCCTCCCAGGCCTAACAATAAAGGCTTGTAGGGCCACGGAAGCACTGTGAGTCGCTAGTCAACACCTGTAAGTGCACAAACAACTAGTTTCACAAGGATTGAAGCCTCTTTCTATTGATCATGTGATGAAACGGATATTGCAGCGCCCTCAACTGTTTCTCATCTAATTCAGTTGTTTGCAATGTCAAATTTATATCTCAGAAGTGGTTTCCAGGTTTCCTTTTATTCAAAATTTTAGTTTCCTCAAACTCAAAATCACACACTTCACTTTTAAGATCTGTTAATAATTAGATTTTTGATCATGTGACTCTGTAGATTCATGTTTGTTTTGCAAATCAAATTCCTGAAAAAAAAAAAGCTAATTTTAATAATTTTCTTAGACTTTTGGTCTCTTTATATGTGTTAATATGTGAATGGCAGGGACTGTAAACCACTTCCTCATAAAGTGATAGTGTTATGTAGTCGTCTTGCGCATGAGTAGTCGCTAATCTAAAAACTTACCTCCCCGTTTTCCCACAGAAATTGGAAGAAGAAAAGGGGAAGAGAGAGAAGGAGAGGCAAGAGCTGGAGCGCGAACGTAAGGAGAGAGACAAGGAGCGCGAGAGGGAACGCGAACGCCGAGACCGCGAGCGGGAGAAGGACCGAGAGAGGGAGCAGCGCGAGAGAGAGCGAGAACGCGAGAGGGAGAGAGAAAGAGATCGAGACCGCGAGCGCACGAAAGAGCGTGAGCGTGAGAGGGAGAGAGACTGGGAGAGAGACAGAAGTCGTGACCGCAGCGAAGACCGCAGTCGATCCAGGTACACCAAACCTCCTGTGATCAAGTGTTTGTGTCGTTTCCTTTCAAAGTTTCCACCAGTTTTCCCATCAGTTATCACTAATGCTCAATGATATATAAAATACTTTTTAACAATTTGTATTTTTATATATATTTTTTAATATTTTTATTCATAAAATAAAAAATTATATACAGTGGCATGAAAAAATATGTGAACCCCTTGCAGAATCTGTGAAAATGAGAATTATTTTAATAAAATAAGAGGGATAATAAAAAATGCATGTTATTTTTTTGTTTAGTACTGTTCTGAGTAAGATATTTTACATAAAAGATGTTTGCATTTAGTTCACAAGACAAAACAATAGCTGAATTTATTAAAATAACCCCATTCATAAGTATGTGAACCATTGATTCTCAATACTGTGTGTGGTCACCTGATGATCCACGACTGTTTTTGTGTTTTGTGATGGTTGTTCATGAGTCTCTTGTTTGTCCTGAGCAGTTAAACTGAGCTCTGTTCTTCAGAAAAATCCTCCAGCTCCTGCAGATTCATCAGTTTTCAAGCATTTTTGCATATTTGAACCCTTTACAGCAGTGACTGTATGATTTTGAGATCCGTCTTTTCACACTGAGGACAATTGATGGACTCAAACTCAACTATTAAAAAAGGTTCAAACATTCACTGATGCTCCAGAAGGAAACACGATGCATTAAGAGCCGGGGAGTGAAAACCTTTGAATTCAAATATCAAGGGAAATTGTACTTAATTTTTCTGCAGGGAAACATGCAAGTATCTTCTGTTGGTTCTGAAGGGCAGTACTAAATGAAAAACAATGATATTTAAACAAAATAAGACAAATTGTGACATCTTCATCCTGTTCAAAAGTTTTCACCCCTCGGCTCTTAATGCATCGTGTTTCCTTCTGGAGCATCAGTGAATGTTTGAACCTTTTTTAATAGTTGTGTTTGAGTCCCTCAGTTGTCCTCAGTGTGAAAACACAGATCTCAAAATCATTCAGTCACTGTTGGAAAGGGTTAAAATATGCAAAAAATGCTTGAAAACTGATGAATCTGCAGTAGCTGGAGGATTTTTCTGAAGAACAGAGCTCAGTTTAACAAGAGACTCATGAACAACCATCACAAAACACAAAAACAGTCGTAGATCATCAGGTAACCACACACAGTATTGAGAATCAATGCTTCACATACTTATGAATGGGGTTATTTTAATAAATTCAGCTATTGTTTTGTCTTGTGAACTAAATGCAAACATCTTTTATGTAAAATATCTTAAGACAGTATTAAACAAAAAAATAACATGCATTTTTTATTATCCCTCTTATTTTATTAAAATAATTTTCATTTTCACAGATTCTGCAAGTGGTTCACATACTTTTTCATGCCACTGTATATCAGCATTTTCACATTTATATCATTCTTATTTTATCAACATTTATATTTATGAATATTTGATATTTATTCATAATAAATATATATTAAGGCTGCATGATTAATCGCAATTGATACGAAATTGCTCTTAAACCAGTCTGGCTCAGTGCGATTATGAAATCGCAAAGGCAGCGGTTTATTTTAATGCGCAGCTTGTCAGTGAAGCACGGCTCTGTGATCAGTAGTAAATGCCGCTCCATCTCAAAGCACTGAGTTTTGCATTTGAAAAAGCAGCACGCGTTAAACATCTTTCCAAACGTGATGCGTTTATGAACCTTTTGTCCAACGAACATGTTGGTGTTTGAAATAACATCCTTCTGTGAGATGATGTGGCTTCTTACACAGAATAAGGCACACATCATATTATTTCATAGTATTCTATACAGTGATAAAGGCCATGTCGATTAGCATTGCATTATAAATATACTTTATCAGTGCTTCCCACAGGTTTGAAATATACTTGCGGTGGTAGCCGGGCGAAAAATCCTCCTATTACCCACGGCACAAAAATGGTCTACTACATGTGACAAACAAATAATGTGTGATTTTTAACAGTATTTTTATTTATTGAAATTAATTTTAATTACATAACAATTACATTTAATTACATAATATTATGCATTGTAAATTATGCAGAATTACAGCATTTAAATGGTTCACCTTTTCCTATGTTCTCCTTGCTGTCATATAGTGTCTCTCTCAGTGAATGGGACACAGATTTTACTAGTAAAATTTATATAATGAATAATGTGTGTCAAATAATGTTCTTAGTCTTTTCTTTCTGTGGGGGAGACTACAATAATTTACTATGAATTAAATGAAAATCAAATTAAATACAATTTATAGTGTAACAAAAATACCAATAATGCCCAAAAGAAAAAACTTAGCGTGTGACTTTTAATTATAAACGAGCCCGAAATTGACCGGGACTCTTATTTTGAAATGTCTACTATTGCAGGCTGATCCTTCAGATTCTTACAATCGTCTAAAACATTTTATATAAAGGCCATGAAGTAGACATTGTAATAATTCATCAACTTGAGTTCATTAGCAATCGCTTGGCATAAATCTGCACTTTTCATTGATTGAGAATCACTTTGAAGCAGTCTGAAGCGCTGTTGTGTGGGCTTGTAGAACTCGCAACAGCGCCCCCTTGTGACTTTGCAAAATGCGGCGCCCGTGGGAATGTCAGCGGGAGTAAACAGTTCTGACGCACACATAACGAGCAGGTACGAAACGACTAGTTAATCGATCGCGGATTGTTTCATTATCTTGCGTGGATATAAAAGTATAAGAGGATAAAAATAATAAAAGCAAAAATGTGTCTCCAAATATACTTGGGCGGCCGTTATTATACGTGGGCGGCCCGCCCAAGTAAAGTCTATGGGTCTCATTTATGAAACATTCGTAAATATACGAGTAAATATGTGAGTGATTTGCGCGTAAAGAGACCTTCCTGAAAACTCTTCTCCTGATTCACAAATACTTCGTAAACGTCAGAAGTGATAGTGAAATGTGTGTGTGTGTTAATGAATTCCAATCAGTCGTAAATGGGACGCGCGTGCACGCTCATTCTCAATTACCATAAATCCCGCCCATTAAATCCGACTGACAACTACATGGGCATCATATTATGACACCAACCCGCACCAAACAAAGGATTTTGGACATTTTATAGGAAACAATTTCCATAACAAATAAGGGGCCATTAGTTTGCCCAACCGTATTGAAATCTATCCACTATTTGATTAAAGTACTCCGTTTGCAGATGCTATTCATCTTATACCTCATCTTAAAAAAAAATATATAAAAAAATAAAAAAACCTTCTTATTCCTATCCTTTCACTTCCCCTAATCCCTCTCTATTGTATCTTAGGATAATCTGAGCACTGCCTATAACTTGTATTATGAGCACTTCTTGTCTATTTGCCTCGTCATGACGACTCGCTTGTATTCCTCACTTGTAAGTCGCTTTGGATAAAAGCGTCTGCCAAATGAATAAATGTAAATGTATTACTGGCTCTCACAATAAAAGTAAAAAGAAAAAAACGTATGTAATTACTATATATAATATTTTTTCAAAATGCTGTGTAAATATGTACCTTATTAAGGTGAATTAAAATGCAGCCTTATTAATGAGCAAAACGTTCGGATGTTAAACGCACTATTTACGCGTGACTGGGAGCAGGTGTAGATTTCTTTCGTACCAACTAACATTTGGAAAATACGAACATTTTAATGAATCCGAAAATTTACGCCAGAACCTCTTTACACACGATTTACACAAAAATTCGTTCTGCTCGTGTTTCATGAATGAGACCCAATGTGTGGGAAGCACTGCTTTATTATCATTAAAATACCGGAGAAGGCTTGAAGAACTCCAATAAACCATATATTGTCCTAGTCGTGTTTGTCATGTTTAATCAATCAAAGCTTTTCAATCTTCTGCTTATTCACTTACAGCGACAGTATGATTCTCATAGGGATTTTCTGAAACTACGTGTGTTATTGTACTTCTGCGGGGCATATTTGAAATTTCTGCGCCAGAGCGCCCTCTGGCTTTCAGACGGAGCAGCATTTACTACTGCATTTATTCGTGCTTCACTGACAAGCTGTGCATAAAAAATGCAGCCTTTGCCAAATTGTGTTCGCTTTAATTTCGATTAATTGTGCAGCCCTAATATATATTTATATTAACATTTTGTCATTTACATTTAACTCATTTTATTTATAAATTAGGGCTGCAACGATTAATCGCGATTAATCGTTTGCAAAATAAAAGTCTGTGTTTACGTAATATATGTGTGTGTTCAGTGTATAATAATTATGTATATATAAATACACACACATACATGTATATATTTAAGAAAAATGTTATATTTATATATAAAATATTTGTTTATATGTAATATATACAAATATATATATTTATAATACATGCATAAACTTTATACCTGTATGTGTGTGTATTTATATATACATAATTATTATACACAGAACACACACATATATTACGTAAACACAGACTTTTATTTTGCAAACGATTAATTGTGATTAATCGTTGCAGCCCTACTATGAATATTGCTTTATGAATATACAAATTGTTAAAAGGTGTGTGTGTGTGTGTGTATGTATAGATATATGGTGTAACGGTACATATATTCGTCCCGAACTGTCACGGTTCGGTTCATACAGTCAGACAACGAATGCAGTCAGTCACAGGCGATCCACACTCCAGTCCAGAAGGGGGCACACGTTGTAATGCAACGCTGTTTGCTAACTGCCACAACAGGAAAAAAGAGCAGAAGAAGAGGAACAGATGATCTATGCATAGATATTTTTACACGTAATCTCTCAACCAGAGTTTCAACCGCAGAAAGACAACAATAAAACAGCTTGAGAATAATATCTCACGTAGTGTTACATTTACCTCAGGCAAGTCATTTAGTGTCCACAGCATTTTAGTTCACTAGAGAAATTAACTTTGCACTAAATATATGCGTTATATTAGCTTATATGTTCATTTTACCTGTTAGTAATTATTTAATCTTTTAAATAAATTTGTCATGAAAACAAGTTATGACAGTAACTGTGTAAATGATCATGTTTCAGAAATGAAGTAGAAAAATAATTGTATAATTAGATTTAGAAGTTAATGCAAAACCTGCCTTTTTTTTTTTTTTTTTTTGGTTAAATTATAGCTAAAAATAAATAGCAACTGAATGTAATAGTTTATGCTCTGTTGTTAATTGTAATGTAATTATAGTAATGTGTAAGAAAGGGCTCCCTGTATATAGTTTACAGTGTTAGCTGAGATATTGTTTGTGTTTTATCCTTAAGAAAATGTTAATTATAATTGAATATATTTAAAGAGTTTTGAATTGAATTCATTTCGATAAACCACTGTTTAATGAAAAAGAAGCAATTTTATGTTTAGTTTTCTCCCCCCTGATGTACCGAACCCGTACCAAACCGTGACTTCAATACCGAGGTATGTACTGAACCATCATGTTTGTGTACCGTTACACCCCATATATATATATACACACACATGTGCACACTCATATATATATATATATATATATATATTAGTCCAGTCCAAAAGTTTGGAACCACTAAGATTTTTAATGTTTTTAAAAGAAGTTTCGTCTGCTCACCAAGGCTACATTTATTTAATTAAAAATACAGTAAAAAACAGTAATATTGTGAAATATTACAATTTAAAATAACTGTTTTCTAATTGTAAATTATGCAGAATTACAGCATTTAAATGGTTCACCTTTTCGTATGTTCTCCTTGCTGTCATATAGTGTCTCTCTCAGTGAATGGGACACAGATTTTACTAGTAAAATTTATAAAATGAATAATATATGTGTCAAATAAAGTTCTTAGTCTTTTCTTCCTGTGGGGGAGACTACAATAATTTACTATGAATTAAATGGAAATCAAATTAAGTACAATTTATAGTGTAACAAAAATAAATCTGGCATAAATCTGTGCTTTTCATTGATTGAGAATCACTTTGAAGCAGTCTGAAGCACTGTTGTGTGGGCTTGTAGAAAGCGCAACAGCGCCCCCTTGTGACTTTGCAAAATTCAGCGCCCGTTTGAATGTTAGCAGGAGTAAACAGTTGTGATGCACATTCTATTTGAATATATTTGACAAAGTAATTTATTCTTGTGTTGGCAAAGCTGAATTTTCAGCATCGTTACTCCAGTCTTCAGTGTCACATGATCCTTCAGAAATCATTCTATATGCTGATTTGCTGCTCAAGAAACATTTAATGTGTACAATTGTACAAAATATTTGTGTACAATATTTTTTTTCAGGATTATTTGATGAATAGAAAGTTCAAAAGAACAGTGTTTATCTGAAATCTAATCTTTTGTAACATTATAAATGTCTTTACTGCCACTTTTGATTGATTTAATGCATCCTTGCTGAATAAAAGTATTCATTTCTTTAATTTCTTTTCAAAAAAATAAAAATAAAAATTCTTACTGACCCCAAACTTTTGAACGGTAGTGTATAATGCTACAGAAGCTTTGTATTTCAGATAAATGCTGTTCTTTTGAACTTTCTATTCATCAAGGAATCCTGAAAAAAAAAAAAAGTACACAACTGTTTTCAACATTGAAAATAATCATAAATGTTTCTTGAGCAGCAGATCAGCATATTAGAATGATTTCTGAAGGATCATGTGACACTGAAGACTGGAGTAATGATGCTGAAAATTCAGCTTTGCATCACAGGAATAAATTACTTTGTCAAATATATTTAAATAGTACACAGTTATTTTAAATAGTAATAATATTTCACAATATTACTGTTTTTTACTGTATTTTTAATTAAATAAATGTAGCCTTGGTGAGCAGACGAAACTTCTTTTAAAAACATTAAAAATCTTAGTGGTTCCAAACTTTTGGACTGTACTATATATATATATATATATATATATATATATATATATATATATATATATATATATATATATATATATATATATATATAATATATAATATATACACTAACTGTTAAAAGGTATTTATGATCATTTTATTTTTAAAAAATGACATCTTTTTTGTATAATATTTTTTGTAGAGCTTCAAAATATACATGCCAAAATGTTCAGATGTAGTGGGTCAAAAACAAAAGTTCTGTGCCTACAATAATTGTCACACATCACATGCGATTGGGTGTTGTCTGTTTTCAGAGAACAGAGTCGTGATAGAGACCGAGATAAGGAGAAGAAGCGCGATCGCGAGGAAGATGAGGAAGAGGCATACGAACGGCGCAAACTGGAGAGGAAGCTGCGAGAGAAAGAGGCGGCGTATCAGGAGGTGAGTGATCTTTCTTTCTGTATTCAGATCACATTATTGGATGACTAGCTGTTTTGATAGACTGTTTATTTTCTTTAATTACAGCGTCTGAAGAACTGGGAGCTCAGAGAGAGGAAGAAAGCTAGAGACTACAGCAAGGAGATGGAGCGTGAGGAGGAACGCCGGCGTGAAATGGTTAAGCAACTTTTTCTCAATGTATTTAAATGAGCAATTCAGCCTAATCTGTTTGGCATAAAATATATTTATTAAGTATATGTCCTCTCAGGCTAAAGAAGGGAAACGGCTGAAGGAGTTTCTGGAGGACTATGATGATGACAGAGACGACCCAAAATACTACAAGTGAGTTCTGTGTACCACTGCATGTATAATTAGCTTTTTACATAACATCTAGAGGCAGATAGATCTGAAATAGCACGTAACCTTGATAGCTGATGGCTGTCTAGTTTACTTGCCTCGAAACATTGTTTATGTTACAAAGATTTAATGCCATGAACATCATGAACTGATTCTCAGAAATGTAATATCAATTTTATCTGGTGATTTCAGCCATCTCTTGACATTTTTGAGTACAGTATGCAATAGACCATCTGAAATATGATGAGATTTCGATGTGACCTAAACGGATTGTGTTACTCTGCTTTGCCTGCAGGGGCAGCGCTCTTCAGAAGCGACTGCGGGACAGAGAGAAGGAGATGGAGCTGGATGAACGTGACAGGAAACGGGAGAAGGAAGAGCTGGAGGAGATCAGACAGAGGCTGCTAGCAGAAGGACATCCTGATCCAGACGCTGAGCTGCGCAGGGTGAGTCCACGATTGGACCGTTCCAGAGTCACTCTCTTACGTCTGTTTTGCAAATACATTTATATTACGTTATTTAAATACATTTTAATATAAATTAAAAAATGTTCAAATATACTATTTAAATGAATTATTTAATTTAATTTTTATGAAAAATATGTAAATGAAATACTATATTTATTTTTATATTTATTTTCATAAATTAAATGACATACTGATAATGTAATAACTAATTTAATAAAATAATTTAAATATTATATTTGAATATTTTGTCATTTTATTTATTTTTTTAATGAAAAAAAATCGATAAATTTTTGAAACAATATTTTAATGAATTATTGAATAATTTAATTATTTTTTTAAATATATTTTATTCATATTGAGTCAGTAATTTTACATGTTTCGTTGCTTCGACCCTTCTGGAACCAAACTGGTCTGTTGTGCTCTTTTCTGTTTCATATCTTACTGATTTTTTTTTTCTTCTTTGTGTATGTTGATCAGATGGAGGAAGAGGCAGAGCGTTTACGTCAGCCGCCCGTGAAGCCTGAGCCAGAGGAGGAGAGGGAACACAAACCCTCTCGAGAAGAGCGAGACCGAGGCAGGGATCGAGATCGGCGTAAGGTACCCGTAGAAACTCATGCTCACATCCCCTCTGATGATGATGTAGAGGAAGGGGAGGATCTAGAGGATGAAGAGGAGACTAAACCCTGCCTCAAACCCACCATGCGGCCCATCATGGCCGCCCCGTCAGTGTCTTCAGCCAGCGGTAACGCCACTCCCAACACGCCCAGAGAAGAGTCGCCCTGCGGCATAATCATCCCTCACGAGAACTCGCCACCGGAGGTCCAGCTCCAGGATGAGAACCGCCCCAAGATCGGCCTTAGCCTCAAACTAGGTGAGTTTGATTTCAGAAAAGTTTTGGATCAGGATGTTATGGCCAATAACAAATAAAACTAGCTCTTAGCTCAGTTTTCACATGATATCCTGCACTGACACTAACAAAACTTGAACTAAATTGAGCTGAGTAATTGTATTCTGTAGAGCTGCTTTCTATCTAAATTGATTCATAATTGATTAATTTTGTTTCATCAACACTGTTATTTTACTGATGTTAATTGTATTAATAAAAATATTTTTATTAAAAACAACAAAATTAAATAATAAAACCCATTTAAATTCTATTTGAATACATTTATTTTTAAATTGTTTTATTTTTATAAAAAATATATTGATAAATATATTCAAACAGTATTTAAATGAATTATTTCATTTTTTTTTTAATTAATCTAAAGTAAGTTGCTTAAATATGTTCAAATATAATATTTGAATTATTTTTTCATTATTTTAATTTTTTTTATACATTTTAATCATCATAACTAAGTCAGTAAACATTATACTACTTTATATCTGAATTGATGCTTCATAATTGATAAATTCAGTTGATGAATTGAATCAATACAGTTGAACTGAATTGAGCTGAATAATGATTTATCTTCTGTAGAGTTGTTTTATATCTGAATTGACTTTCATAATTGATTAATTTTGTTGCATCAACACTGTTATTTAACAGATAATAATAGCATTAATAATAATATTTTATTAAAAACAAAATTAAATAAAAATCAATTTAAATACTATTTGAATACATTTAATTTTTAAATGATTTTTAATAAAAAATATTGATAAATATATTCAAATATAGTATTTAAATGAAATATTTCATTATTTTTGTAAACAGATTTTTGTTTAATTAATGAAAAATAAGTTATTCAAATTATTCAAATATAGTATTTTTTTATAGTATTTTTTACTTTTATACGTTTTATTTATAACCAAGTCCATAAACTTATTTTATACTGCTTTAAATCTGAATTGATGTTTCATAATTGATACATTCAATTGATGAATTGAATCAATACAGTTATTCAACTGGATTGTGATGAATGACGACTATTTTCTTCTGCTTTAGTTAAACTGAGTTCACTTCATAACTAATGAAATATGCAACATTGCTAACATTCACACTGTCATTGAGCTAAACTGAACTGACTTGAGCTGAATAATGACACTGTTGTCTTTTTAGTGCTGATTTACAGCTGAAATAGTTCCATAATTGAAGAATTTTGCAAAATGAATACTGTTAATCTTGTTTATTCCTGTAAAGCTGCTTTGAAGCAATCCACACTGTATAAAGTGAATATGTAAATAAATGTTTGTTTTTTATCCCATCGTAAGGTTCGTCTGGTAGCCCGGGACAGCCCAGCGTAGCCAAACGGAAGAAGCTGCCGGTGGAAAGCGTCTTCAACCGCTTCGACGACGATGAGGTGGACGAGGCGCCTCGGAAAAGGAAGCTGGTGCCTTTAGACTATGAGGATGAGGAGAAGGGAGCAGACTTGGGGGTGGTGGGCGGCGGCAAAGGAGTCAATACGGAAGAGAAGCGCAAACACATCAAGAGTCTGATCGAAAAGATTCCCACGGCCAAACCAGAGCTTTTCAACTACCCGCTCGACTGGTCCGTCGTCGACACGGTAAGAGTGATGTTTGTCGTGTTGCTTCTTATTCGTCCAGCTGTGTTTTAATGTTGTATAACTTGTGTTTTTGAATATCCCCACCATTCACAGACACTTATGGAGAAGCGTATTCGACCATGGATCAATAAGAAGATTGTAGAGTACATTGGTGAAGAAGAAGCCACATTAGTTGACTTTGTTTGCTCCAAGGTAAGACCGATTTCTTCAATAGAGTCCGAGCACTGAAGGTGAATAATGCTGACATTTTTATTTTCTTTCAGAATGATAGTGCACACATTTTAAGACCATTTCAAGTAAAATTGAAGACCAATCAAAATGGCCAAATTCTACACTGAAATAAAATTGGTGTAGGATTAGGGCTGGATGGCAGTCAGTGGCATAAAAGCAATACACGGAGGTGAATGCGGATTCAACACACAGAGATGAACCTTGCGTCTTCACTAAACTTTGTCAGTTGTATTTGCTTTTGCCAGTTTGGACATTCATGCGATTTTAGACGATTGGATGTATACTATTCCGAGCTACTGTACTCACGCAGCTGCATTGTGGCACGAACACTCATAAAACAGTAGCTGCGCAAAATGTGAGGATTGCGTGCACCGAGAGGAACGCAGAAACTAATTGTCAGCGCTGTCCAGTGATTTATCACTAAAGTAGCTTAGAAACTCAACTTATTATAGCATATATTTTTCTACTTTTGAAGGAACTATTTACAACCCACAGCTTCACAATTAATAGACTATTAATATGACTAATTCACACATGCAATCACTCACATTACGTACCTGTACTGTGCTAATTTATGTGTATCTGATTTACAACGAGCAGAAATCTGTAAGAAATGTTACGAACATAGATAAAATAACTGCTGAAAGTGAGCTGTCGTCAGATCACTTTCAATAGGAAATATATCTCACCTTTTAATAGTCAAGCATATTTACAGTACAAACCTTGTCAGTGAACTATGAGGGCAAAAATAAAACAAAAAACAGAAACAAAATAATCGTTCATTAATCGTAATCGAGGTAAAATGTTCAATTAACCGAGGTTTCGATTTTAAGCTATAATCGTCCAGCCTTATGTAGGATATACTATTTGTTCACTCAGAAATTGTTAGTAAATTTCAGACATAATTACAAAGTAACGCATTGAATTAAACATGAAATTTCAAAGTAGAAAGACTGAAATAGTATTTTCTTGTAAAATGTAAACAAAACAAAGATAATTGGAGGTTAATTTTTTTTTATTTTTACAGTAGGCGCTTCTAAGGTTTCTTGACAGGTTTTTGCCACCATTTGTGATTTAAAGGTGCCCTAGAATTAAAAATTGAATTTACCTTGGCATAGTTGAATAACAAGAGTTCAGTACATGGAAATGACATACAGTGAGTCTCAAACACCATTGTTTCCTCCTTCTTATATAAATCTCATTTGTTTAAAAGACCTCTGAAAAACAGGTGAATCTCAACATAACACCGACTGTTACGTAACAGTCGGGATCATTAATATGTACGCCCCCAATATTTGCATATGCCAGCTCATGTTCAAGGCATTAGACAAGGGCAGCCACTATTAACGTCTGGATCTGTGCACAGCTGAATCATCAGACTAGGTAAGCAAGCAAGGACAATAGCAAAAAATGGCAGATGGAGCGATAATAACTGACATGATCCATGATATCATGATATTTTTAGTTGTGTTTGTAAATTGCCTTTCTAAATGTTTCGTTAGCATGTTGCTAATGTACTGTTAAATGTGGTTAAAGTTACCATCGTTTCTTACTGTATTCACGGAGACAAGAGCCGTTGTTATTTTCATTATTAAACACTTGCAGTCTGTATAATTCATAAACACAACTTCATTCTTTATAAATCTCTCCAACAGTGTAGCATTAGCCGTTAGCCACAGAGCACTATCAGACTCATTCAGAATCAAATGTAAACATCCAAATAATTACTATACTCACATGATCCGAGGCTGCATGACGAACACTTTGTAAAGATCCATTTTGAGGGTTATATTAGCTGTGTGAACTTTTGTTTATGCTGTTTAAGGCAGTCGCGAGCGCGGGGGCAGGGAGCACGAGATTTAAAGGGGCCGCGCAGCCTGAATCTGCGCATATTTAATGATACCCCAAAATAGGCAGTTAAAAAAAAAGAATAAAAAAAATCTATGGGGTATTTTGAGCTGAAACTACACAGACACATTCAGGGGACACCTTAGACTTATATTACATCTTTTAAAAAGACGCTCTACGGCACCTTTAAGCTGTGGGTTTGTGTTGAGTTTTATGACACAGAATTTCCAACTTTAGTTATCTTGTTTGAGTGAGATCTAGATTATAGACTGTATAAAGCATTGGACTTAGTGTCCGTGATGTCACCCGTAGATTTCTGAAGAGCATTTTTGAAGCCCAAAGTGTTATTTTACATGCTTTTATTGCTTGTTTCTGGATCTGGAGATTCTTTACCATTTCAGAAGATGCGCCCCTACTGTATAACTGTAGTGAAAACATGGATTGCTGAAAAATTCCGTCAATGACGGGAAAACGTTGCGTCATAAATGACCTAAACTTCAGTCAATGCCAGGGAAAGAAATAAACAGCCATTCTTGCTTCATAGTTCTATCTGTACAAGAATTGATATGATTGGCTGTACACTTTGCATATAAAATGAGTAACAAGTGTCAAGTAAATGTGGGCGGTCTTGTGTTGATTGTGACACATTCTGAACGAGTTGATTTAAATCTCAGTCATTGCTCCATACCCAATCATTTATTCATTTAGCAGATGCTTTTATCCAAAGTGACTTCCAGATGAATCAGTAAGACTTTAAGAATGACTGCTGCTGTTTCTTCTCAGGTGATGGCCCACAGTACACCACAAGGGATCTTAGATGACGTTGCGATGGTAAGTTTGGTCTCTTGCACCATTTTGAAGACTCCAATTGTGTCGTTACGACGGATCACATTATCTAACTATTTTCCCTCGTCTCCTCAGGTGCTGGATGAAGAGGCCGAGGTCTTCATAGTTAAAATGTGGAGGCTATTGATTTATGAAACTGAAGCCAAGAAGATTGGACTTGGGAAATGAACAAGCATTGAATGCAAATGAACTTTGCTTTTTACTTCCCGTTTGGGCTGGACAGCTCATCTAGGTTTAAAAACAACTTGGGAAACTCGACCATTTCCAAAACTTTTGGAATTAATAAATATTGAGCCGATTCATTTTTCACGTCCCAGACGCCTCCACGAGACTGCGGCAGCCGCGAGCACCGACTCTAAGCGTCTGTTTTTAGCTACCGAGAGGAAGAGGTTTGATTTCTCAGGGCCTTCCTGTTGAATCCATCTTCAGTGTAGCGTCATCTTGCCCGGTGTTAGCGGTTCTTCCTGTGAGTACCCATTGTAAATTCTTACTGTATTGATTGCCAATCACGTCTGGGTTGTGATTTTACCATTTCTGTTCTTTTGGTCGCCCTCACCAACCGTACCAAAGAGTTTTCCCCAGTTGTTTCGCTAAAACAAAACCAGTTGATTGGACCCCAACACTGTTCAGAAGGTCTCTCGCTAAACTGAATTACATGAAAACGATTGTCTTTGTTTTTGTACTTATCAGTGGATGTGTTTTGAATAAAAGTGATTTTTTTTTTTTAGTAAAATCATGTGTGCATTTTACTGTGTTCTGTCCTGGTTTCAGCTTTGAAGCGGCATGTTAATTCCTGCATATTTATTTGGGAGCTAGAGGCCTCAATTCAGCAACAGTAAAATTAAAACTCTTGAATATTAACATATTAATAATTGCATGTGTTATTTTAAGGGGTGTAAAATACTTGATTAGTATACTTATTAGATTGTGGGATTTGTACTTTGTTAATGTAAGAGTAAAAAAAAAATCCCAACAAAGTTTGCAGTGTTTTTAATTAGTTCAGGTCATTAATATTCAGGGTTTTTTAGAATTGACAATGAATTTAACATTATAAAATGTTAATTAATAATGAGTGGATAAGAGTATTATATAATTATATACCATTGGGGTTCTCAAGCAATGCAGATTAATTTACAGATGCAATGTGTGCATTTTAGCGGTGAGACACCTCGCACACCCCTCCCTTTCGGAGAAGCTACGGTGGCATCTTGTCGTCGAGACGGCAGAGTATCCTGTGTAAAGCAATGAGGTTTCTTCTAACAAAGAAAGATCTCTGCTTATAAACCAGTCGACTACTACTAATACTACTTAGTGCGTATTCAACGTAGTGAAGATGCAAGCTGCCTCTAAAAACACGAATGATTTAGAAGAACAACATGGTGACTAAACGCGCTCTGTAGAGTGTTTGTCCGTTTAGGGCTGCTGTAGAAACATGCTGGTGCAAAATGGCGGCTTGGTGAAAATGGCTCATTCTAAGGTGATAAAAACATAACGGTTCATTATGTAAGGTCTTTATACACCACTGAAAACAGTTATGTATATTATATTACATTTCTGTCAATAGATCCTCCCAAATTTTACACATTGCACCTTTAAAATTAAATGCTATTAATCACATATTTACTGAGGAAAAACCTAGACTTTTTAGTTTTTTTTCCCCTTCAACAAAACCTTATGTGTCTGTCCAAATATTTTAGTTCATTCACTTTGAATTGAGAAAATGATTCAAAATGCTTAAATATGAAATTTGTCAATACTACCCCCAAAAAGTTCTTAACTCGATTCATAAGTTTGCAATATGATTTTGATCTCGATTCAATATTGATTCATTTGGATATATAAATGGATATATAGTAAACTACATGTTAATTTTTCTCAAGGAACATTTTTTATTTCTCAACTTATGCAGGCCTAATGGAAAACCTGTCAGCCTGTACATTATTTATTAAAGGTTAACAACTAGGGTGACCAGATTTCTCATGGTGGGATACGGGACAGGTGAGCAAGAGATGGGCGATATGACCATGATATGAGAAATTTTATATATACACTACCGCTCAAAAGTTTGGGATCGGTAAGATTTTTAATGTTTTTAAAAGAAGTTTTGTCTGCTCACCAAGGCTTAATTTATTTAATTAAAAACAGTAAAACAGTAATATTGTGAAAAATTATTACAATTTAAAATAACTGTTTTCTATTTGAATATATTTTACAAAGTAATTTATTCTTGTGTTGGCAAAGCTGAATTTTCAGCAACATTACTCAGTGATCCTTCAAAAATCATTCTAATATGCTGATTTGATGCTCAAGAAACATTTGTTATTATCAATGTTGAAAACAGTTGTGTACTTTTTTTTTCAGGATTCCTTGATGAATAGAAAGTTCAAAAGAACAGCATTTATCTGAAATACAAAGCTTCTGTAGCATTATACACTACCGTTCAAAAGTTTGGGGTCAGTAAGAATTTTTATTTTTATTTTTTTGAAAAGAAATTAAAGAAATGAATACTTTTATTCAGCAAGGATGCATTAAATCAATCAAAAGTGGCAGTAAAGACATTTATAATGTTACAAAAGATTAGATTTCAGATAAACACTGTTCTTTTGAACTTTCTATTCATCAAAGAATCCTGAAAAAAAAAAATTGTACACAAATATTTTGTACAATTGTAAACAATAAATGTTTCTTGAGCAGCAAACTGACATATTAGAATGATTTCTGAATAATCATGTGACACTGAAGACTGGATTAATGATGCTGAAAATTCAGCTTTGCCAACACAAGAATAAATTACATTTTAAAATATTTTCAAATAGAAAACAGTCATTTTAAATTGTAATAATATTTCACAATATTACTGTTTTTACTGTATTTTTAATTAAGTAAATGCACCCTTGGTGAGCAGATGAAACTTCTTTTAAAAACATTAAAAATCTTACCGATCCCAAACTTTTGAGCGGTAATATATATATATATATATTTGTTTTGTAAAAAATAAATCTGCAAACAATACGACAAATACAATAGAGATACAAATGAAATAAACTTGTTTTTAGATACAGTAGGTTTATTTACCATGTATACATTTAACATCTTTTGTTGTTTAACATTAATCACATACAAATATTTAATTAGGCTACTGTCCCTTTAAGACCGAATTTATTTAATATACTGACACATATCTGGTTTTCACCCATCTGTTTACGTCCACTTAAGCCATAACTGAATGTATACATGAGATACTCCACAAGACAGACATTTTGACAACTATGTGTGCATTTGACCATTCAGGTGCAAGGAGAACTTATCGCGCGCTATCAGAGAGCGCTTCTGGTGTGCATCATTCAGCATGATTCCGCCTTCACTAACGGTAAGTTCATCTATAACGAATTGTGAGTGGATGGTAATTTTGTTTTGTTCAGATACAGTAGGTTTATTTACCATGTATACATTTATTTAACATCTTTTGTTTGATTAACATTAATGACAAATATTTAATTAGGCTACTGTCCCTTTAAGTTCATGGATGTACTGAACTTTTGTTCTTTGACATAACATTCTACCTGACAGAACACTTCTACTACTCGTTCTGTGGTTACCCAGTAATAAATTAGGAAAGATGAAATACGGGACAAAACATATTTCTTAAGTCGGGACACTAAAAATGGAGCTGAAATACGGGAAAAATGGGACGTCTGGTCACCCTATTAACAACTGATTTGTATACAATTGAATGTAAGGGCATTTTTATAATAATAACATTAATTGTATTAGAGTAAAAACATGTAATATTGCTTTTTTTTGTAAAATGTAAGCGTCATCTGTCACGACACATTATGCGCCAAAACGGTATTTATTGTTTGAATTTTATAATACTTAAAAAATTTGAAGGCTGAGACTGTTTCATATCAAAAGTAACCTGCTCGTCTTGTCTGTCAGCATGTCTTGTCCTCTTTGCTCCGCGATATATTTAATACGTGAAAAATGGATGTGTGGTGTGAGCAAATTATGATTTAGTTGTAGTCATAGTGGTTTGACTATTTCGTTCCCTCGGTTTATAAATTGTGTGCATGATTTAACAAAACGAGGGAACGAATTAGTAAATCATGTGCATGTTTTAGCCTACTATTTTTTCCTGCATGTCATGTGCGGGGCTCTGTAAGTTTTAGTTAAATTGTAATGCATCAATTAAGCATTTCTCTAAAATGCTTAATACTCCTGAAGAAAACATCAACCTGAACATGAATATTAAGGTTTGAACATGCAATACAGACACAGATTTTTGAAATATAGCATTAAATTTACATAAAATAAATAAATAAAAAACATCACATAAAGAAACAAGAACATGGTCTTCTTCTTAATTGATAAATTCTTTATAACAATGCATACATTCTTCATTCTTTCAAGCAGACATATTTAAAATTTAAATAAAGATTAATCCTTATTAAAGTTATTCAGTCAAGAGCGTTGTGATTTTCTCTTTTTCTTTTGTTATTTGATTAACATTAATGATGGAAAGCAGCAGGTTTATTAAGCTGCTGTCACTTTAAGGCCGAATGCACGGATCCAATACACTGATACACATCCGATATCCTCCCAGATGTTTACGTTCACTTAAAGGTGCCCTAGAATCAAAATTTGAATTTATCTCGGCATAGTTGAATAACAAGAGTTCAGTACATGGAAAGGCATACATTGAGTTTCAAACCCCATTGCTTCCTCCTTCTTATGTAAATCTCATTTGTTTAAAAGACTTACGGAAAACACGCGGATCTCAACATAACACCGACTGTTACGTAACAGTCGGGATCATTAATATGTATGACCCAATATTTGCATATATGCCAGCCAATTTCAAGGCATTAGACAAGGAAAGGCAGTATTAACGTCTGGATCTGTGCACAGACAAGGTAAGCAAGCAAGAACAATAGCGAAAAATGGCAGATGGAGCGATAATAACTGACATGATCCATGATCAATGATATTTTTAGTGATATTTGTAAATTGTCTTTCTAAATGTTTCATTAGCATGTTGCTAATGTACTGTTAAATGTGGTTAAAGTTACCATCGTTTCTTACTGTATTCACAGAGACAAGAGCCGTCGCTATTTTCATTTTTAAACACTTGCAGTCTGTATAATTCATAAACACAACTTCATTCTTTATAAATCTCTCCAACAGTGTAGCATTAGCCCGTTAGCCACAGAGCACAGCCTCAAACTCATACAGAATCAAACGTAAACATCAAAATAAATACTTTACTCACATAATTCGAAGCATGCATACAGCATGCATGACGAACATCTTGTAAAGATCCATTTGAGGGTTATATTAGCTGTGTGAACTTTGTAAATGCACTGTAATATAGTCGAGAGCTCGTGTGGCAGGGAGCAGGCGAATTAAAGGGGCGGCGCGCTGCCAAAATCAGTGTATAGTTAATGATGCCCCAAAATAGGCAGTTAAAAAATTTATTAAAAAAAATCTATGGGGTATTTTGAGCTGAAACTTCACAGACACATTCAGGGGACACCTTAGACTTATATTACATCTTGTGAAAAAGCATTCTTGGGCACCTTTAAGACATAACCCAGTGTGTTTGTGAATACTCGCACAGAATCGGTTCTGACTGGATCTCTTCCCAAATTGTCCCTCCCTAACATTTTAGTCTTGTTTTTATTAGTTGGTGAAAATGTCAGTAGATTTTCGTTATAGGTTTTGTCATTCAAAACTGGTTTTTATTTCGTTTTCCAAAATGTTGACAAAAATAATTTGTCAACGAAATTAACGCTGGCGTGAGAAGAGTGTCAAATGCATGACTCGCGCTGAATGAGTCAGAAAACAGAATGGAAAAGAACACAAAACTTCCAACAACTTTCCAGAATTTTACTGAGATTGAAAATTACAACTGCAAAATCAAAAGTTTTCACTCTGCATGGTTGAATCAGCTGAAATGGTTGTGATGGGTTAAAATGCTTAAAAGGCCACCGGTTAAAAACAAATCAGGTTTTCACTGCTTTATAATGTTTTCACTTGTGTAAATGTTAATTTGCTGTAATGTCACTGATTGGCCGCTACCATGCAAAAACAGTATTTGAGACCATTTCTGCACTGAAGGAGTTGTTGGTTTTCACACCCCATCCGTTTTTTCATCTAGTCCTCTGTTTTGGCTTCCATTTCCTCCGCGTCGTCGTCACCGTCCACCTCTGCATTCTCTCGCTCCAAACGCTCCAGCTGCCGCTGCAGTTCTGTTTCATCTGTGTCTGTGACCACTTTGGGCTGAACAAAAGAATGATTCGTTTAAGAATCGAACAACACAAAAGATTCTGTGAGGTCTAAACTCAAAAACATTTTGGTGTAAAATCTTGTCAACTTGTGTTTGTCAATTAAAGATCAAGCATATTCTGTGCTATTTAGTACATTTATGATGCTCTGAAAGTTTCTCACCTCCATCTGGACATTGAAGACTCCTCGTTTCTCTTCAATCCGCTCCTTTATGGCAGTCATGGCCTGGTTGAGCACCGACAGACCCTCTGTGCGCTCCAGAGTCGTGGTGGTCATGACATACCGCGGTGGTGCGATCAGATTTATCTAAAGAAAAAACAACACGTTTCTAATTACAGAATCTGCAGATCATGAAACTGGTACTAAAACATACAGGAGAACTTAAAGGAGGAACGGCACACCTTGATAGGCATGGCTTCTGTGGAGCAGTTAAGTCCCGCCCTCAGAGCGTCTTTAACAGCATCAATGCCTTCATATCCATAACACGCCACCTCAATATCTGTAGATGGGTTAAAAAGAAACATTATGCTCAACATACATTAATGCATATATATAATATGGTGACCAAAATAGTTGTTTTTTTCTTCTTTCAACTTTGTTGCATTTAAAAAAAACACCATAAATGAAAAAGCTTTGCTTTGTATTTTATTCCTGTGATCAAAGCTGAATTTTCAGCATCGTTACTCCAGTCTTCAGTGTCACATGATCCTTCAGAAATCATTCTAATATGCTGATTTGCTGCTCAAGAAACATTCTTGATTATTATCAATGTTGAAAACAGTTACTTCATTTTTTTTTGTGGAAACAGTGATACATTTTATTTTTCATGATTTTTTGATGAATAGAACGTTCAAAATAACAGCATTTATTTGAAATAGAATCTTTTGTAACATTATAAATGTCTTTACTGTCACTGTAAGCTGGTGTTTGGTGGGCGTTCTGGCACAATAAGGCTGCCGTCGCATCATCCAGGTGGATGCTGCACATTGGTGCGTACAAATACAAAATAATCCACGCAATTATTAGTGAATGAAACCCAATGTTCTTCTGCAAAATGCATGCAGTTTTGTTTTTCAACCATTAGAGGGCCAAAAGTTACATAGTGAATCTTTAAATAAATAATAGTTTTAGTAAGTACCTGTTATGGTTGTGGATTAGTTATAAGAACACATAAAATACTAAAATAAATTTTATTTTCAACATTGTTTAAAAAAAGGTAAATTAAAATACCTTAAATTATTTTCATTTGAGCTATCTGTATTGTGAAGAGTGCAATACATTTTTATAATAAAATACCAGCTCTTATTTTGACAGCCTGTGGAGTGAGTCGTCTGTTGATGTTGTCGATGAGCACGTTTCTCTCTTCCTCATTCAGATCCAAACCATCCAGGATGGCGGGATCACTGTAAATAAAAAAAGAAAGCAAGCTAAACATTGTTCATGTTCAGTTTAAAGTCTTGCTCTGTGTTTATGCTGCGTTCACGCCATGTTATAATTACCGTAATTATGAGATGACAACATGTGACGTTCTACTCGGAGCTGTTCACGTCCTTGGACTCGGAATTATGAGATTCTATGGCAACACTATCAATGCCAATATGAATCAGGTGGTACAGCAGTCACATGGTACAAGTCGGAGCGCTCCGAAAATTCGTAACACGTGTTTTACAAGCTTTTTACAAATCGTAATTACGGTAATTACGTGACGGCATGAACGCACCTTTCTTGGTCGAACACTTACGACACGGCTTGTTTGAAGACATCATAGGCGCCGTATCCAGGTTTCTTGTATTTCTCGTCAAACACCCATGCGGTGCGCTGGAACAAACTCTCCAACTGTTCGTCCTTAGTGTACTCCAACACTTCAGCGACATGCCGTAGAATACTGTACACCTGCAGCACAACAACAACAAAACATTCTCAAACTGCAAAAAAATTGAATTTTACTTTCTTTTACAAAAAACAAATACTCACGGTTTTAGATTTGGTGAATTTATCTTCACACTTGATGGCTTCTTCCGGAGACACTCTTCTCTTGGACAAATCTATGTATCCTGTTGAAGAAAAACAATATCAAATTGGCTAAATGAATTAAAACACTTATGCTACATTAGATGTGCCGAAATACAGTAATACTATGTGTCGCGATAATGAACATGTATGGTAATGTTATCATGTTCAAAACACAGTGAGTAATTCCTTATTATGAATTATTTCGATTTTAAGAATGCGTTTTTAGAATACTTTTCCATCAACCAGTTAAAATTTAAAACACTGCATCACAGAGGTGTGGTCAAGACCCAGACTAAAACCAAGAGCCACACAGCTCAGTGTTAAAAGTGTTTATATGTGTCCACACTACAGGGTGTTAAAGTAACACTGAATGAGTTAATGAGATAATCAAGCGATTAATCGAGGAATGATTGGGCATTAGTGATGAACGCCTGCTGTTAACAAGCAGAAACACTGAAGGAAAGAGAAACGGCGAGAACAGATAAGCGATTAATCGAGGAATGATTGAGTATTAGTGATGAACACCTGCTGTTAACAAGCAGAAACAATGAAGGAAAGAGAAACCGTGAGAACAGATATGCGATTAATCGAGGAATGATTGGGCATTAGTGATGAACGCCTGCTGTTAACAAGCAGAAACACTGAAGGAAAGAGAAACGGCGAGAACAGATAAGCGATTAATCGAGGAATGATTGAGTATTAGTGATGAACACCTGCTGTTAACAAGCAGAAACAATGAAGGAAAGAGAAACCGTGAGAACAGATATGCGATTAATCGAGGAATGATTGAGTATTAGTGATGAACACCTGCTGTTAACAAGCAGAAACAATGAAGGAAAGAGAAACCGCAAGAACAGACAAGCGATTAATCGAGGAATGATTGAGTATTAGTGATGAACACCTGCTGTTAACAAGCAGAAACAATGAAGGAAAGAGAAACGGCGAGAACAGATAAGCGATTAATCGAGGAATGATTGCGTATTAGTGATGAACACCTGCTGTTAACAAGCAGAAACACTGAAGGAAAGAGAAACCGCAAGAACAGACAAACGATTAATCGAGGAATGATTGAGTATTAGTGATGAACACCTGCTGTTAACAAGCAGAAACAATGAAGGAAAGAGAAACGGCGAGAACAGATAAGCGATTAATCGAGGAATGATGGAGTATTAGTGATGAACGCCTGCTGTTAACAAGCAGAAACAATGAAGGAAAGAGAAACGGCGAGAACAGATATGCGATTAATCGAGGAATGATTGAGTATTAGTGATGAACGCCTGCTGTTAACAAGCAGAAACAATGAAGGAAAGAGAAACGGCGAGAACAGACAAGCGATTAATCAAGTATGATTGAGTATTAGTGATGAACACCTGCTGTTAACAAGCAGAAACACTGAAGGAAAGAGAAACGGCGAGAACAGATAAGCGATTAATCGAGGAATGATTGAGTATTAGTGATGAACACCTGCTGTTAACAAGCAGAAACAATGAAGGAAAGAGAAACGGCGAGAACAGATAAGCGATTAATCGAGGAATGATTGCGTATTAGTGATGAACACCTGCTGTTAACAAGCAGAAACACTGAAGGAAAGAGAAACCGCAAGAACAGACAAACGATTAATCGAGGAATGATTGAGTATTAGTGATGAACACCTGCTGTTAACAAGCAGAAACAATGAAGGAAAGAGAAACGGCGAGAACAGATAAGCGATTAATCGAGGAATGATGGAGTATTAGTGATGAACGCCTGCTGTTAACAAGCAGAAACAATGAAGGAAAGAGAAACGGCGAGAACAGATATGCGATTAATCGAGGAATGATTGAGTATTAGTGATGAACGCCTGCTGTTAACAAGCAGAAACAATGAAGGAAAGAGAAACGGCGAGAACAGACAAGCGATTAATCAAGTATGATTGAGTATTAGTGATGAACACCTGCTGTTAACAAGCAGAAACACTGAAGGAAAGAGAAACGGCGAGAACAGATAAGCGATTAATCGAGGAATGATTGAGTATTAGTGATGAACACCTGCTGTTAACAAGCAGAAACAATGAAGGAAAGAGAAACAGCAAGAACAGACAAAAGAGAAGAGACGAGCAGAAACACAGGAACTACAACTGACTTTCAGCCACTGCCTTCGATAAATCAACTGAAGATAAAAGAAGAATCTCATAAAACAGCATTACCAGCTTCACTGATTACAAACAAGTTTGCTTTTATTTTTGTCATACATCTACAAAAGTTCTTATTGAGAATTAACAGAGGCTTAGATGTTGATGTTTTATTGAAAATGTTTAATTTGATTTGATTGTTTAATGTTTGTTTTATTCTGGCTGCTGTACCTGTGTTTTTATAAGACTCTTAATCATCTCAATTATCTCGTTAGTTGCGTCCCAAATGACGCACTATACACTATGCACTATGTACTCATCAGTGTAGTGCGTGAATTGTATAAGGTTATTTTGTTATTTAACGTCAGAGTCTGACAGCCTCTTCCCCTCCACTACGTAATTAAAGCTGTGATAGTTGAGTGCATGAAGTGTCCAACATTCCACACTTCGTTTTTTTCCGTTAATTTAGAGCATCATCCGGGTATTTAAAGTGTACTTTTTCTTTTTTGAAATTTTCAATGTGAACGCACTACTCGCACTATTTATACTTAAAAACATCATAGAATAGTGCATAAGTATGTGAATTGGGACACACCTATTATCTCCAATACTGATTCAGGGGCCATTTACACGACACCGTTTTCAACTAAAAACTGAAAACTTTTTATGTGTTTTGTCCATTCATTTACACAACAACAGCATTTTGGGGGCGTGAAAACACAACTTTTGAGTTTAAAGAAAAAAAATACTGTTATCATCACCGTGTAAACTACAAAAATGCTAATTTGTTAAAACAGTGATGTCATGCGCATGATTATTGCATATTCAGTCTATAGGCGCATAGTGTTTCTTTACAAAGTGACATCGCCAACTACTGGCCTGGCAGCAGAATACAGTGTTTTTAATCAATTTTGCGGATCCATGTGAATGGGGATCATTTTGACAACATTGTCATCTGTACGCGAAAAATGCAAAGGAGAACTTTTCCGTTTATCCTCAGTGTTACGTTAACACTCTGTATTGTGGGCACATATAAACACTTAGCAGTACTTTTAACACCGACGATTTTGCCAGTTAGCTTCTGGTTTTTGTTGGGTCTTCGAGGGTCTGATCTTGGTTATGTAAGACTGGTCTTGATTACACCCATGCTCTGATATAATCAACCCCAACACGGATGAAACGAGTGAAGGAGTGCGCTGAATAAAAATGCACATTCTCTCTCTGACAGTAGATGGCGCTGATGAAACAGCAGAAATGCAGCCATAGCTGTACTTATTGAATTTACAGGCTATTATTTTACCCTTCTCTTTGTCCACTCTGATGACCACCACACATTCATTGCGGCCGATGCGGATGAGTTTGTTGATGGAGCGGATGCGCCTGCGCGACAGCTCGCTCAGCAGGATCATGCCCTCGATGTTGTTATACTCCAGCAGACTGACATATGCGCCCATCTCAGCGATGGAGCGCACATTCACCATCACCACATCCTCCACCTCCGGGAAACGGTGCTGGTAAAACCTACAGCTGAGGCCCGGCATCTCTACACAAGAAAAACAACATGAGCTGAGATCATTTCGAACTTCGAATGCAGTTTGAGATCATTTTCAAACTGCATTCATTTTTAACAGATCTGATATCTGATTTGTCTATTATTGGTATGAGTTAATGAGATAATCAAGCGATTAATCGAGGAATGATTGAGCATTAGTGATGAACGCCTGCTGTTAACAAGCAGAAACACTGAAGGGAAGAGAAACAGCAAGAACAGATAAGCGATTAATCGAGGAATGATTGGGCATTAGTGATGAACACCTGCTGTTAACAAGCAGAAACACTGAAGGGAAGAGAAACAGCAAGAACAGACAAGCGATTAATCGAGGAATGATTGAGTATTAGTGATGAACACCTGCTGTTAACAAGCAAAAACACTGAAGGAAAGAGAAACGGCAAGAACAGACAAAAGAAAAAAAAGAAAAAAGAAAGAACAGACAAAAGAGAAGAGATGAGCAGAAACATTTGTCTACTGGTTCTCAGTCGGAAACCCAAATATGATCATCCCTGTCCTGAAAAGGCAGCTATATATGTTCATCTATAAAGATCTGGTTTATACTGTAAAAAATAAATTAATATTACAAATGTGTAAAATATGATATTTAGTTTCTTAATTAAGTTGCATTGGATTTTAAATTATAGTTACAATACGTTTTTCCCTACTCACTATAGTACTGTACTATGTATTATTTTATATTAATCCAATTTTCAATTATTAATTTGAATCAATTTATTTTAATCAATTGTATACTTTATTTTAACCTAATTTTTATTTATTTATATCTAATTGTTTCATTATTTATTTAATTCACATTTTAATCGTATGTCTATAATTATTATTTACATTTTTTTTATAGAATACTAATGTATTCTGTATGTTATAAATAATATATTGTATACTGTATGTGTAGTTTATGTTAAATGTTGAACTGCTGACATAATTTACACAATTTTTACATATCTATCTATATAGCTATTCATCTGTCAGTCTATAGAAACATCATTTCTGCATAGCTGAGCAAATGAGCGCATGCGGCACATGCTCTATGACAGCAGCAATTAAACACTCATATCATCCGAAACATGAGCTCAACATGAGCCGAACCATCACGGAAATAAAGGTAACTCAATCCCACCTGACAGGTGTCACAAACGGCTCACTTTAAATCCTTTAAATCTCTAGAAACTGTAGTGTTTCTGCGAGCGTTAGTTGGCCATTGATCCTGCGATCCGAGAAAGAATGAAGCGAGCAGCAACCAGTGAATAACAGGGATGTTGCATCAATACGGCCATACTTCAAAATAAAAGTCACTCATTTTATATTAGTGTTGTGTGGTTATTCTGGTGCAACATCACATTTTTTTTTATAATACCAGCAACACTTGTGATAAAATAATCAGAGCGTGGCTGAAAAAAATACTGTTTATTTTACCAACAAACCTTTTTAAAAAAGGCTTACGTTACGTTATGCATATTTTTAAAGAGGATAATTACCAGAGCTGGGTAGATTACTTATGAATTGTAATCAGTTACTGATTACAAATTACATGACAAAATTTGTAATCTGTAATATAATCTCTTAGATTACACATTTTTGGTAACGTAATCTGACTACTTTTGGATTACATTTAGATTACTTTTGTACTAACCCTTGTTTGATATCACATATGTTGTAGGATAATCTTGTACTATTTTGACAGATACAAAGAAAAAATATATTCTAAAAAATATATTCTATTCACCAACAAGAACCTCAACAGATTCTTTTTAAAGTGCAATGTATGGACAGTTAATACTTTGAAATTCTAACACTAATGTACCTGTTAGTGTTTGCTGATAGTAACACTGAATAAAACAAAATCACATCTTGTGATTTTAAAACACATTTACTTGAATGATCCATTAGCGTCGCACACCTGTAGGTCATAGATAGGTGTGTAGGAAAGAAGACTAGTGTAGTCAAAATATGGAAAAACAAGGAAAATCCCGCACACTATCAACCTGCAAAACTGTAAAAAAGTTCTTTATTGGCAATGTTTTGATCTTATGATCTTCATCAGGCATCCAACTTTTTTACGGTTTTGCAAGTTGATAGTGTGCGGGATTTTCCTTGTTTTTCCGTATTTAAAACATATTTACTTAAAATTACGTAAATTTACAAAACAGCAACATTACAAAAACAATTATTGAAAAACATGAAATTCACAGCAATATCAGTGCTACATCAAATATTTAATCTATTATTATTATATTATTGTTATTTAATATATATATTTCATATATATTCATCTATATTTCCCCCATAAGCGGCATGTTTATTATGAAAAAAATATAAACAATAAAAAAATGAAAAACTAGGAGAATCAATGAATCGTGAACAACTTACTGCCATTGTGTAAATAATATGTAATCCATAAAAAAGTAACTGTAGTCTGATTCCGAGTATTTTAAAAAGTAGTTACTCTAATTACAAGTACTTGATTTTTGGAATCTGATAAAGTAATCCAGATTACATGTAATCCGTTACTTCCCAGCTCTGATAATTATATACATACCGATAACTTAAAAATACCTGATTTTTATTGTTTAAAAAGTCTAAAATGACACATGGATGTATTTAAATAAGACGAGGCACCTTCAAAAGCTCTTAAAGTCAAAATAAAAAACATAAAGTCATATTATTTTTACCGTCATTACCGTCGACCGTTATTTTAGAATGTGAATCCACGTACGGAAGTGACGCGGCCAATCGCCGCCCTCTGGAAGAATCACATGACCTCCAGTCAGCTGATCATCAAATCCTGCGTCCTGTAGCTGGGGTCACAGCGATGATATTATAATCATTTAATCGTGATATTAAATTAGCGAACACTATATTTGACGATTTCAACAACGAAGCGTCGCAGTAGTTTGATATAGTGTTCAAATTAAAGAAGAAAGATGTCGGGAAAAGAACGGATCGACGTGTTTCCCTCTAGAATGTGAGTCGAATCAGATTCATTATTGACAATCGTGCAGCATCTGATAAATACATATTTTAGGAGCTTATGGTTTTAGAAAGGATCTCAAAGAACGAGCTAAGATAATATTGAATGTGCTGGAGTCGTGCGTCATCTAGGATTTATCAAATTTTATTACTAAATCAGCAATAATAAAATATATTGTATGTTATTTATCAGTGTACGTTATATCATAATGCAGAAACATAGAATATTATAGAACTCTTTATGATGGATGACAATATTTTAGATGTTTTTGTGAATTCATATAAATAAAGTAAAACTAATTTCAAGTGGACTCAGAAGAGGAAGTGATGTTATTCACAGTCATGTGAGCCCTTCATTTCTTGACAGTCTACTGACCTTAGCTAAGGGATACTGGAAAAAACTTAAAATACGTAGTAAATATATAGGATACATTCAGTTAATCATATAAAATTAATGCTAAAATATGCATTCTTAGAAAGTAAGATGATAACTGTTTGCATAAATTTTCCTTAAAGGATTAGTTCACTTTCAAATAAAATTTTCCTGATAATTTACTCACCCCCATGTCATCCAAGATGTCTTTCTTTCTTCAGTCAAAAAGAAATGAAGGTTTTTGATGAAAACATTCCAGGATTATTCTCCTTATAGTGGACTTCAATGGACTCCAAACGGTTGAAGGTCAAAATTACAGTTTCAGTGCAGCTTCAAAGAGCTTTAAACGATACCAGACGAGGAATAAGGGTCTTATCTAGCGAAACGATCAGTCATTTTCGAAAAAAAAATACAACTGTATATGCTTTATAAACACAAATGATCATCTTGCACGTGCTTCCACTTTCCGTATTCTTCAAAAAGCTTACACTGTATGTCCTACACCTTCCCTATTATATTTATAAAGCATATACAGTTGTATTTTTTTCGAAAATGAGCGATCGTTTCGCTAGATAAGACCCTTATTCCTCGTCTGGTATCGTTTAAAGCCCTTTGAATCTGCACTGAAACTGACATTTTGACCTTCAACCATTTGGAGTCCATTGAAGTCCACTATAAGGAGAAAAATCCTGGAATGTTTTCATCAAAAACCTTAATTTCTTTTCGACTGACGAAAGAAAGACACGAACATCTTGGATGACATGGGGGTGAGTAAATTATCAGGAAAATTTTATTTGAAAGTGAACTAATCCTTTAAATGTCCTGTGGTTTTTATATATTATTATGTTTTATGTATTTTTTATTGCATCAGGGCTCAGACCATTATGAAAGCCCGACTGAAAGGAGCTCAAACTGGCCGTAGTTTGCTGAAGAAGAAAGCTGACGCACTGTCCATGCGATTTCGACAAATTCTAAGAAAAATAATTGAGGTATAACATCATACCTATGCTTTAATATTAGATATCTGTATTTGTTGACTTGTGCATTAATAAACAATCATGTGACTCTCCAGACTAAGACTCTGATGGGAGAGGTGATGAGGGAAGCCGCCTTCTCATTAGCTGAGGCCAAATTTGCTGCTGGTGACTTCAGGTAGTTCATTCATTTCATTAAAGCTGTGCTTTCATAATGTCATCAGAGGATGAATTTGGCAGCAGATCTCACCGAATGTGTTTGAATTCTGTCAGTACTACAGTCATTCAGAATGTGAACAAGGCCCAGGTGAAGGTCAGAGCAAAAAAGGACAATGTTGCAGGTTTGTCATCCATCCATCTCAGTGAAATATAAAGAATTGTCAGATATCTCCTTAACGTTCACCTTTCTGTGTTTGTTCTCAGGAGTCACTCTTCCGGTGTTTGAGCATTACCAGGAGGGAGGAGACAGTAAGAATCCTGCTCACTTCATGTTTTAATAGGATGAAAAACTGTCAATCAGTTTGATTTTCTCCTCTGTGCAGGTTATGAGCTCACTGGTCTGGCCAGAGGTGGAGAGCAGCTGTCTCGTCTGAAGAGAAACTACGCCAAAGCGGTCGAGCTTCTCGTAGAGCTGGCCTCGCTGCAGGTCAAACCACTACTGAAGATTTCTATCCATATCCATAAAAGAAAATGTCGAAATCTCATTTTTTTTGATGCAGAATGATTTTAATAAATGCGTGTTTTGTGATTGATTCACATACAGACCTCTTTTGTGACGCTGGACGAGGCCATCAAGATCACAAATCGCCGTGTGAACGCCATCGAACATGGTGAGATCATCCTCTGAACGATGACGAAACAATCAGGCTTGTTTTAAAGGGGACCTATTATGCTTTTACAAAGTCTTGATGTTGTTTTTGGGCTCTAAAGAACAGGTTTTCATGCTTGAATGTTCATTATTTTCCTCATATTCTCCATTGTTGCAGCTCCTCTCTTCCCAGTCTGTCAGTAACGCTCTGTTTAGTTCCATTCTCTGTGAAGCCCCTCCTTCTGAAAAGCACAATGTGCTCTGATTGGTCAGCTGGAGCTCCACCCCTTTATTTTGCATATGCCTTGGGTGTGAATTATTTAATTAAGGAATATTGTGACGTGTTCCTTCCCGGAAGAAAACTCGAGACTACAATGGAGGCGTTTCAGGGACACTGATATAGAGGATAACTCCAGCTGGAGGGACTTTGCAGAGCTTTATCATGCTCAAACAGCAACACTAAAGAAAGCTGCAAGTGTCAAAAAAGTATAAAAGGTCCTCTTCAAAAAAAACAACAAATAGATCATGTGATGCTTGTGTGTTTTTCCTCTCAGTGATTATTCCCAGGATCGAGCGCACACTCACGTACATCATTACCGAGCTGGATGAACGGGAGCGAGAGGAGTTCTACAGGTGGGACTGCAGTGCATTATAGCGAGGTTATGTGACAACATTAGCTGTGTTTACATGCACCCAAATAACCCGTAGATTAGAAATTTCAATCGGATTGTGGTGTAGACCTGAAAAAATCTGATCAATAGGAAAAAAATAAGCATGTAAACACTTGAATATAATCTCAATCCGGTTTAAAAATATCTTGCACACATGCACAGTGCTGTCATGCATATGCCCTTATATAATAAGATCTCTGTTTACATACGTTTTACATCATATGAACGTGTTATGTCTTATTATGAGTCTGCTTTGTGACCTTTGCGAATCACTGATTCAGAGCGTGCATAAAACTGCCAAAGTTAAAGGGATAGTTCACCCAAAAATGAAAATTTGATGTTTATCTGCTTACCCCCAGG
>VTFQ01000014.1:49168762-49193762 GCA_036281575.1 Ancherythroculter nigrocauda | reverse complement strand
TTTGAGATATCAAACTCAAATTTAGAACGCAACTTGTTTAGATTTATGGCTTTGATTTTCTCACAGGTTTAGAGTAAAATATGTTTTGGAAAATATATTTCATACAACATTTTAAAATAGTATTTTTCATAACAATAAACAAACTTCTATTTTTTAACTTTTTGTTCACTTTTTATTTTATTTTTTTAACTTTAGCAATAATCTGCCTAGACCAAACTTAATTTTGTGCTACAAAGCATTCAAGATTTACCACAGTTTAAGTTGGAAGTTTCATTTTCAGATCTATGCTCAAAAGTGTAATAAATGGATCATAACTATTCCATAAATATAATTCAGTACCATAAAATCCCCTGAGAATACAAAATATTAAACAAAAAAACATTATTAAACTAAAATATAGCACATTCGTTTCATTGAAATAAAAAAAATTCTGTATAAATTGTTCCTACACATGCATTTTTTTTAGAAAATTATTTTTAAAAGGATATTTTGGATCAGATAAGTGTCCAGCATACATGTGAACCTGTTTGTTTGTATTTAAAATTTCAATTTGTGCAACATATTTTAGTCACTACATAATTACCATTAAAAAAAAAAAACTTCACTATATTATTATCCTACACTCTTAAAAAAAAATAAAGGTGCTTTACTGGCATTGAAGGTTCCATGAAGAACCTTTAACATTCATTGAAACTTTATAGTGGAAAAAGGTTCTTTAGATTATTAAAATGTTCCTCACACTTAAAAAAAAAAAAAAAAAATTGGAACTAATCACTGAAAGGTTCTTTGAGAAACCAAAGATGGTTCTTCTATGGCATCAATGCAAAACCCTTTTGGAACCTTTAGTTTAAGAGTGAAACAATGATAAAAAGATTGAGTAGATGTGTCCAAACCTTTGACTGTTAGTGTAAAGAAAATGTTAAACATGAAAACCGTGTGTTTCTTCACTCCTCTGGTCAGCAGGTTGGAGAATCGCTCCTGAGGAGGAGGAAGAGAAGGCCTGATGAAGATGATGTACGGTTTAAGATCTGAGGAACACAGCACTCGCAGGGACTGAGAAATATAAAACACAAGTGAAATGTAAAACTAGAGAAAGAAACAAGCACAGAACAAGCTAAATGCAGATTAAATGTGCTGAATATATATCTATATATATACTATATATCTGAAAGTATGTGTAAATATTTTTATATGGTTAGAAAAAAAATGCCATAGTCCAGCCAGTATGGAAAAATTGTATGGCCTGTTGAGCAACTTACTTTATTTAAGTGTAAAATGTGTCTGCGCAAGATATGCATTTCTCGTAATCAATTATATACACTTATAAATCTTGGTTCTGAAAAAACCTACCTGGCAGATTTTCCTGAAGTATCCCCAAAACATAATTACTGATAACTAAATCAAACCAAACTGCAACTGTTCTTTAAAGTTTAGAATGAGCACACAAATGTTTACTTAAGTCAACAAATACCAGTGACCTTTAAAAATGTACAAGTCATAAGTTAACACATGAATTCTCTCATAATTTGTGCTTTACAGCTAATTAAATCAAACAATGCCAGAATACTTCTTGAAGCTAAAGTGTGTATTTTTCACGTCACCAAACAGAACTGCAAAAATTATGATAATTTTCAACTTTGTTTCCTGGTGTCAATGAGCCAACATTGTTGTGCTGGGCTTGTTGAGATGCTTAAAGCATTAGTTCACTTCAGAATTAAAATTTCCTGATAATTTACTCACCCCAAGGATGTTTATGTCTTTCTTTCTTCAGTTGAAAAGAAATTAAGATTTTTGAGGAAAACATTCCAGGATTATTCTCCATATAGTGGACTTCACTGGGGTTCAACGGGTTGAAGGTTCAAATGTCAGTTTCAGTGCAGCTTCAAAGAGCTCTACATGATCCCAGACGAAGAATAAGAGTCTTATCTAGAGAAACCATTGGTCATTTTCTAAAAAATAAAAATTGATATACTTAACCACAAATGCTCATCTTGCACTGCTCTGTGATGCACAACGCATGACGTAATCATGTTGGAAAAAGGTCACGCGTGACGTAGATGCTTTTTTTTTTTTTTTTTTTTTGTAAAGGGCGTTTGTCTTTGCACATTCGCTTTGTAAACACTGGATCGCCTACGTCACGTGTGACCTTTCAAACGAGATTACGTAATGCGTGGAGCATCACAGAGCAGTGCAAGATGAGCATTTGTGGTTAAAAAGTATATCAATTTTTATTTTATTAGAAAATGACTGATGGTTTCTCTAGATTAGACTCTTATTCCTCGTCTGGGATCATGTAGAGCTCTTTGAAGCTGCACTGAAACTGACATTTGGACCTTCAACCCATTGTACCCCAGTGAAGTCCACTATATGGAGAAAAATCATGGAATGTTTTCCTTGAAAATCTTAATTTCGTTTCAACTGAAGAAAGACAAACATCTTGGATGACATGGGGGTGAGTAAGTTATCAAGAAATTTTAATTCTGAAGTGAACTAATCCTTTAAATATACTCATCTATTATTCGCCAGCACCACAGTATTAGACTTTTCAAGGGAATCAAAAAATGTAAAGTGTTGAACACATTGAACTGGGATAAGAGAAAGTATTTTAATAAAAAAGACACTTCGCCCTTAAATACTAGTAAACAATTCTTTTGAAAATGAATACTGGATTTTAGCAGCGCCCATGTACTGTCAGCCATTTTAGTAATAAAAAACAAAAACACAAAAAAGCAAACAAGAGACAATATTGTTTTAGTTGTATTTAATAGAGTTATACCTATAACAAGTAATGTACAAGTTCATACAAAATGAAAAAATGGTCATTAAAGGCCCCAAAAAACACTTAACATGCAACATATCTACAAATCTCCTGGATGTCCATCTATGTGCCATTTCTTGAAGCAGTTACGTGACGAAACGAAGCACAATGCCACCTTGCAGTGGGAGCAGTATATGGGAGTCTTGACTTTATTTCCTTGTAGTTTGCACATGACACAAACTCTCCTCCCATGTGTAGCATCTGAACCGAAATACTCTGGAAAGCACTGCTCCGTCTGGGCGGGCGAGGGTGGGGGAGATGACTCTGCGTCAGACGGTAAGTACATGTTCGATTCTACAGGGGTGGAAGGCACATGTGGCGACTTGCTTGTGGCGGCGGACTCTTTAGATGTGGATGTCGAGGGATCTTTGGCAGCAGGTGCAGAGGGATTCTTGCCTCGGCCAGCACGTGCCAACTCGGACACAAGCGTTTCCCTGAACAATTTATGGGTGAGAGGGATCTTGTTCTGAGCTTTCGCCAAATGTTGGTGAAGGATGAAACTGTTGACCACTGCGATGTCGAGAAAATGGAAGAAGAAGATCTTGTACCATTTTGTGGTCTTCTGGAGGACATTATAATACTCTATAAGGGAATCTGAGAGATCAACACCTCCCATATATTTGCTGTAGTCCTTCACAGCAGATGGAACAGGGATTTGACGTGTTTTCCACACACCATCGGCACCCTTGGCATTCCTGGTGACTGTATCCCCAGTGAACGCCTTGTGAATTGTGGAACACATGAGGACTTCTCTCGCATCCATCCATTTGACAAACAGAAGAGGACCTTGTCGACACCAGCGGACGGATCCTCTTTCAGATCTTCCACTCAGGTCGTTGGTCTCCGGTAAACTGGAGGTTTGACGCAAAGCGCCACAAGCAAGGATATCGTTCTGCAACAAATCCAAGAAAAGAGTCGGGCTGGTGTAGAAATTGTCTGTGTATAACCTATAACCTTTGCCGAGGGCTTTGTGATCCACTAGTCTGATTACAGAATCATACCCGACACCTTTACCCGACGACGTAGAAGTCTTTCCTTCATAAACGAAGAAATTCCAGGTGTACCCGCACGACGAATCGGCAAGAACGAATAGTCTGTAACCCCATTTAGTTGGTTTGTCATTCATATATGGCTTCAGGCCAATCCTAGCTTTGGTAGCGACCATTCTCTCGTCTACCGAAATCTCTCTGTTGGGGTGAAAGTGTGTCTTGCACGCCAAAAGAACGTCTGTATACAGAGGCTTGATTTTGAGCAGTCTGTCATAACCAGGGGTGCCTTTCTTTTTGTTGTTCTCCTCATCTTTCTGAAGATCACAAAGGTGAAGATTCCAGGAGATGGCCTGAAACCTTGCTCGGGACATGACGGATTGCGGGTAGGGGAAATTGTACATTCTCTTTCGTGCCCAGTAGTCCGCAATAGACTTCGCTTTCACTAGACCCATGTAGACAACTATCGCCACATACGAGTAGAACTCAGCTACGGTTAGAGGTACCCAGAGAAACTTCATTCCAGATTTTGCCCTCTTTTCGGCATTGCTATTAGTGTTTCTGACGATTGTCTTGACGGTAGAGCTGGTGAAAAACAATTGGAACAATTGTAAGGGTGTATACGTTGAGTCTGCCATGAGCTGGGGACCTGGAGGATTCTTGGGGGAGAAATTCGGAAGTACCGGTTCCTCATCCTCATTGTTGATGTCAAGCCACTTGTCTGGCTTACTGTCATTTACAACTTTCATCCAGGGTGAATCCAAGGCAGAAGACGACCTGCCTCTGGCTTGCCTCAGTGAATAAGAAGTTGCGTCAGGCTTTGATTTCTCTCCAGTAGAAGTCGGTTGAGGGATGGCTTTAGAGGTAGTTGCAGGTTCTGGATTGGGTTCAGAATTGGTGGAGAATGCGGGCACCAAACGTAATGTTAGGATGGGATCTGAGATGGCTTTGGGAGTAGAATCAGCAGCCGGTGTCGGATTAGGGGTGGCTGTAGGAGCAGGTTCAAATGTGAGGGTGGGTTTTAAAGCATGCTTACGAGGCCGGCCTCTCCGTCGCGGTAAGGTGGGCGCTGGACTAGGGATGGGTGTGGCTTCAAGAGAGGAATTATGGGTGGTTGGGGGAGTGGCTTCAGAGGCAGGCTGAATGGTGGCTTTGGTGGTGGGAGTGGCTTCAGGGACAGATTGAATGGTGGCTTCAGTGGTGGGTGTGGCTTCAGGAGCAATTTGAATGGTGGCTTCAGTGGTGGGTGTGGCTTCAGGAACAGGTTGAATGGTGGCTTCAGTGGTGGGTGTGGCCTCCGGAGCAGGTTGAATGGTGGCTTCATTGGTGGGTGTGGCTTCAGGAGAAAGTTCAGAGGTGGGTATAGAGAGTTTGCCTCGTGGTGAGGTAGGTGTAGGTGGGATGCTTCTCCGTGGTGATTGAGCCGACGCAGGTGATTTTGATCGCTCTGGACTTTCCAGTAAAAGATTCCAATCTTCACCAGAATCAACACTGTAACAATACAAATACATTACATGTGCATGGACTCACACACAAGTATGTAATACCAGTAATCAAAAAGTTATAAAAAACCTCAATAAATGCAAGACTT
Organism: Ancherythroculter nigrocauda; assembly: GCA_036281575.1. NCBI lineage: Eukaryota > Metazoa > Chordata > Actinopteri > Cypriniformes > Xenocyprididae > Ancherythroculter > Ancherythroculter nigrocauda. The sequence continues at coordinate 49,188,367 of VTFQ01000014.1, read as the reverse complement.
CCTTACTCACTCTTCTTCCCACAGCTCCTCTTCCCTTCCAAAATCACTCATCTCATCGCTTTCGCCATCAAGGTCGCTGTTGATGTCGCTGTCGACCCGAAGCTGGATAGGTGCAGGATTAGGGTTGGGATCACAGGTGGGTTTGTGTTTTGGGATGGGTGTGGTTTCAGCGACGGGGCTAGAGGTCAAGGGTTCATTGATAGTTGTGGGAATGGGTTGAAAGCTGAATATAGTGGTGGTTTGAGAGATGGGTGCATGATCAGAAGTGGCTATAGGTGCACGTTCAGGCAGAGGACTAGGGGTAATTTTTGAGGTGTGTTCGACTGTCTGTTGTAGCATAACGGCTGGAGGGAATGTTGATGTGAGTCGCTGCCTCTTTGCATTCGGTGATTCTGAACACTCTAGGCTTTCTTCCAGTGAAACTGGCCATTCTTCAGAAGCATCCACACTGCAACAAACCAAATACACATCATGTACACTCACGCATCGCAATTTACAGCACAATAACAATATACTAATACTTGGACTAACATAATCGCAAATAGGGCTGTCACGATTACTCGATTAAATTAAGAGTACTCAATTTTAATTTACCTGTGTCAAGTAACCGGCAAAATACTGGAAGTGGTGCATTCCACGGATGAGAATATATGAACTATTGTTTGATTAGGTAAATTTTAATAACCACAAAAAAAATCCAACTACTCGATTAATCAAAATAATCTACCGATTACCAAAATAATCATTAGTGACAGCCCAAATCAAAAAAAGGAATTGGAAAGATATTTAATGTTTTGAAAGAAGTCTCTCATATTCTCATTTATTTGATAATTTTTCATCTTTATATTATTTTAAAATGCAATTTATTCCTGCAATGGCAAAGCTGAATTTTAAGCTTGGAAACTGTGATGCATTTCTTTTCAGGATTCCTTTAATATAGAAAGTTCAAAATAATAGCATTTATTAGAAATATAAATCTTCTGTAACATAATAATTGTCTTTATTATCAAGTTAATGCATCCTTTCTGAATAAAAGTATTTCTTTTAAAAAAAGAATTCAAAGAAAAAAAAATTATTAATAATTGAAATGTGTCCGGGTCACATTACACCTGTAAATCAACAACAACAAAAAAAATATATTTTTTTAACTCACTTGTCTTCCCATGGTTTCTCCTCTTTCAATGTTTTGATCTCGTTGGTGTCAGCATCTAACAGCAGCCCTGTTGATGTGGGTGTACAGATGAGTGTGGCTATTGGTGCCGAATTCAAAGTGGAAGTGGAGTTTTGGCTGAGTTTAAAAGTGGATGTGGGATTCTGGATGAGTATGGGTGTAGAATTAGGGTCTAGCTTAATGGAGGATGTGGGGTTGGAAAGGGTTATAGGAGTGAAATTAGATCCAAGTGTAAACGTGGGTGTAGAATTAGGGCCGAATTTAATGCCGGATGCAGAATTAGGGATTAGTGTGGCAAAAGGTGGGGGTTTAGGGACTATTGTGGGATACAGGGAGGGTTTAGGAAAGAGTTTGACTTTAGATTTGTCTTTAGGAGGTCTGCCTCTCCGTCGAGGTAAAGAGATAGCTGGGGTGGTTCTAGGCATGCTGCCCATCACTGGTGCCATTGAGGAGGGATTCAAAGCAGTTTTAGGCGGTCGTCCTCTTCGCCGAGGTAAGGACGATGAAGGCGAGGAGGATGCGTGCCTCTTTAGTTTTGAACGCATGAGAGGCTCCCATTCTTCAGAAGAATCAATACTGTAACATATAATACATAGACTTAATATGCATGCACTTGGTGATTACAAATTAATCAGAATAATTATATAAAGACGTTTATTGTGCTTTATTGCACTTTAGGCAGCAAAAAATATAAAAACCAGGGGAACGAATCAAAAATGAAACAGAAGAAAAAAACTACAGTGCTTGCAAGACTTCTCTTCTTAACAACTTTTCATATTGCCAACTGCTCAACATACAGATGCTATTCAAACTTTGATTTTTTTGCAAACCTTTATAAGTTTAAGGATTTTAAAGGTGCTGGCACTCATTGTTAAGGGTTCCCTTTGGTTTTCCACCAAAATAAAAGCTTGGTGGTTTAACATTGGAAAATAAATATTAGTACTATAATTTTACAGATGTACTGTGAAATAAAATCATTATTATTAAATCTTTTTTTTTTTTTTTTTTACACTGAAATATTACAATAGTAACATTTCTTTTGTTAGAAATTTTTATTTAATAGTACTACTACTACTAATTATTATTATTACTTTATAGTCATAAATTACAACATTTCTGTCCAAATTATGCTGCCTTTTTAAAATCACAATCACAAAAATTACAATTAGATTGTTGCCCCCAAATCTCTGTGAAAGTCCTAGGGTCTGGGAAGCATCACACCCTTTTTTTAACCAATCAGAAATGTTCTCTTTTCTGACTGTCAATCATTTTCAATTAATCAAGACTCTATAAAACAAGGGAATGCTGCTCAATCTGCTGATTATTTGCAACATGTTTGGCATGACAATATTTGGAGAAGTCTAGTACACAAAAATGAGACGAAAATTAGGATCATCTTATGAATCGCCGCTGTGCACAAAAGGGCCAAAGTTTGGCTGGTAAACAATGCTGTAACTATACCATCTAGCTGCAAAGTGCATCTTTCCCCATTGGCTGGCATTCAAAACAAGTCATGCATTTTTTGCAAAGAGTATATGCATGCTCAGCTCCCATAGCAGATTGCTATTTTTGTTGCATAGCAACAATGTTTTACCAGTGTCAGACCCATTTTAAAGGCTATAATTATTGGAGAAACTGACTGCTTGCTCCATGTATTATAGACCTAATTGGGCACACGATTATTGTTGTTTTTATACCAGTGACAAATAATTAGTCATATCTTTGTCTATAAGAATCTGGAAATCACTTGGAAGTGATGAAATATTTTACTTATCCTATAGAAAACAATTGTAGAATTAGTCTGAAAACCATTAAAGCCAAAAGTGTTGGCCTACATGGCTGTGAGGGTCAAATGTATCACTAAGCATATTTAGCTTTGTCAGGGATTTTTCTAGTAAACAACAGGTGGCTGTGAACAGAATAAGACCGTTATCAAAAGAAGGGAAAGAGCTTAGTGTCCTTGGAAAATGTTGTATCTTGCCTTTGATTTAAAGGGTTAGTTCACCCAAAAATGAAAATAATGTCATTTATTACTCACTCTCATGACGTTCCACACCTGTAAGACCTTCATTCATCTTCAGAACACAAATTAAGATATTTTTGTTGAAATCCGATGGCTCAGTGAGGCCTTCATAGGGAGCAATGGACACTTCCTCTCTCAAGATCCATTAATGTACTAAAACATATTTAAATCAGTTCATATGAGTACAGTGGTTCAATATTAATATTATAAAGCGATGAGAATATTTTTGGTGCGCCAAAAAACCAAAATAACAACTTATTTAGTGATGGCCGATTTCAAAACACTGCTTCATGAAGCTTCGGAGCATAATGAATCAGCATGTCGAATCAGCGGTTCGGCACGCCAAAGTCACGTGATTTCAGCAGTTTGACATGCGATCCGAATCATGATTCGACACAAAAGATTCATAACGCTCCGAAGCTTCCTGAAGCATTGTTTTGAAATCGGCCATCGCTATATAAGTCGTTATTTTGTTTTTTTGGCGCACCAAAAATATTCTTGTCGCTTTATAATATTAATATTGAACCACTGTACTCGCATGAACTGATTTAAATATGTTTTTAGTGCATTAATGGATCTTGAGAGAAGAACATTGCTGGCTATGCAGGCCTCACTGAGCCATTGGATTTCAACAAAAATATCTTAATTTGTGTTCTGAAGATTAACGAAGGTCTTACGGGTGTGGAACGGCATGAGAGTGAGTAATAAATGACATTATTTTTATTTTTGGTTGAACTAACCCTTTAAGGATGACCATCAATTAGCATGCTTCCACAATTGGAGAGAGAAAGCCAATAATAGGACTTGATGATGGACGAATCTTACCAGAGAGTGAAATCGCTTGAGTATTGTGAAATGTTTAAGAATTGCGCCCTGGCCAGAGACAATCTCAGATGCTGGCATCTCAGCTTTGTTAATTTGCTCAATAAAGTCTGATTTTGACTTCTGAATCTTTGACTCCTGAGCTTCATTTGCAAGATAGAGAAGACTTTTCTTCACAACAACAGCTGCAGTTTTTATATTGACATATTTGCTATTGGAAAAGAATTTGGGGCGGGACACTTCGATGGGAAAGTCCCTTTATTCTGTGTCAGCCATGAACAATGACTTTCAAAATTTAGAGGGCTGGGCATTCTTATTCTAGAGAGAATCTGATTGGACAAAAATATGGATACGCCCCTGAAGTCAGGATGACTTCATTTAGATTTTAGCACATTTCCCAGATGAGAAAGACAGTTATAATATAGCAATAGAATTATGTAGAAATGAATATAGAACTTAAGGATATTGTAAGCACTCAAGTGAACAAAATATATAACACTGACCTAGTGGTTTATGGATATTTTACTGCAAAAAAAAAATTCTTACATATTGCACCTTTAATTTGATGGGGTCTTTAACACTATTCTTTATACTTAAGTGTCTTTCAAGCACTGTTTATTTTTCTATCCAGCTTCAAGAACTTCAAAACTGCATTCTGTAGTAAACAATAAAACATTTTCCTACCCTACAACAGGTAAAAACACTACACGTGACGTATTACTTACTCTTCTTCCCGCGGTTCCTCCTCCTCCGCCGAATCGTCGAGCTCATCGCTGTCTGACAGAGGCTTGTATCCAACTTCAGAATCGCAATCTTCTATTACACACTCGATTTCATAAAACGTTTGCCTTCTCGCTCCGACATCCTCCGGCGATGCCATTTCGAGCAGGAAAAAAGGCGGAGAAATGTGAATGCAGTCTCCTCGCACCGGGATCAGACGCTGCAGAACATGCGCGCAGACTCAGAGCAACAGTGAGAGTTCTGCATTCGCCCCGCCCCCACCACTACGTAGCGACTATCGCAGTGTCTGATTGGAACACAATCTTGAGTGACGTGCCCACGAAAGGCTGAGATCATCAGTTACGCGACGTGAAAAAAGCAGACCCTCCTATTATTTTTAGAAAAAAGTATTTTCTTTCATCTTTACATTTTCCATGTAAAGTATTTATTATTTTAGTGCAGTCTTGTTTAGTGTAATTATGCTGTCTTGACTGTTGGTGGTTGTCATAATGTTTACAATAATAATAAAAAAAATATTCAGGTAAATATTGCTCTGTATTGTCAATGGTGCATATAAATTAAATTGATGAAATAAAAGTTATTTGATGATGTGTAGTTCACATTTTCACAGCTTTATATATATATACATTTTAACCAATTCCATGCATCTTATACTGGTAATAGCCATTATAAGTCCTTACTCAGTCTTACCCTGGGCTGCAGACACAGCAGGCAGATTTTTCCTGAGTTGACAACCTGTCTGACTGAATCCGTATTTGTGCCGTACAGGTTCTGTTCAAACTCGCCCGATTCAATGAATTTCCCTGCAGCCAGTTCAGATTCAAAGCTCTGTCGTGATACAAAGTTGTACTCTCTTCCATTGAGCTCATGTGTGCGGGGGTTTCGTGTGGTGTCTGTTCAAAATCACATATAAGTACAATAGATATGTATGAACAAAACTGTAGACAGTGTATAAATCAATGTCTGTTTGTATGCATTAATTTGTATGTGCAACCCAGTTTTTCTTGATGAAATTATTGACATATAATTTAAGTATAGGGGCCATTCTACAGAATTGGTGCAAACTGCTGTCCCACAACCAAGAAACACATTTAAAAAGCATTCAAGTATTCAAATTAGATGTTTGCTAAGATCCTTCTATTATCTATTGAATCCTACAATAATATTTAAAATATCAGTAAGCTTAATATATATATATATATATAATCATCATTTATTGGGTACTTCAATTGGGATACTGAAAATAATTAATGCAATTTTTTCCAGTGTTGTTTTTATATATATTTAAGTGAAGTTTATTTGATATTTTATTTTAAATCATAAAACTTTATGTAAAAAAAAAATGTGTCCTGCATTTTAGTGTCACTACCATTGGCTGAGACTGATTTTAACACACTTTTACATTTTTGATCAGGAAATATTCCTGTGTTCCTCTCTCTAATAGCTTCTTTTCATAACAGATAGGGACCATCATTTTGAGTTAAATGTTCAAAAGTCTGAAAATGTGAGTAACTTTAAGGAACGTCACTACCAAACACCTTTTTTTCTGCAATTAAGCAAACTTTTTTGGGTGTTATTCCATAAAATTTAGTTTTATGTGTGTACATCTGTTCAGAACTGTGCTAGCTAACCATGTGCTGATTATCATCTTTGAGTTAGACTCAAAAGTATCTAAAATTGTCACTACCGAAACTTTACCACATGTTTCGGTAGTTACATCATTGTTTTGGTAGTGACAAACAATCGTTTATTTGAGGGAAATAAACACAATTTTAGTACAGTTATGCAAATCATTAGTGTTTTAGTATGCAAGTTAAATGGTGTCATGTGATGTGGTCACCACCAAAACATTACTGTCACTACCGAAAATGTGCAGTCACGACCGAAACATGGATGTTTTGTCAAAAATAAAGTATATTGAATGATCAACTAAGATGTTGTGATAGTGTTTGGTTCAATGTTTATTCAAACTAATGAATCCTTCACTTTGAAATCAGTATGATAAACTCTATGACTTTTACAAAGAAAGATTGGATTCAAAATACAACAAATCTCATACATTACACTTGAAATATTGTTAAAATTGTAATTGTTATTAATTTACCTGTGATTTTTTTAAAAAAAACATAGCAAAAAATATATTTAGGTATATGTGAACAAAATCTTAATAGGTCAGTATAACCCTTCTGATTAAATTATTTATGATTGTGTTTCGGTAGTGACAAATTTGGGGAGAGGAAAAATATTCCAAAACTTTCTGAAAATACAATATGAGAATTAACTGCACAATAACTAGAAATCCGTACCTTGGATATTATACAATTTGCATACATACAAAATTTGTAGAAAAGAAAAAATTTCCAACTCTGACTTTGAATCAGTTCTGTAGAATGGCCCATAGATGCTGCTTATGTAGTTCACTAGGTGGAAATGAGCCATTGTGGTTATATTTCATGTTAAATAACTTTACGCCAAAGTTGAAAAGCACAATCTTACGTGGAACAGCACCGGCGAACCGGTCAGGCTGTAAGGACAGCAGTCTCTGTCTCAGTTCATCATGTCCGCTGTTTGGTGGACCAATCAGGGCGACGGGACGCTTGTGGTTGGGCGGCTGATGGTACAGTGCCACCTCCTCATAGGTCAGTATATCTTCACTGTAAAGCTCTGAACAATGACAAATGTTCCTTTCTGATGAGTTTTTGCAAAATATAGATGTCATTATTTTAGACTAGGGCTGTTTAAATCAGCTAAAGATTACGTTACAGGACTTAAATCTGACATTTCTCAAAGAAATTCCTAAACAATGAATGTCCACAACATGAATTCAGGTTGATTGGGACACTTTTCCCAGTCATCTCAATGGCAAATGTGTCCTAATCAACTTGAATCAACCTTTGCTGGATAGCAAAAGGTAAAGGTAAATCTATATTCCTTCTCAGTATGTCTTGTTTTTTTAATGCAAATTTTAACCAGGGCATGAGAACTGCCTCATTGTTATTTCATTTTGCCCATCTTTAGTGTGGAGAGGCATGCAAGAAATCACAAAAGAAGAAACCTCCCTCCGTGAACGGCTGTCAATTAGCCAACGACTCTTGTATCCTCAGCCTTTCAACCTACCCGAAACCATTCACACCTCATTCTCATCAGATTGATCAAATTTGCAGTTACCCCCCAGGTAAAATGGGTGGAAAAAATCCCTATACTTGCACCCAAGCTGTAAATAGCCAGGAAAAATCAGTTCAATCAAGGATAAATTCTGATTTCATAACTAAGTTTTTAGAAGATCATACTCACCAATATTCTTATTAGGGTTATACAATAGTTTCTTTCGTTGCTTTTTGCTTTTCTTAGCACACCAAAGTTTCCCTGAGGAAAGAAGAGCTATTATCATTTACACATAAGTGTTATGAACTTTCCACACAAAGATTTATGGCAACTTCAAAGTATTTTAAGAAGGATGCACACTTAAAGAAGCATGTATGTTTATGTCTCTATATTAGTCTATATTTCTGGCAGGAAGTGAGTGAATTCCAGACAGATCACCTTTATACTCTTGATTCCTGTCTGTGATGGTCTTCTTCATGGCTTCTCTGTGCTGTTGGAAGCTCTTCCCTTGAGAAAACACAACATGCCTCTTGTTTTAGACATACTGCACCACATATACTAGTTATTTGTTAGAGAAAGACTATATATTATATTCTATAAAAGACATAAAACCATCAGTGTTAACAAAATAACTCCAAACAATCATGAACTGATATGGTTTAAACTGGTAAATTCAAGTATATTCAAAATGTGTTAACATAATGTAACATTTTGATACATGAAAAAATAGCACAAAAAGAATTCTGTCATTTCAATTTAAAGAGATCATTGAATCATTCAGTGTTATTGTTAACTAAAACTATAAAAAATAGTTTTCAGTCATTCAGTAATATTGAAATAAAGCTGAAATAAAATAAAATATAAATATTAGATGAAAAACTTAAACTGAAATAAAAATTTTGCATTGACAACTAAATTAAATAAGTTTAACTCTTTCCCCGCTATTGAAGGAATTTTCCTGCAATCCATGTTTTCACGGCTATACAGTAGGGGGCGCTATTACTCATGTTCTGAAAGAGTATAGAATCTCCAGATGAAAACACAAGCAAAGAAGAAGCAGAAACAAGCGACAGAAGAATTGCTTATGCACATGTAAAATAACACGATCATCAGACATTAAACAGCATATAAATCAAAACTGCCTAATGCTACCAAATGAAAGGTTGACCCAGGACAAGGTACAGGACTGTGATGGACTCAAACTATCTATGTTTTGATCGTCACTCTGAATACGTTCTGGATGAAGTCTTTGACAAAAAATGCAATTTTCTCAGCTTTTTTGTTCAAAAAGTTGCTTTTTACCCACATTGTGTTGATAAAAAAAAAAAATGCATGAGGCTAGAATAATTTCTGTTCTTTCTTTTGATATATTGCATGTTCAGATATTGTACCAAATATTCTGGGGGCCATGAAAGTTGAAAATGCTGGCACTGGCTGGCAACTTCAAACATTAATAAATAATATAATAGTACATAAATATTAATAAAATAATGCTGAAATCACTGAATAAGAGTTTAAACGTAAAAAAGCTAAATCATTGCAAATACATGATGAATATTTGATATGCTGCCTTATTCAGCAAAAGCAAGCATTTTCAATGGATTTACATGCATGTCTTTGTTATATCTATCCCATACTAATTGTTCTAACCAGACACTAACCAGGAATGAGGCCAGCGAGGGGCTTCTGGTCCTCATGACCTTCCCTGTACGCCTGCCACCAGTTGGGGTCGTCCTGGCTAGTGACGTGGAGGATGTCTCCCTTTTGGAAGGACAGGCCGAGCTCTCTGCACGGCACATATGGGTCCTCGGATGGGTCATAGCTGAAGTTTGCTTTTACATGCATCTGTAAAGAAAGAGAATAAGGAGGCGAGGTGAATGACATTTAGATGAAGAAAATTAGGTCTGTTCCAATAGCTAATGAACTGCATAACGAGCACAATGTCAAATGTCAAAATAGCAATAGCAAAGTTATACAGCCTCATAAATGATCTTACATTTTTACATCACAAATATAATTTATGTGTAAGGCAATGCCAGAATGCACTGTAGCAAGAAGCCCACAAGGGTTTCAAACAGAGTCAAAGACAAAAATCTTAGAAGGCGCCTAAGGCAGCACACACTCAAAAGAAGAAATAAAGATGAAGAAATGATGAAGTCGTACCACAGTTGGTCTGTGAGGAGATATTTTGTTTTGAGAGTTAGGGATGAGGAGAAATGTGAGGGACCCATGCATGCTGGACTAGAGACAAAGAAAAAGAAGAAGCGAAACTTATTAGAATGATTTCTGAAGGATCATGTGACACTGAAGACTGGAGTAATGATGCTGAAAATTTAGCTTTGATCACAGGAATAAATTACATTTTGAGATATATTCAAATAGAAAACAGTTATTTTAAATTGCAATAATATTTCACAAGATTTTTGATCAAATAAATGCAGCCTTGGTGAGCATAAGAGACTTTTACATAAGAGAAAATTACCGACCCCAAAACTTTTGAATGGTAATCTATATCAGCAAATTATTATGGTTATGTAGGAAAAGAGTATGAGGCGTTTTAAAGAGTTTAGGACCTGCTAGATCTCACCAGTATGTTGTGAACATCATTAACACTTTTTCCACGGACTGGAACGCCGTCGATCTCCAGGATTTCATCTCCTTCACTGAGCAAGTTGCTTTTCTCTGCTGTTCCTCCACTCACCACCCGGCTGATGATGACGCAGTCATGTTCGTTACGAACCGTCACACCCTAAACATATACAGAAAGACAGAAACAGTTTGAAAGTTTGAATATAGAATTTAAATATAACGTTTAAAATTAATATTGGGTAAAGATGCATGACTCTGAATTCTACCAGAGGCATGTCACGAGTTTTCTCCAGGGAAACCAGTTTGGTGGTCTTTTCATCCTGGTCCACATCTTCAATAATTTCAACATCCAATTCCTGCTCGGCTATACAGTCATGAGCTTCCATCAGGGCCTGAGGAAGAACCAAGAACATCAACACTGGTGAACAGAGATGTCAGCATTGACACTTTTGACTTGAGTCGGTAAAGAATCATCCAGAACACCATAGCAGCAGCAAAGCAATACATTAGCAACCACATTGCAACCACCCTGAACACACCTGAAATTGAATATTGAAAAAAACCTCACTTCAGCACTTCAGCAACTGCATAGTAACACCTTAGCAACCATCTACCAACTCCACAGAAAACACCCTAGCAACAGACTAGCAACATAAATTCAGAACCTTATAGGTACCACATAGCTACATTTTGAAACACTCGGAGCACCTTAAGAACTGCATAGCAACACCCTAAAAAAACACCTACTAACTCCCTAGTAAGCACAGAAAACACCTTATAGCAGCTACTTAGTAACAGCCTAGCAACACCCTTGCAACCATCCAGAACACCATAGCAACCGCATATCATCATTTTAAAACACTTGGAACACCTTAAGTACTTCATAGCAACACCCTAGCGACCACCTACCTACTCCCTAGTAAGCACAGAAAACACCTTATAGGAGTAACTTAGCAACAGCCTAGCAACACCCTTGCAACCATCCAGAACACCATAGCAACCGCATATCATCATTTTAAAACACTTGGAACATCTTAACTTCATAGCAACACCATAGCAACCACATAACTCAGACCACCTTAGCAACTACAGAACACTACTTATCAACTCTAGTAAGCACAGAAAACACCCTATAGCAGCTACCTAGCAACACCCTTACAACCACAGAGAACACCATAGCAACCACATAGCAACATTTTAAAACACTCAGAACACCTTAGCAACTGCATAGCAACACCCTAGAAACAACCTATCAACTCCCTAGCAAGCACAGAAAACACCCTATAGCAGCTACCTAGCAACACTCTTATAACCACCCAGAACACCATAGACACCACAGACATAGCAATATTTTAAAACACTCAGAACACCTTAGCAACTGCATAGCAACACCCTAGAAACAACCTATCAACTCCCTAGCAAGCACAGAAAACACCCTATAGCAGCTACCTAGCAACACTCTTATAACCACCCAGAACACCATAGACACCACAGACATAGCAATATTTTAAAACCTCAGAACACCTTAGCAACTGCATAGCAACACCCTAGAAACAACCTATCAACTCCCTAGCAAGCACAGAAAACACCCTATAGCAGCTACCTAGCAACACTCTTATAACCACCCAGAACACCATAGACACCACAGACATAGCAATATTTTAAAACACTCAGAACACCTTAGCAACTGCATAGCAACACCCTAGAAACAACCTATCAACTCCCTAGCAAGCACAGAAAACACCCTATAGCAGCTACCTAGCAACACTCTTATAACCACCCAGAACACCTTAGACACCACAGACATAGCAATATTTAAAACACTCAGAACACCTTAGCAACTGCATAGGAACACCCTAGCAACCACCTATCAACTCCCGTGTAAGCAAAGAAAACACCCTATAGCGGCTGCCTAGCAACACCCTAGAAACCACCCAGAACTCCAAAGCATCCACATAACAACATTTTAAAACACTCAGAACACAGCAACACCTTAGCAACCACTCAAAACCCTAGCATCATGGTGGCAATCTAGATTGTCTTCAGAAAATGTAAAAATCAAGTTATGTAGAATTAATGTATGCTTTGAAAACAAGTCCTGCCTTAAAAATTCATTTAGACAAGCAAACAATCAAACTTCTTTCAAGCTAAGATGCACTCAAGCAAGTTCCTGCCCATTTTGTTTAACCCAAGACTCGAAAACCCTGCCAAAAGATTGCGGCTTTACCTCAGTGGAGTTGACAGGCGTACCGTACCCTGCAATAATAACCCTTGGCAACATCAGTTTCTCAATGCCAGACTGCCAAACACGATGCACAGCTTAACCTGAACATAAACCCAATCCTCCATAATCTCCCCACTGCACTGTCAATCATCACATCACCTCTTACCTGTAATTTTTCATACAGTTGGAAGAAAGACAGAGCCGTACTGCTTTATACGCCTGCTGTGCGTGTGGTGACGGAAAGCAGTGGGAGGGCTGGGAAAGGGGTGAATATCTTCAGCAGAGCTGTAATGCAGGGAGGGTAATAATCTCGTGCCCTGTTCTGTGACAGGTATCTATTTCTAAGACCATTAATTGGATCTAACCTGTGGTGTGTACAAATAGACACACATGGAAGTTGTTTTCATGCCCTTTTTAGGGTTTGATTCGGGCCTGAACATGTCAGACAACCGATCAGGTCTTAAATCTTTGATCAATGTATTAGTTAATACATTAACTAACATTAACTAATGGGACCTTATTGTAAAGTGTTACAAAAGCAAACAATTAAGTGCATCTTGCATATTTATCAGCTTTTAAATGGGAGGGGAAAATTCCCATATAGCTGTTGCTGATGTCAAAGGTTGTGTGTCCATTAAACATTTAGAAAAATTATACAGATGCCAACAAGGACAAGTTGTGTGCCACTCCCTCATCATTTACCTGTAGGTGTGGTGAAGTCAACAGGCCTGTTAGTTCTGTGGCTTCAGTGTGTTTACTGCACTGTAGGACACTTTCCACCTGGAGACCAAGGACACGAGTTAAAAGTAAAGTTAATAAAGTTTAATAGAGACCTTTTAAGATTCTAGACAAGCATGACTATAGATCATTAAAAAATAGTTTTATGCATAGACCTGAAAATGAAATTTCCAATTTAAACTGTCGTAAATATTGAATGCTTTGAAGCACAGATTTACGTTTTGCCTCTTTTTAAAGAAGACACTTGGCAGATTATTGCTGAAGTGAAAAAAAAAAATTATAAAATAAAAATAAAAAAGTTAGAAGTTTAAGTTTATTATTTAAAAAAATGCATTAAAAAGATTGTAAAATTTTATATATAATATATATTTTGCAAAACATGTTTTACTCTAAAGAACTCTACCAGAAATTTAAAACCAAATTTGAGTTTAATATCTCAAAAAATGAGCTTTCAGTAAGATTTGTTTGGGCGCAGTACCAAACGTTTCCACTAGATGAAATTTGCTTCATTTCCAAAGCACTCACTTTTGACCATGAATAGTACAAGTTTGACTATTTTTTTTCAGGACCATTGAACCTTTTCGAATCATGTCCATGATTTTTTTTTATTTGTGTTCACATAGCAATTGGCAAAACCTTTACCAAGTTTCATACCACTCCGATGAAGTAAAAATTCTTTAAAAAAACAAACAAAAACATTTTAGGTCAAAAATGGCCAAACAGCATCAGAGGGAATTAATTGCAATAATCTTACCACAAATCAACATCCCTTTATTTTTAAAAGATCTGTTTAGGATCATTCTAGTAAAAACCTAAATTAAAATTCCAGTTGAATTTCAGATCTGATTATAACATGGTAACCTTTATAATTGTTGAGGCATAAAATCTTCATAAAAAATGTTTATATACAACAATTTTTTTGTATTTTAAAGTCAATATGAAATAATTAATCATATTCAGTTTTTTTTAAATACATGTTTCTATAGCTATTGTTAGAAATTCATTCGTGCCATTGTATGTTTACAACCACAAATCCAATCAATTCCCAAAAAAATAAAATAAAGTCCCATGCAATCTCTTTACTCGTTGAATATCCTGTTCATGAAATGTGTCACATTACATAAAAAAGGCATGTGAATGCTATTTCATGATGACTAAGAGATGAAACAGCTTAAAGTGGACTCGCTAACACATCTCTTATTGCATTTAATAAACTAATCTGCACACACATATGAAGTGATTGTGATAATCCATTAGATCTCATTCTGGCCTCCAAGAAGTCTTAGTGCATCACACTTCAGTCTGTAAGCTAATGACGGATTACATACCCAAAGGCCAATGACTTCATCTAGCTACATGCTTTGGCACACAGCAGATCAACCAATTACCATGTCCTTATTAAGCACTTCAGGTGCCTTTGCTCAAGTACAACTTCAAATAAAGAAGTACAGATTCACAGACTGAAACTGATTCACATGTAAATTGTGTGCCACGTGTTGGAGGCAGTGCAATCCTTACAACCTGTCCTGTAGTACATCACTTTCTATTCTTGTTGGTCTCTGGAATTGCCAATCTGCTATAAACAAAGCAGATTTCATTACATCTATCGCTACTCATTCAGGTCTCCATCCTGTGGCTGGATCAAACCAGAGGACACAGCCACACCGACAGCCCTCTCCTCTAATTTAACTTTTCCCCACACCCCACACCTGGGAGGGGTGGAGGTACTGGCCTGCTTTATGTCCAATGAATGGAAGTTTAATCCTTTACCATCTCACTGTGTCAATAGCTCATCTGAATCTCATGCAATTACTATCCCACCCTGCTAAAGTCCATTTTGTAGTTGTTTATCGTCCCCTGTGTCAGCTAGGTAACTTCTTGAAGGAGTTAGATGTGTTACTCTCATTCTTCCCTGAGGATGGTACTCCTCTGATGGTACTTGGAGACTTCAATATCCATCTAGACAAATCTCAGGCTGTTGATTTCCACACTCTGCTTGCCTTGTTTGACCTCAAGGGAGAGTCTACTACGGCTACCAACAAATCAGGTAACCAATTGGACCTCATTTACACATGCTGCTGCTCCACTGATAATACACTGGTTACTCCACTCAGGGTTGCCAGGTTTTCACAACAAAACCCACCCAATTGCTACTCAAAACTAGCCCAAAACTAGCCCAATGTCGTTTCAGGGGGGTACCCCGGTAAAATCAAGTTCCAGGGGGTAAAATCCGCGTTTTTGACGGGGTTCCCCTGGTAAAATTCACTATTCAGGGGCTAAATATCCTGTTATTCGGGTTCGTTTCAACCTTCGGACATGAAAAACAACCCGCGGCAACAGTGTAAAAGTAGCCCAATTCCACGGGGAAACCGTGGACTTGGCAACACTGACTCCACTACACACCTCAGACGACTTCTTCATCACTCTTAACCTTAACCTGACTCCTAACTCAACACAAACTCCCCCACAGATCACTTTTTGACATAACCTACACTCACTCTCACCCTCCCGCCTATCCACTTTGGTCTCATCCACACTTCTTCCCTCTAATCAGTTCTCATCACTGGATACATTGCTACTGACACTCTTCGCTCCACTCTAACATCTTGCTTAGAGGACTTCTGCCCCTTTCATCCATGCAAGCCCTCGCCACACCTCTGCCCCCTGGCTATCCGATGTTTTCCATGAGCATCGGTCTAGACTCAGATCCTACCAATCTTAACTTGTATCAGCCACTCCTCTCTTCCTTCTCTGCAAATGTCTCCAATGCTAAAACCACATACTACCACAATAAAATTAACAATTCTCCTGATTCTCTCATGCTCCTCCTCTCTTCTTTGCCGTCCACCCTGCCACCCCTCCTACATCAACTCTTACAGCTTTGCCACATTCTTCACAAATTAAACAACAACCAACCAATTCTCCACAACACATACTGACAATCACATCTTAACAGCAAGCACACACGCTCTCCCATCCTTCGCTCTCAGAGGCAGAAGTTTCCAAACTCATTCTTTCCAATCACCCTACTACCTGTCCGCTTGATCCTATCCCCACTCATCTTCTTCAGGCCATCTCTTCTTCAATTGTACCTGCACTCACTCACATTATTAATACTTCTCTTCACACTGGTACATTTCCCACAACATTTAAGCAGGCTAGGATTACCCCAGAAACCCTTTCTAAATCCAGCACTTTTAGAAAACTACAGACTGGTATCCTTTCTTCCATTCATTGCAAAAACACTTGAGAGAGTTGTGTTCAATCAACTGTCTTCTTATCTCACACAGAACAACCACCTGGACAACAACCAGTCTGTCTTCAAGAGTGGACACTCAACTGAGACTGCTCTGCTCACAAGCAGCTTCCAAATCATCAGTACTCATCTTGCCAAATCTGTCTGCTGTCTTTGATAACCACCAGTTAACCACCAGATCCTCCTGTCAACCCTCATGACAAAGGGCATCTCAGGAACCGCGGTCCAGTGGTTCAAGTCTTACCTCTCAGGTAGGTCCTTCCGAGTATCTCGGAGGGGTGAGGTGTCTAAGTCGCATCATCTTGCTACTGGAGTACCTCAGGGCTCAGTGCTTGGACCACTTCTTTTCTCCATTTACATGTCATCACTAGGATCTGTCATTCAGGAACATGTTTTTCCTATCAATGCTATGCTGATGGCACACAACTCTACCTCTAATTCCAACCAGATGATCCGACGGTTGCCTGCCTGACAGACATTTCTGCCTGGATGAAGGACCACAACCTTTCAAAGACGGAACTGCCTGTGGCAACACTTCATCATAACCTTTCCATTCAACTTTGTTCATCGACCATAACTTCTTCCAGGACAGCCAGGAACCTTGGAGTTGTGATGGATGCCCGTTTAAGCTGGCAAAACCGGCTTGAGTCCTTCACATAAAAATAAGTCTACAGGCTTTCATATACAACCTAGGAAGTCAGGGAAGGTCTCTTGTTTTTTAAGTTTCATTATAAGCTGTTCACACATTGGTGATACAGAAAGCAATTAATACATAAAAATTCTTACATAGCACCTTTAAAGATGATTACTTTGTTCGAACAGATGTTCTATTAATGTTACTGGAAGACCTTTAAAGAATGTTAGGAACGTTCTAAGAACTTTCCCTGTCAGCTGGGCTAGTACTCCACTCTGAACTTGGCCAATGCAGATGAATACAGTTAAAGGACGTACTAGTCGTACCTCATCCCTGATCTGCTGGGCATGTGCGGTGAGCGGGTATGGCGGGCACAGGTGTCTCATGCCCAGAGCCACGCTACGGTGCATGCTGAAAGCCTGCTGGAAGTCCGTCTGCAGCAGCAGCTCCAGCAGCAGCTGAACGTCCTCCTGACTCTCAACATCAGTCAGATTCAGCTGCAGACGCTGCAGAGAGTCAAGCAAATCATCCAGCTCTGAGAACAGACAGAGAGAAATGTGGAAGGAAACAATTGGTAATGATTTTACAACAACAACAAAAAACGGAACTTGGTTTCCCATACCTTTTAACTAATGAACTTCAATGACTTCTATCTGATCTAATCTGATCTAAATTAAAATGACTTAAAGGATTAGTTCACTTTAAAATGAAAATTACCCCAAGCTTTACTCACCTTCAAACCATCCTAGGAATATATGACTTTCTTCTTTCTGATGAACACAATCTGAGTTATTTTAATAAATATGCTGATGCATCCAAGCTTTATAATGGGAGTGAATTTAGGAATTCAACTTAGAGAAGAAAGTGTACGTGTAAAGCTTGAGGTCATTTTCATTTTAAAGTGAACTAATCCTTTAAGATATAAAGTCTTGTTTTCTGAAAAAAAAAAATCAAAATTAAGTGACTTATTACAGATCCCCGCACATGACATGATATACAAAAAAATATGTATATTGTAGCCACGATTTAACTAAAATGAGGGAACGAATTATTAGGCTATATCACAGTTAGATCATTGTGTGCATGATTCGTTCCCTTGTTTTACTAAATTGTGTCCACGTTGTAATTCGTTCCTTCGTTTTAGTTAAATCGTGGCCATGATATATGTATTTTTTGTGTGCATGATATAATAATCACATTTAAAATGGAGAACAAATTAGTAAAATGTGCTAACTTATTAGTAAGTCATGGGAACTAATTGGTAATTCATGGCCATGAAATACTATATATTTTTGTCTGCATGTCGTGTGCGGAGCTCCATAATACAGTGCTTAAAACAAGAAAATATCTGCCAAAATAAAATTAATTCAAAGGGAAAACAAGATTAGTATTCTGACCCCACTGGCAGATATTTTTTCTTAAATTTATCTTGTTTTATAAATATTATAAAAATGTCTGAAAATCAAGACAAATGAAAATTTTTTTTGCAGTGAACATCAAAAATTACACACTTCACCTTCAAGGCTTTTTACAGTACCACAGTGTTTACTGGAAGTCCAACGTATTTACTATACCATTGTTTTGCCAAAAAATCATTGCATAAATTTCACTTTCAAGTCCACATTGTGAAATTAAATTTTGACATTTGTCACCAGTCAACATAACCCAGAGAGTAAGACCTAAGCAGTCACTTCTTATAGGGACAATCCCGGGAAACCTGAGGTTAAGAGTCCTGCTAATCACAAGTGAACTAAATATCCTGCTGAACTACACTAGCATTCAAAAGATTTTTTTAATGTTTGAAAAGTCTCTTCTGCTCACCACGGCTGCATTTAGTTGATCAAAAGTACAGTAAAAAATGTTAAGTATTATTACAATTTAAAATAACCATTTTCTTTTTACATTTATATTTTAAAGCGTAATTTATTCCTGTGATCAAAGCTGAATTTTCAGCATCATTACTCCAGTCTTCAGTGTCACATGATCCTTCAGAAATCATTCTGATATGATGATTTTCTGCTCAAGAAACATTTCTGATTATTATCAATGTTGAAAACAGTTGTGCTGCTTCATATTTTGTGGAAACTATAATTTTTTCCAGGATATTTTCATGAATAGAAAATAGAATCTTTTGTAACATTATAAAAGTCACTTTTGATCAATTTAATGCGTCCTTGCTGAATACAAGCATTAATTTCTTTTGAAAGGTAGTGTATGTCAGGAAAATAATCTGTACATATTCTACTTTAGAACAGACTGAATTTTGATAAAGTCTACACATATTTCAGATCTTTTCTTCTTC
>VTFQ01000014.1:49088597-49168262 GCA_036281575.1 Ancherythroculter nigrocauda | reverse complement strand
CGGAGCGCTTTGATTATGGTTTCATCCAGTTACAGTGCCCTCTCTTTGGAAGCCTCTTCCCTTTGAAGTTCAGCTGCCTGTTGTTATTTCAGAAGAGCATCTTTACTCAGACCCTCATAGTCCTGCAGCTGAGCATGACATGTGGAGTAGGGATTGTGGACTGTTTCTCATCATCTGTCTATAGTCTATATATGCATCACATGTGGTGATGTGAAATGTGTGAAATATTGTAAAATATGAAATCAGACTCATGTTTCCTATAGACTATATTTAACTACTGTAGAAATCACACTTCTAGACAATACTTCATTATAATCAATGCGGCTCTGTTGATTATAGCGGAAGCTCTCTGATTGGTCAACGCACCACTGACGTCAGGGATTCCGTCTCTTGCGGAGTAGGCAGCCTGGTTGGATGGCTTCATGGAAGCGCTGTAGTTTGTTGCGTCGCGTAGATGGAGTGTTTGAACGCGCTCCGTTGTTCTCAGCAAATGCATGATATAACTCGCTCCTTTCGAAAGGATTACAGCGTTTTATTGTGATTGAGGAATATTATTCGGTCTCCGCTTATGAAACTGTACTTTTAGAGCAGAGTTTAAGTTTGTTGACGGAGTTTCGAACGCGTTTGTTTGGATGTTTGTGGCGCAAAAGTTTGTCGCGTCCAGGGGTAAATAACGCGGTTTAGAGACATTGTTGCCGCTTGAGCAGATGATATATTGAAACGATAATGCGACTGATGAAGATAAATGCACATAGTATATGATTACATCTTAGCCTGTCTCACTAAAAGGCTCTTTTAAATCAGTTTTGGGTTTATGTAATGAGTCTAAAAGGAATGGAAACCTGGATCTGTCCTAATCTCTGTAAGTGACCAGAAGTTTGTCCTTTTTTTTCATTTGTAACCGTTATGTTTCACATCTATCTAATCATTTTTCCTTTTAGCTCTTCATGTTCTATTGGGATGTCCCATGAATCACTCTTTTAGTTAATTAAAGGAATGAATGTGTGTTTTTTCATGTTACTGCTTGTTCTGCTCTTATCCTGTCAATTACGTTAAAAAGAAAATTAATTACAACTTGTGCATGTTTGAGTATTCAGTATTACTTTTTTGTCCGAATTCAAAGTTGATTATCATGATGCATTTTTTTGTTGCCAACCTGGTCCATTATTTTCAGAATACAAATATACTTTACGTATACTATTTGGATTGATAAACAATACATGAAGTCATCAGGAAAATGAAGAAAAAACAGTTCTGTGTCACTTTGTGAAATGTTGATATTTAATGTAATTTCTCTGCGGACACCTGCGTGAACTTGAGGAGAACTGACTTCATACATCCACTAAAGATAGTGAGACTTCAAACATGATGGAAACATTCAGATTCAGTTCATTTTATAATGAATTGGCATCCACACCCATAAGTGTGACTTAAAGGTACAATATGTAAGATTTTTGGATTAAAATATCCAAACACCACTATTTCCAATTTTATTTTAACCATTGAAACACAGAAGACGCTTTAATATATGTTTTATTAGACATGTGAGCAACTGTTTGGATACATTCATCAACAGAAAACTAGTCATTGTTATTTAGCTCAACATGGTTAGTCTTATTAGCTATGTTTCCATCCAAAGTTGCGAATTTAACTTATGCGCAAAATTGCAATATCGCAAAAAATGTTTGCGAATAAAGCGCTGTTTTCATCCAGTGAGTCAGACAGTTCAGGGAGGAATTATACCGAACCACATTGATGACAGACTTCTGAATGACCAAAACAGCATTTCAGATGCTTTGCAACAAGATTTTTCAGTTATGCCGTCAAAGTCACATGATTTTTTTTTTTTTATGTGCATCGAGGAATTTATTCGGTAAATGCGATTCCATTGTAATTTATGCGCATGTTTTCTTATCGCATTGAAAATTTATTCGACACAAACGAGCACATACGTTTTTTTTAATGCACATTTTTCGAATTTATGCGCATCTTGGTGTTTCCATCCAGTATTTTTTGATGCGTTATCCCAAAACGCGCATAAAAATAGGTGGATGGAAACATAGCTATTGTTTGAATCTCTTGTTTTCTTGATTTATCGCGAGTAACATGTTTGTACCATGACAACACTATTCTGTCAGATGTGCTAACATGGCGTAATCAGAAAGAGCTTTATTTGTAGTAACATTAATACAGCATTTTCTTCACCATAAAATGTTTTGAAATGGAACGGATACCATTTAGCAACACAAGTCATCCAGCATTTATTAATATGATATACTAATATCAATCTAGCTTACTACATTGTGCAACAAGTGTCTCATAGCAGCCGCCGAGTGAACGCACAGAGTAACGTTATAATATAACTTTCCAGTAAAACAGTATTTCGTTACCCCACCATTTTAATTGCGTAGTAATTCAGCACTCGCGGCTGTTTCATTAGAATGAAATAAAATAATGTGAATTTAAGTGATAAAATGTAACTGTAACAAAGTAAAACAGGAAGACATAGGCTGACATTAAATGTTACTTTAATCGTAAAGTAAACATAAACAACAAAACAAGTGGCCGACTGAGGCGGATAGGCATAATAAAAACAGCAATGTAAAATATCCCGCGGCCCTGCTTGATACCACAATAATGTTAATAAACTTTAATACATGATCCATCCGGATTGCTTTCCATCAGCTCTGGAGGTAAAGACGACAACTCCCATGATTCCACGCTCATTCATGACATCATCAAACGCCGTTATTGTTTTGAATAAGTGACCTCTAGTGGCGAAACCTACATATTGTGCCTTTAAAGGGTTAGTTCACCCAAAAATGAAAATTGTCATTTATTACTCACCCTCATGTCGTTCCAAGAAGACCTTCGTTCATCTTCGGAACACAAATTAAGATATTTTTGATGAAATCCGATGGCTCAGTGAGACCTCTATTGGCAGCAAGATAATTAACACTTTCAACGTTATGACAATATCTAGTGATGGCCGATTTCAAAACACGGCTTCGAAGCTTTACGAATCTTTTCTTTCAAATCAGTGGTTCAGAGTAGGGCTGGGCGATATATTGCATGCAATTGTCACGTGCCTTTCGTCAGTAAAGCCGGTTCCCTGATTACCGTTAAATCGGCATCACCTGCTTTCAAATGGAGTGGCATTTAATAGACAGAGCCGTAGATCACTGAAAAGCCACGCAATATCGCGTTCATATCGTAGATGAATCGCCTTCGATAATGAACGCGATATTGCGTGGCTTATCAGTGAACTACGGCTCTGTCTATTAAATGCCACTCCATTTGAAAGCAGGTGATGGCGATTTAACGGTAATCAGGGAACCGGCTTTACTGACGAAAGGCGCGTGACAATCGCATGCGATATATCGCCCAGCCGTAGTTCAGAGCGCCAAAGTCACGTGATTTCAGTAAACAAGGCTTTGTTACGTCATAAGTGTTTAGAAATTTCAATAGTTCACGTTCTTTTGGCAGTTTGATACGCGATCCGAACCACTGATTCGAAACAAAAGATTTGTGAAGCTTCATGAAGCAGTGTTTTGAAATCGGCCATCACTAGATATTGTACTTGAAAAGTCGTTATTTTGGCACACAAAAAGTATTTTCGTCGCTTCATAACATTAAGGTTGAACCACTGTAGTCACATGACTGTTTTAAATATGTCTTTCTGGGCATCTGAAAGTGTTAATTTTGCTGTCAATGCGGGCCTCACGGATTTCATCAAAAATATCTTAATTTGTTTCTTGAGTCTTACAGGTGTGGAACGACATGAGGGTGAGTAATGAATGCAAGAAATGTAATTTTTGTGTGAATTAATACTTTAAATGTCCAAATACTTTTCGAGGACACACTATATTATATAGTTAGAAAAATTTACATTTGTCTCGACACATTTTGAGAGATAATCATTGCTTTAATGTGTCTAGGCCAGCAGAATATATATTTATTCCTTGAGGGCAGATAATTGTTTAAACATTTTGGTTGTTATCTCCTCCTCGTGCGTCATCCTTGTGGGCCTCGTGAGGCGTCCAGTATTACACTGAGCATTCATAGTGCTCCATGTGTTTTCCCTCCCTCGGGTTTTCTCTTTTCAGAAAGCTCTCTCTATCTGCCTGCTTTTTAAATGGATGCGGTTCAACTGCGAACACAACCGGATTTGTTGGTGCGAGAGGGTATTTTGGACACTGTGTTTACAGCACACACACTGGACAGTCAGAGGGGAAACCTGCTCACCACTGTATCAAATGAGATCTTTCATGATCCTGGCCACTTATTTTGGATGCTCGGTGGGGTGTTTTTTAAGCAAAGTTTTGGCCTGTGGTTTGAGACGATCTTCGTTTTCCAATGGAGTTTTGCAGGTCTCCACCTGTCACGTAAGAACGTGGGTGATTTACTTCACAAAAAGCGCTGACCATGGCGTCGGTGTGTGTGTCTGGGCAAAGTTCCAGTATCACAACTGTGCGTTTACCTGAGTTAATACGGTTGGATCTTATTTTACTGTGATATGCATGGCTTGCACTTTAAAACATCCAATGTAACATTTAATATCGGCCCATGTCATTCCTCTGCAACAATTTCCTGGCCATGGGGGCTGAAATTCAAGCATACCATGAAACGTAGACTCCTCTGCTGTCTGTCCAATGTGTTTGAACCTGTTCTTTTCAATCAGACAGCGCCTTTGAAATTCACTTTGTTCACAAAGCCATTCTTCCTGATATTCCCCTAGTGTTAGTAATCAAAAACCGGTTTGCAGTCAAAGAAGTGGTCCTTTTTTTTTTTTTTTTTTTTTTAAATGCTGCAACCAAATGACTTTTCCTCAGATTGTTACTGGAACTAGAATCCCATTTAGTTTCTTTATAGAGAAAATAATTTTTAGCAATAACATTATAGATGTACAAATTCTTCTGTAGAAGCTCCATTTATTTATTCATTTATTTTACATTTTTTCCTTTTTTAAAAAATAGTGTAAAGCATATTAACAGAAGAATTATTTTATATATATATATATATATATATATATATAAAATCAGTTTATTTTTTGCTTTAAATTTGAGTTTGTAAAGTTTGGTTAACTTTTTAATTAATTTTTTTGGAGAAAATAAACAAGCAAATACTTTAAGAATCAAAAAAACTTGTGAACAAACGACTCTTATGAGTGATTCAGTCTCAAACTCATGAGTTATTGCTTTGAATCAATCTAATGATTCACTCATGTGAATAATTAAGGAACTGAAATTATGATGAGGTAATAACAACAACAAAATCTGTTTTAAGTGGAATCAGAACCTGAATTGTTATATTTTTACCAGGGTTATTATAGTTAAAAAGCAAAAAAACAAAACTAAAACCATTAATTATTTTTATTTATTGAAATAAATAGATTTGAGTTAAAATAAAGTGAAAAACATTTTTTTTTTACTTATTTCATTTCAAGGGAACATTTCTAATTTGATTTAGTTTGTGTTAATTTAATGTGCTACAATATGAAATAATCAAAAACTATATAGACATAAATAAACTATCATTTAAAAATCTATAAAAATGCATTTTCTGATTTTTAATTAAATTTATTTGCTTTAATGTTGTGATTCATCTCTGAGTTTGTTGGTTTGGTTAAAACGCTTTGATCTAAGAATTTTTAAAAATCTCTATGAAGAAAATAAAAGAGCAAAATACTTTCAGAATCAAGAACGTCAAAAAGATTTGTAAACAAACGACTCTTATGAGTCGGTTCATTTCAGTGATTCAGTCTCGGACTCTTTAGTTGTTGGTTTGAATCAATCCAATGATTCACTTACTAGAAAAACTAAAACCATAAAAAATAATTTTAGTTAGTTGGAATTAAAATCAATTTTAACTAAAATAAAATAAAATTAAAAAAAACTTTAAAAACTTTAAAAATTCTAATTTTCATTGTTTAATTTGATGTACTAAAATATGAAATAAATAATAAAAAAAAATACAAATGATTAAAAACTATATAGACATATTTTTTTTTAAAAATGATAATAATCAAAATAACACCAACATATCTCAATTTCTAAAACTAAAATTAAAAATTCAAATTCAAAATAAGTATAATAGTGTCTCAATGATACTAAAATAACACTGGTTTCCACACACATTCAATCGCTTCAGCCTCATCTAAAGGTGTAGTTAGTTAGTTATCGATGCGTGTATCTGCACACGAGTGACCGTGATCGTGTGTGTATTTGCAGATTAAGTCCTGATCAGCGTGTGGTCCGTGGGCAGGAAGGATCATGGCCCTGAGCGAGGGCTTCAGCGACCTCCGGCCCCTCAGCAACGGCAGATCCTCGACAGCTTACCCTGCCACAAATGCCAACGAAAACCCAGACGAGGACCAGGGAGTGTCGGCGTCCACACAGCCCGATGAGCAGACCCAGCTGACGCGCTCGGGGCAGAACGGCGGGCTGAAAACGAACGGAAGTGCGCGTCCATCTTCGCCGAGCTCCTCTTCCACAGATTCTCAGAGGTTGGCCGTTCTGTTGCCCAACGCCCTGCCGCCAGCCTGCTGCGTTTACTGCTCTCCTCGGCAGCCCGTCTGCTGTAACGGGAACCAGCAGGATTGCGCTCTCTTCCAGAGCACCGTGTCTCCCGCAGCGCTTCACATGGGCTCCTGCTGTGTGCAGGGCGTGCGCTGTTTCTGCATGCAGCATCACTGGCAAGAGCATCTCCAGAACCAACCCAACATGGCCACGCTGAGGTGAGCATCTGTTCTGCACCGGGACATAAAAACTACATCATTCTGTTGTTCTCTTACAATTATATGTTTGCATAGCAATACTCATAATGTCAAAATGTGTGCATGGGCAACTTTATTGATCACATGTCATTGCTACGTTAAAGGATTAGTTCACTTCAGAATTCAGATTTCCTGATAATTTACGTTTATGTCTTTCTTTCTTCAGGCGAAAAGAAATTAAGATTTTTGAGAAAAACATTCCAGGATTTTTCTCCATATAGTGGACTTCACTGGGGTTCAACGGGTTCAAAGTGTCAGTTTCAGTGCAGCTTCAAAGAGCTCTACATGATCCCAGACGAGGAATAAGAGTCTAATCTAGAGAAACCATCACTCATTTTCTAATAAAATAAAAATTTATATACTTTTTAATCACAAATGCTCGTCTTGCACTGCTCTGTGATGCTCCACGCATGACGTAATCATGTTGGAAAGTCGTTGTCGAATCATGTCGATCCAGTGTTTACAAAGCGAACGTGCAAAGACTAAGTCAAACAGCCTTTACAAAAAAAGGTTAAGCAACAATGTCGGACGATTTTGAGTTTTTTGCCCTACCGCGGTACTTCCGTCTACGTCATGCGTGACCTTTCCAACATGATTACGTAATGCGTGGCGCATCTCAGAGCAGTGCAAGACGAGCATTTGTGATTAAAAGGTATATTAATTTTATTTTTTTTAGAAAATGAGCGAGATTAGACTCTTATTCCTTGTCTGGGATCATGTAGAGCTCTTTGAAGCTGACATTTGGACCCGTTGAACCCCAGTGAAGTCCACTATATGGAGAAAAATCCTGGAATGTTTTCCTCAAAAACCTTCATTTCTTTTCGACCAAAGAAAGAGATGAACATCTTGGATGACATGGAGGCGAGTAAATTATCAGGAAATTTTAATTCAGTAGTGAACTAATCCTATAATTTGTCTCTATATTCAATATTTGCAAAATATTGAAGATCTAAGAAAGCACTTTAGGCAACATGTAAACATTTTTTTACTAATTGTAAACTTGATGTTTAATATACTGTACCGTTCAAAAGTTTGGGGTCAGATAGATTTTTTTTTGAAACTCTCTCCAAGATTGCATTATGGGAGCTTGTTTTCGCCATCGAATAAAACAATTTAAAAGATAATTGTGACTTTTTAGCTCACAATTCTGTCTTTTTTCCCACAATTGCGAGTTATAAAGTCAAAATTGCGAGATATAAACTCACAATTGAGAGGAATAAAGTCCAATTCCGAGGGGGAAAAGACTGACTTTTTTTCTCAGAGTGTCCAGTTTATATCTCCGAATTCTGACTTTAACTCACAGTTGTGGGGGAAAAAAGTCAGAATTGTGAGAAATTTTCAATTACCTTTTTTATATATTATTCAGTGGCA
The DNA here is from genome assembly GCA_036281575.1 of Ancherythroculter nigrocauda. Lineage (NCBI taxonomy): Eukaryota > Metazoa > Chordata > Actinopteri > Cypriniformes > Xenocyprididae > Ancherythroculter > Ancherythroculter nigrocauda. Next base: position 49,160,116 of record VTFQ01000014.1, on the reverse strand, counting down.
GAAACAAGCTTCCATATTGCATTTATGACATTTTCTAATGTTTTTATAACGTTTTCTATTTGAATATAGTAAAGTGTAATTTATTCCTGTGATCAAAGCTGAATTTTCAGCATCGTTACTCCAGTCTTCAGTGTCACATGATCCTTCAGAAATCATTCTAATATGCTGATTTACTGCTCAAGAAACATTTATGATTATGATCAATGTTGAAAACAATCACATTTTTGTGGAAACTGTGATACATTTTATTTTTCAGGATTCTTTAAATAGAATGTTCAAAAGAACAGCATTTATTTGAAATAGAATGATTTGTAACATTATAAATGTCTTTACTGTCACTTTTGATCAATTTAATGCTGAATAAAATTATTAATTTCTTTCAAAAATTAGATAAGGGTCCATTTCTCGCTATTAACTAACTATTAACTACGACTTTTGCCTCAATAAACTCCTAATTAAGTTACTAAGTTATTTTCTTAAGTTTAGGTATTGGGTAAGATTAAGGGATGTGGAATATGTAATGCAGAATTAATATGTGCTTTATAAGTACTAATAAAAAGCCAAAATGCATGCTAATAAGCAGCTAGTTTGGACTCTAAACTAATGTGTTAAAACTAAACTAAAATCTTACTGACCCCAAAGTTTTGAACTGTAGTGTAAAGGCATGTGGAAGTTAGAGAGGAGCGTATTGCTGTAGCTGTATTGGTCTGGACTTTATTGATGAGGCAGTTGCTTTAGATGGTCAGAGATGAAGACGAACCACATGGGTCACTGTAAATCACCATCTTCCACGCAGACAGGAGCATGTCGAGTATCTGTTTGATCTGTTTCTGCTGGATTAAGTTGAGGATAATTGGCAATGACGCTGCCGATCACCTCCACGATTCTCCATCAGCCTTTTGAACTCACCTGATTTGAAATCACACATGCACATCGTCTCTGTGTGCGATTCCTCTGAGGTTTCTTGAATCTGGGCAGCCTTTCTGCTTTCTTTTTTGAGCCGCGGGTGGTTGAGAAGCTCATTGTGCTGTCAAGATGTTGGACTTTTCTTCACTGTTATCTGGAAGCACATGAGAAAGATCTGTGGAGGTTGGCAGCGTTCTGAACTTCATTTATCCTCACGTGCCACTCAGGATGGAAACACTTTTTTTGTTTGATTATTTAAATAAATAAATATTCATTTAGCTATATATTATTCTAGGTAGCTATTTAATATAAATAACTAAAATGGATAAAAGTGGCTAAATAATACATAAAGATGTATTTACTATTTATATAGATTTTTACAGTATTTTTTTTCAGTATGTTTTTTAAATATATATATTATAGGTTGTTAGCTATTTATTTAGCTATTAAATAAATAACTGGACACACAGATGAAAATAGCTTAATACATAGCTAAATAAATATATGTACTATTTATATGGCTATAAATGGTAATGTTTACTATTTATATGGCTATATTTATTTATTTATTTATTTATTAGAAGTAGTTAACTATTTAGATAAAAAGAGATCAAAATGGCTAAATACATAGCGAAATAAATATCTATTTACTATTTATGAGGTAGATTTTTTTTTGTATTTTTTAAATATGTATTATAGATAGTTGGCTATTTATTAAAAAAAATGGCTAAACAATACATAAAATAAATGCAATATTTACTTTTTTTGCTTTTTTATGTAGTTAAATTTACTATTTGTATTTATATTGCTATTTTTTTTTTAACTTATGGACATTGAACATTGAATTGTTACTAACTATATATATATATATATATATATATATATATATATATATATATATATATATATATTGCTAAATGAATATTTATTTACTTGTTTACTATGTATATAGCTATTTTAAGTTATAATTTTTATAGCATATTTTAAGTTTCTATGAGCATTGAATGGTGAGAAATATATAATTTATAATATAATAATATATAACGAATGATAACAAATGATATTATCTCTGAAACAGTTTGTAGTTGTGGCATGAACTTATTAGACGTTTTAGTAATAGACACATTCATATTGCAATCACATACTGGTTAATAATCATTATTTGAGCATGTTGAGATTGTATTAACATCTCTAGCTGATTTTAGCTGTAACAAAATATGGTTTTGGCGATTATATATTATGTACCTCCTGATTGTCATAGTAGCTGCAGGTTTTCCAGGAATGATGCAGCGGAGACTGACGGCACCTGAGGGATGATTGATAGTTTTTGTTGACTGAAAAAGAGCGAGCTGACATGTAGCCATCTGGGGTCACGTCACATGTTTAACCCTTCCTGACACGCTTCATTTACCTGACCAGAACTTTTCTTCTGCGTTTCCCACCCTGCCCTAACCAGGTGTAACACGGTGAAGCGAGCGTGAGATTTGGATGTGTGAATGACATTTTGTTGCCAATTGAATATACAATATGTTCTGATTGGCTGATTTTGTCAGCATTTCACTTCGGACAGAAACGATGCTTAACAGAGGAAACTTGTCTTGTCGTGCCTGCGTAAGTCAACAGATGCTTCAGTCAGCTGGTTCAGTTCCTTTTCAGGAAGATGTTTAATCAATGTCAAACAGAAACTTTGATAAATTTGTCCCAATGTTTAAAGAATCACATGAAGCTTCCAGTTCTTTGTTGCAGGACAGCCAGACTTGGAAGATATTCACGAAACATGCAGAGCTTTGTGTGTGTGTGTGTGTGTGTGTGTGTGTGTGACAGCTGCAAGCCCCGACCAGCCAACTAGCCTGAAAATGATCTTTGTGTTCTCAATTTCAGGGTGTCATTTTGAGAAGCCTTTACATGTTATCAGGAACAACAACAGTTTAGCTCGTTAATCTTCTTAACGTGAATTCTGATTCTGACATCTGCATTTTATCTAATCAATGAATGCAAGCGGATTCTCAATCGACCGTCTTGATCACGTGACCACTAAGAGATCCAGTGACACGCAGTCGAGTTCAGTGTAGAGTTCTCCGAAAATCAAATGCCTAGTGATTTAAACTAGTTTATAGCCAGATGAAACATTCTCAACAACAGCTAGAAGGCTTTTCAATTAACAAATCACCAACATTTACCATGGGTTTACTGTTGTAAAACTAACTGAAGCCATGGTATGTGGTAGAAATGTGGGATATTCATATCAAATTGTATTATATTATTAATATATATAAGTCTCTGGTGTCCCCAGAATGTGTCTGTGAAGTTTCAGCTCAAAATCCCCCACAGATCATTTATTATAGCTTGTCAAATTTGCCCCTATTTGGGTGTGAGCAAAAACACGCCGTTTTTGTGTGTGTCCCTTTAAATGCAAATGAGCTGCTGCTCCCGCCCCCTTTCCAGAAGAGGGCGGAGCTTTAACAGCTCAACAACAACAAAGCTGGAGAATCTCACGCAGCCAAAATGACGAAAGTGTTCAGCCTTACATTGTTCAAACCGGAGTCGATACTGATGGAGAGACTCAGGAAGAAGTTACAACTTTTAGAATGAAACTGGACGTTTCTGAATGGTTAGTGGATAAATTTATGGAGTTGATCCGACTAGCATGTGCCGTCATGTTCATCTTTTTTTGTTGAATTGACCCTCGTTTGTGAAGCAGTCTGGCGTAAAATGACGGCATGTCAACAACACTCTACTACAACAACTCTTCCTCTTCTCTAAAGCAGCCCAACATGGCCCCGCCCCCTTTGTTGTTTGTTCTCGGGGGCGGGGTTTATGTAAATTGTGGGGTTTGTGATGTCACTAACCTGAGAAGTTTGTTGTAGTCCTTAAACAGAGAGTTCTGTAAAAGAAAATATCTCTCTTTGCATTGACCTTTGAGCGTTGTAACTTTGCAGATGTTGTTTATGCTCAAACAGCAACATTACACACTAACTAAAGATAAACATTTTTTTCCTGTTTTTGTTATTGAGCATAAATTTACATCTGCATCTCAACTCAAGCTACTGCTAATGTCATATATGCATTTCTAAGAGACAAAATATGTAATATTAGACCTAATTAGTGAAAATTTTCACCTTTTTAGCAGGTGTTTGTCATATTCTGATGATAAAACCACAATTAACTAAAAAAAGTGTCCAGCTTAAAGCTACACCTGGTGTTTTTGGATGTTGAGTTTTTCTTAAAAGCTTTATTAATGCTGTCATTTGTTTTCTGAATGTGTCACAGCCCTGGAAAGATTGATACACAAACACTTCAAGCGTTTAATCCCTGACTGCCCTCGCTTCAGCTCCAAATTTTGCTCTGCGCTCCAAACAGAAACACATGCAGCCGAGCGGAACCAAGGTTTCCAAACCCCCTCGGTGCTCCTGATCTACCATACCGCCACTCCACTTACTTCAACATTACTTCTGGCAGCTCACTTGCATTTTAGCACCGGCCAAAGGATGTTTTTCTTAGCTAAATGGTGCCATAAGCAGTTTTATTCCATTATTCATTGCATGCATAAATGTCAAAGTTTTGGGTCTGCTTTTAAAACTACTTTTAAGAGGTCTTGTCAGGTTCTGCTCAGGTTTTTAGATTTTGAGATCTTTGAATGTTGTTTTGCATGCAATGTGAGGTCAAGAGATGTGTGCATGAGCTGCACGCTCGCATGAATAAAACGTTTACAGTTGATGCGTCCGTTCGCGTATAGGGTGCGTGAGGAACCCGTAGAGCTGGTGAAGATGCCCAGTGAAGATCAAAGCCCACCTGATCCCATAAACCATGATCAAAGACACTGAGCAAGCAGGACCCAGTCATAACCTCAAATTAGGCCGATGTCTAGCTTGCTTATTCTCGTTTACTAAACAGATTGAAGCCTGTAGAAGGGTGAGGGAACAGCTGGAATGTATTAAGTCGATCTGGGAGCGTCTTGTATTTGATGCTAACGCTACAGGTGCACTTATTATTATCCCGATCAAAGAGAAGATCCTTGCAGCAACTGCACTAGAATGTTTTTAGTCCACTTCTAATAAATCGTGGCTTTATTAAAAAATGTTTCATCAGGAACCGTCACAGCACATACAGTTAGCCCAGGGTTTTCATCCTGGTGTCTAATAGTTGAGTTTACAGATATGCAACTTTTACAGAATCGTAGTATTAAGAGAAAACAATATCATTAGAATCACTTTCAGAATATTTTTTTCCAGCTGGTGAACGATAAAAACAGTGATAGCCAATCAGAGCTTAAAGAGCTTGAGATTTTAAAGCAGCAGATGGAAAAACTGATGATAATGATATTGTCCGCTGGTGTGGACGTTATTATAGTTATCGTTCCTGGTGATAACGGGCCTTAAAGCTTCTTTTTTTGAAGCAGTACATTGTATAAAGTATCGATTGTCACTTTATCACGTCACATGTGGTGTTAGGGATTTTTCAGAACTGGTTTCTTCCAGACTTTCATTTAAAAAAATGTAAAATAATTTTTTTCTCTTGGGAGCTCCAGTAAAGCTGCCCGATTTGGGGGAAAAGTCAGATTTTTTTTTTTTTTTTTTTGATAAAAAATGCGATTTTAATGTGATTTAAAAAAAAAAAAAAAAAAAAAACAAGTTTGCTTGTTTGTAAGGCTGCAAAATTTGGTAAAAAATTGTGATTTATATATCAAAAACTATAATGATGATGATGATATTAATAGTTATATAACTGTAGTTATTATTATTATTTTATTATTATTATATACTACAACTACTAGTCAAGGCAAATTTTATATATGGTGCTTTATACAACACAGATTGTTTCAAAGCAGCTTCCCATTAATGCTACTAAATATTTATTTTAAAAAAATGTTACTATTGTAATATTTCACTATAAAATAAAAAATGAGAAAATCTAAGAAAATATGAGAAACTTACAGTAAAATTGCAATACTAATATTTAAGGTAGTATTCATTTTCAAATGTTAAACCATCAAGCTTTTATTTTGACAAAGCCACAGAAGAGCTTTTCCTTTGTTGATAAGCGCTTCTCATTACAAATTTGGGAAGATGGTTGAGTTTTGTTTTCAAATGCATGTTACAGGTGTCCTAAAATCAGAGCAGGTTTGTCTGGAGTGACATTTATTGTGAATCGAGTTGAACACACCGGATCATGTGCTGCTTGCGTGTAAAAGAACACAGTGCCGCGCTTCACTCTGACACACGCACCGCATGCATTTAATTAAACTGCAGCCTTTGCCATTATTTAAAGGGGACGCATAATAGAAGAAATCTCTGGTGTCTCCAGAATGTGTGTGTGAAGTTTCAGCTCAAAATACCCCATAGATCATTTATTATAGCTTGTCAAATTTGCCTCTATTTGAGTGTGAGGAAAAACACACCGTTTTTGTGTGTGTCCCTTTAAATGCAAATGAGCTGCTGCTCCCGCCCCCTTTCCAGAAGAGGGCGGAGCTTTAACAGCTCAACAACAACAAAGCTGGAGAATCTCACACAGCCAAAATGACGAAAGTGTTCAGCCTTACATTGTTCAAACCGGAGTCGACACTGATGGAGAGACTCAGGAAGACGTTACAACTTTTAGACGTTTCTGAATGGTTAGTGGATAAATTTATGTAGTTGCTGTGGAGTTGATTCAACTCATCCACTAGCATGTGCCGTCATGTTAATCTTTTGTGTTGAATTGACCCTCGTTTGTGAAGCAGTCCGGCGTAAAATGACGGCATGTCAACAACACTCTACTACAACAACTCTTCTTCTTCTCTAAAGCAGCCCAACATGGCCCCGCCCCCTTTGTTTCGTGTTTCTCGGGGGCGGGGTTTATGTACATTTTGGGGTTTGTGATGTCGCTAACCCGGGAAGAAGCTTGTTGTAGTCCCTACTGGCTATTTAAAAGAAAATATCTCTCTTTGCATTGAACTTTGAGCGTCGTAACTTTGCAAATGTTGTTTATGCTCAAACAGCAACATTACACACTAACTAAAGTTAAAAAAGTGAAATCATAATCAAGGACCCCTTTTATTGCACTGAACCATATCAAGATTTCTGCTTCATTTCGATTAAATGTGCAGCACTAAACTCCGGTAAGGAATTTTCCACAGAAGTCCGTCTATCTGTCTTGGCATCTCTCAAAGTCTCGCTCTCTTACCTGTCTCTGCAAATTTCCTGCCTTCACCTTTCATTTCCTCTCGTCCTGGTTGTGTTTTCCTCTCTCATTCACACTCAAAACCTTCTTTCTACCTTGAATCCTACACTCATGAGAAAAACACCAGTACTGTCTGGCTTTGCGTCTGGGGTCGTGAACTTGTTGCTGAGAAGATCCTGTGGCCTAAAAAGAACCTGAATTTAGTGAGAGAATCAAGCCCAACCATTGAATTTTCAATCAAGCTTTTAGCCTGTCTGATGTTTGCTGAAGCTGCATCTTGATATTGTATGCAAACAAAGAACTCTGTCTGCGGTGTGCCGCTTGCTAAATGAGTTTGGCCCATGTCTAGACATGCTTGATATCAAAGCAGAGTCTATGTTGCTATTCACACACTCTAAGAGTTGAATGAAATGATTCTCAAAGGGCACCTATTATGCTCTTTTTCAAAGTCTTGATTTTGTTTTGGGCTCTACTAGAACTCTACTAGGTTTTCATGTTCATTATTTTCCTCATATTCTCCATTGTTGCAGCTCCTCTCTTCCTAGTCTGTCAGTAACGCTCTGTTTAGTTCCTGTCTCTATGAAGCCCCTCCTTTGAAAAGCACATTGTGCTCTGATTGGTCGGCTGGAGCAGTGTGTTGTGATTGGTGTTTGTCCCGCCTCTTACCATAACCGCCAGTTTCAACACACTACTAACTAACTCAACCAGGCCCCGCCCCTTTATTCTGCGTATCAATTATTTAAATGAGGAATATTGTAATGTGTTCTTTCCCGGAAGAATAACTCCCGCTGGAGTTCCGTTTCTTTTTAAATAGTGGAACAGAATAGTGTAATTCAATTCCAAAAGGCAATTCTTTTTAATACATTCAAAACATGCAGTGACTAGTGTAGTCCAAACAACTCTTGGAATAAATGAGTCTGAGTCATTTCTTTTTAGTGAATCAAACACTTAATGTGTTTAGTCTTGTAAGAGTTCAGTGTGTTCAGTAAGATGGTTTTATAAAAATTGAACGAATGGCACATTTTTGTCTGATTAGAATTGTTTTTGAATACATAAACGCTTGAAAAACGTGCAACACTTACTCTACAAACATGAACTGGACTTTATTTCTTTAAAACAATGATGTTTTGGCCAATTTCAAGGACAACTTAACTTTTTGAGTTGAAACAGTTGGTTGAACATCAAATTTTGGTTTGTTGAATACATAAACCCATATTTTTATTGCATTTATTTAACACAAAAAACTATATTATTTTACATTAGTTTATGCATTTGGCAGACACTTTTATCCAAAATGACTTGCATTGATTTGCATTCAAGGTATACATTTTATTTATTGGTTCATGGATTACTGACAATCCTCATTTTGGCTGTGTGAGATTCTCCAGCTTTGTTGTTGTTGAGCTGTTAAAGCTCCGCCCTCTTCTGGAAAGGGGGCGGGAGCAGCAGCTCATTTGCATTTAAAGGGACACACACAAAAACGGCGTGTTTTTGCTCACACCCAAATAGGGGCAAATTTGACAAGCTATAATAAATGATCTGTGGGGTATTTTGAGCTGAAACTTCACAGACACATTCTTGGGACACCAGAGACTTATATTACATCTTGTGAAAGGGGCATTATAGGTCACCTTTAATTCACAAAATATCCTTTTTAATTTTAAGTGCTAAGATTTCTCACAGGAATCGCAATGCATCATATTATCCAAAGCGTTGTTTGTTCTGCATTCCGTAGTTTGGCGCTTAAGCTGTCGAATACTTGCAGTAGGAGGCCAGTAGATAATGAAGATGTTTCTTGGACAGCTTGTAACTGTTTGCCACAGTGTTGAAATCCAGCCTCCCTGCCTGGAGTCCATATATCCACATATGTCAAAGCAAAGAATGTGGAGATATCAGGCGTTGACCTCTAGACCTAGCAGCGCTCGTGGATTGAGCCTTCTCCATTTCTGCACGTGTGCACGTCATTCACATGTTTGCGTTTGGGTTTGTTCTCAGCTGTTGCTATTATAGTTAAAGTAATGGCAAATAAAAGCTGTAAATATTTTACATTTCAGCCTGCTGCATTTATATAGTGGTTTTATATTTTAAGAATTTTCAGCATCATTACTCCAGTCTTCAGTGTCACATGATCCTTCAGAAATCATTGCTGCTCATTATATTTTTGTGGAAAGCATGACACATTTCTTTCAGGATTCTTTGCTGAACAAAGTTCAAAAAACAGCATTTTTTTTTTAAATGGATGTTTTGTAACATTTTTCTGTAAGAGCCATAATTTTAATAATTAAAATTTAACATTAAAAGCATTAATGCTTGAGTAGATGATATTTAAATTTGTTTCGGTTTAAGTATATTCGTTGAGTACCTCCTTTTTTTTTTTACTGTTTTACTATTGGACTGCATTTAAGCGTCCTTAGAAACTGACATTTCGAAATGAAAGAAAGATGGAAAAACAGTTTTTAACTGGACTCAACCCAAAAGAACCACAAAACATTATTGTTACTATACTGTCGCTTTTGATCAATTTGATGCATCCTCGCTAAATAAGTGTTAATTTCTTTAAAAAAAAAAAATCTTACTGACCCAAAACTTTCTGAATGGATGGCTTACATAATCATATCTTGATAGTTTTCAATATTTGGCGATATTCAGTACAGATCTAAATATCAGTGTTTTCTTGGATTTCTCTTAATCCTTTGTTGCTGCTCACGTGGTGGTCAAAAATGACCTTTTTTATTTTGTTTTAAATTAAATGAATGTACTATTTTAGTTTGATAATGCTTTTTTTATTTAATATTTTGTATTTTTAGGGGATTTTATGGTACTATGTTATATTTATGCAGTAGTTATTATCCATTTATTCACTTTTTGAGCATAAACTTAACTTAAACTGTCAAATCTTACACTTTTTTTTTGATTGCCTACTTGAAAAAAGTTTTAAAAAGTTAACTTAAAGTTATAGAATTTTGTTTATTGTTATGAAAAATGCACCAAAATACTATTTTCAATGGTTATATAACACGTTTTACTCTAAAACTGTGGGAAAAAATCTAATCCATGAATCTAATCAAACTGTTCCAAATTTGAGCTTGATATCTCAAAAAATTAGCTTTCAGTAAGATTTTGTTTGGCCGCAGTACCAAGTGCTTCCACTAGATGAAATCTATTTCCCATTCATTTCCAAAGCGCACATTTTTGACTGCAATTTTTTTTTAGGAGAATTTAACTTTTTCTAATCACGTCCATGATTTTTTTGTGTGTGTGTGTTCACGTAGCAATTGCCAAAACCTTTGCAATATTTCGTACCATTACAATGAAGTAAAAAATAAAAACAACATTTTTCGGTCCAAATTGACGAAGAGCACCAGAGGGTTAACAGCTGAGAGGGTCAGGCAGTAGATCATCAAGTGTGCATGTACTTGACTGAACTTGAATGTTTTGTGTTGTTTTCTCTCTTCCAAGCCTCCGCACTTTTTTTCTATCTTCCTCCTTTGACCTCTGACCCTCACTCCCTCCGCTACCATTTCACCCCATCACCACATTGTTTGACCCACTGCCCTGTATTTTCTTTAGTAATTAACCGCCTTAGCTATTAACATTTGTTAGTTCTTACAACAACATTTTCTCCACGAAATGCAGAACACCATGCTGTTGTGATGTATTTTTTTTTGGTTGCACTGTTACATAAACATGAAATGAAAAGATTGAATTTAAAAAAAAATTTAAAACACACAGAAAACAAGTAAAGATTTTGGATATGCTATACTAAAATACTGAACTATACTAATTTTCTTTTCTGGCTAACCAGAAAACAAAAGTTGCACACATCCAAATATGAAATCACACAGGGGGAAACTCCCAAATAGCATTCAAGAACTGTTGCACTCCAGTGGAATAATCCATCCCGATATCTCGCAAACGTTATTCCATTTTGGACCATCTCTCATTCACGCCCTTGAATTCCACAGTCTGTGGCCCAAACATGGAGCGTTCGCTGATAGCGCACTTTATAAATCATTGGATTGGTTTTTTCCCCTTGTCCTCGCTGCGTTAACACAGGAAGTGGAGGAAATCTGGTCCTCGTTATTTACTTTTGGGTTTGGTTATTTGATTATCGGCTGTCTGCATGTACTTCTCTCTGATTGCACGGAGAAGGACACGCACCTCTCGGTTTTTAAAGCTAATGGGACTCACCTTGAGCACAATATGCAGATGCTTCAAAGTCTGAGTGGTTGCAACATCTGGTTGTTGTATTAACGTGTCCGTTGAACTTTCAAAGGGATTTACGGCCGCACTAGAAGTCGCCCTGTGGTGAAAAATTCTTGCCAATGGCTTTTGTTCATCTGTGCCTCCCAGTGCCATAGCAACCACTAATTATAGCATTCCATGGATTCCCTTTTAAGACGACGAGAAAGAAAATTACAGCCACCTCTTGGCCCTGTGACCCTACTGCTCCCATCACTATGTAATATAGCAATACTGGTTGCCTTCAAAGATGGCTTGCCTTATGATTTGTTGTTAGTGATGCTTGTTTATTACTGTTGCTCATATGCAACTCATCCTGCACCAGACCAGGCTTTTGTCTCAGTAGTGCACCTGTGTGTAGGCCATTATATGATCTATGGATTACATATATGCACGAAGGTGAACAGCTGTGCATTGAGTGCACGGTGATGCGTTTTGGTGTGAGAGCCTCTAATATGAACATCCAAGATGGTTTTGATTCAAAAAAGCAGCAAGAAGAAACTTGGAGACAGCTGTGATTTCCCCACAGGAATGCATGTTTGAACGGAGAGATCTAGACCTCATCCAGTGTGCGGTTGGTTAAAAATACACACTTTCATGAAAAAACATGTCTCTCCACGCAGGTAGTTTTAATCCACTGTTTGGCTCTTAAATCTAATTGATTTATGCTTTTTACTTTTGTCTTTCAGCCCTCCAAGGCCTTTCCGTTTTCCCAAAAGGTAAGCTCACTGCTGAATTTATTATAATTTAGTACATTTTTTTTTTTTGATAGATTATTACAGTTATTTAAAATTATTATATTAAATGCTTTTTAAATCTTTATTTTATTACTTAATTGTTTTGCATACATTTTAAATAGTAATGTGCGTTAAATGAGTGATGAATTAATCTTTCTCAATTGCAGTTATGCGGAGCTTATTGCTGATTGGCCGGTGGTGGTGTTGGGGGTGTGTACTGTTCTCATCGTGGTTTGTGCCCTGGTTGGTATCCTCGTGCCCGACCTGCCTGACTTCTCAAATCCACTGCAGGTGAGCCTTAGGAATATTTTTTTATAGGGATGCACCGAAATTCCACCTACCGAAAATTTTCAGCCAAAATGGCTATTTTCAGAATGGTTTTGGTGGGCTGAAATCTATGGAGCCCTGCATTGTCCTCGATTTGCTAAATCATGCGGAAGATTTACTATTTTGTTCCCTCGATTTGTTAAATCATGCACATGATTTATAAATCGAGTGAACAAATTGGTAAATTGTGTGCACGATTTAGCAAATCAAGGGAACAAAATAGTAAATCGTCCACACAATTTAGCAAATCAAGGAAACGAAATAGTAAATCGTTCGCACGATTTAGCAAATCGAGGAAACGAAATAGTAAATTGTCTGCATGATTTAGCAAATTGCAGAAAACATAATAGTAAATTGTCCGCATGATTTAGCAAATCGAGGAAACGAAATAGTAAATTGTCCGCACGATTTAGCAAATCGAGGAAACGAAATAGTAAATTGTTCGCACGATTTAGCAAATCGAGGAAACGAAATAGTAAATTGTCTGCACGATTTAGCAAATCGAGGAAACGAAATAGTAAATTGTTCACACGATTTAGCAAATCGAGGAAACGAAATAGTAAATTGTCTGCATGATTTAGCAAATTGCAGAAAACATAATAGTAAATTGTCCGCATGATTTAGCAAATCGAGGAAACGAAATAGTAAATTGTCCGCACGATTTAGCAAATCGAGGAAACGAAATAGTAAATTGTTCGCATGATTTAGCAAATAGTAAATTGTCTGCATGATTTAGCAAATTGCAGAAAACGTAATAGTAAATTGTCCGCTTGATTTAGCAAATCGAGGAAACGAAATAGTAAATTGTTCGCACGATTTAGCAAATCGAGTAAACGAAATAGTAAATTGTTTGCATGATTTAGCAAATCGAGGAAATTAAATAGTAAATTGTTCGCATGATTTAGCAAATCGAGGAAACGAAATAGTAAATTGTCTGCACGATTTAGCAAATCGCAGAAAACGTAATAGTAATTCGTCCGCATGATTTAGCAAATCGAGGAAACTAAATAGTAAATTGTCCACATGACTTAGCAAATCGAGGAAACGAAATATTAAATTGTCCGCACGATTTAGCAAATCGCAGAAAACGTAATAGTAATTCGTCTGTGCGATTTAGCAAATTGAGGAAACAAAATTGTAAATTGTTCACATTATTTAGCAAATGGAGGAAACGAAATAGTAATTCGTCTGCGTGATTTAGCAAATTGAGGAAACGAAATGGTAAATTGTCCACACGATTTAGCAAAACGCAGAAAACTTAATGGTAAATCATCCGCACGATTTAGCAAATCGAGGAAATAGAATTGTACATCGTCCGCACGATGATTAGCAAATTGCGGAAACGAAATAGTAAATCGTCCGCACGATTTAGCAAATCGAGGAAGCGACATAGTATTTTGTCCGCATGATTTAGCAAATCAAGGAAATTAAATAGTAAATTGTCTGCAGGATTTAGCAAATTGAGGGAACAAAATAGTAAATTGCGCACACATTTTACTTATTTTTTTTCTTGCAAATCACATCCGGGGCTCCGTAGAAATCGGTGACCATGTGGCACAGGTCGGATATGACCCACAAACGTGTAAGCAGGAAAAAAGTGCACGGATTCCGATATTCTCAGATCAGTTTCAGGCCTCATTCATATGTGGGAATAAATCTGATATGAATCGGATACATGCATTTGCGTCTGCCATGTAAGCGGACAGATCGGATCGGGTTCCCGTCAATGCGAGTCGTACGTTATTGAAAAAGCGACGATGGTGAATGTCATCATCTCAGGTGGACACCAACCATGATCACATGACCCTTTTCAGTGCCCAGGCTACAACATGGGCTCTCCTCTTTTGTCCTCCTCCTTAAGAGAGCAATGTTTTGCTGACCTTTAAAGATGGTGCAGAAAGCACCAAGATTGTACTATCATTTCGTCTGCGTCCAATGCAAATTGCACCGTTTTTACTTCCTTTTCAGCCTTAGATTGTCCAGGTCAGTACGTCTACTTCATTTCACCAAGTGCATACTAGTATAAATGCAGATATCACATATGGATCACTTTTAGATGATGTAAGCTGATCATCAAAAAAATGTTTCATTTTTTAATATGTACAGACTCTTAAGTCTTGTCCACAAGCAATCAAGTCCCTGAAGACTGACCATCCTATAATTGTCAGGGTAATAGAAAAAGTGGATTACTTAAAGAAGCATGGTTTTAATATAGTTTTTTGTTGGATACTGGGCCATATGGGACTGACTGGGAATGAACTGGCAGATAAAGCTGATAAGGAAGCCATACAGCTGGAAATGACAAAATGTCAAATACCAACATCTGATGTTAAACCCATTCCGAGTTTGTATATTTCCAAAAAGTTGCACATGGAATGGGATTTTTCCATAACAAATAATATGAAGTGAATCCAGTTATGAATGAAAGAACTAACCATTGTTTTTATTTTAAAAATAGAAATGACCAGACTGTATATACAAGATGTCGAATTGATTTTTGTGACTGTGAAGCATATTTTATTGAAATGTCCTGCCTTAAATGATATTAGGCAATGTTCTTATTCAGAATGTACATTAATGGAAATTTTTAAAAAGGTTTCTCCTGGAAAAGTATTAGAATTTTTATTGAAAGATTTATATAACTGCTCGTATTATTATTATTTTTTTTACTTTATTAATTAATTGAATTAAATTACAATTTAATTTTCCATGAATATAGCCTTTGATGCTGATATGGCATTAAATGACAAATAAGTAAATTGAATAAATCTGTTGAAATAAAAAAATGCCTTAAGTGCAATTTAAATGTTTTAGCTATTTTAGTGTTGATTATTAAAAAACTTTGATTAATTGATTTTCATTTTGGTGCATCCTGAATTTTTTTTGTTGTTTATAGGATACAGACAATTTTCAAAAACGTACCATGCTGCAATGCTTTTTTTTGGATTTTTTTGTTTTTATAAATAAACCTTTCATGAATTTTATAGTCATTCAAATTGACATCCCTGGTCTTATTATGATAACCCTACATGGATCAAATCCTGATGGAAAAATGTACGGCACATTATGGCAGTGACTGCTGTTTATGGGCAGTTTGAGTAAAGATTTGTTGTCATTTGTCTTATTAGGGATTTGAACCGAGGGGCACCGCAATAGGCCAGCGACTTGTAACATGGAACAACATGGTGAAAAACACGGGATACAAGGCAACACTGGCCAACTACCCCTTCAAATACGCAGATGAACAGGCCAAAAGGTAACAGAGTCCACTTCTTATCTGATAACCATATTTTCCTGTTTGTATTCATTGGCTGAAATTGTTAAGGATTTGCAGTTTCTACAGTATTTTGGCTCTGCAGTAAGGGACTTGACCTTTATGTTTTGCAAATATGTATCTTTAATGCGAAAGTCAGCACATCAACCCACAATAACTCTTGGTCAAGCTTACTTATTTTATGTATTAGAGAAATCTAATATATTGGCGAGCCAACCAAATGACTGCTCAGCCAAATACAGGAAAATCACTTTTAATGCATTTTTTGCAGTGCTTGGTAATGAGATGTGTGTTGGCTGAATCATGGCTTATCTGATCCGGATCATTGTGAGTTGGATTACGGATCATGACAGAAGCGTCCTGAAAGAAAATGAGCGTCTGTATGGCACAGCTCCGTCTCAGCATGTGCATAGGCGTCTTTCCTCTGATTAAAGAGACTTCCTGTCTGTGGAACAGGATGTGCTGTCAGCAGCAGTCCTGCCCTCTGTCAGTAATAATGATAATGGTCATTTCAATCGCAGATCACTAATGGCAACAATGTGAGGAGGGTTTTCTGAGGCTGAAATTGTATGCTGCGTCGTGCTCTGGAATTAATAATTAGCAAGGATTTTTGTTTCAATAAAGCTGTCTAATTCTGACAAGAATCAGATTGCAGGTTAAGAACCACTAGATTATGGTTTCGGGTGACAGAGAATTAAGGTTTTATTTGGGTAACTTTGAACATAAAGAATAATGGTAGACCATAGTCTTAGTAGATACATGTTTAATTTGACACAAGTGAAAACAAAGCTGTGAGGGACAGACATGCATTCAGAGCCACATTAAATGTTTTCATTTTTTTAATGCAGGACAGTTGATTTGATTTGCAAATCCTCTACTTTTTCTGTTTTAGTCACCAAGATGACAGGTGGTCCAAGGATCACTATGATAGAAAGAAAAGACAAGCAGAATGGGATTTCAGTAAAGACAGTTTCTTCTGTGATGTACCAGGTGAGTTTTTACATTCACTCTTATCATATAGAAATGACCGCCTTCCTATACCATATGTCCTCATAACTCAAATCACATAAGTTTTCATATAAGACATTTCTGTGTTTTCAAAAATGCAGTAAAATAAAAAAAAATTAATATTGAAGAACTAAGAAAGCACTTCAGGCAACATTTTGACCTAAACATTTTTTTATTAATTGTAAGCTTGCAATTTTTGATATTTAATGTTTACTATACACTACCATTCAAAAGTTTGGGGTCAGTATGTTTTTTTTTAAACTCTCACCATTGCATTTATAACTGTTTTCCCTAGTTATATATTTTAAAATGTAATTTATTCCTGTGATCAAAGCTGAATTTTCAGCATCATTACTCCAGTCTTCAGTGTCACATGATCCTTCAGAAATCATTCTAATATGCTGATTTGCTGCACATTATTATCCTGGTTAATGTAAATGTATAAAACTATTGCTAGTTGTTAGTTCATAATGGTCATCTTAAACTACACAGCTTAGAAGTATTATTTCTTGTTTTATATCTTTTGTAAGTGCACTTCACTGTTTGTGTTTACATTAACATTACTTAACTGGTTTTGTGTGCATTAACACAAATGTATTCTGGTGTTACTATACTGCCAAAATAAAGCACAAATGCATGAAATACACAAACATACTATTGATCAAATCTGCCACCTAGTGGACCATGGAGAAAGGCTTTTTGGTTTAATCACCAAATGTTGTCTCTCTAAAGGTGACAGTTATTCCCGAATCGTATTTGCCTCTGCAGAGGGAAAGAACTTGTGGAATATACAGGCAATAAAGTCCATGTGCAATTTTGACAATACACGGGTATGTTGCATTTAAGTATTTATTACACCATTTGTTTTACATTAAGTGTAATGTAGGAAATGTGTTTTATACTGGTGTTTTTCATGTCTGCTTCTTCAGGTTCGCTCCCATCCCCAGTACTTGGATCTGTGTCAGCGCACCACTGCTGCCTCCTGCTGTCCCAGCTGGACACTTGGGAACTACATAGCCGTCCTTACTAATAAGTCCTCCTGCCAAAAGATCACAGAGCGAGACGTTTCCCACACCCTAAAAATCCTGCGCTCCTGTGCAAAGTATTACCACAATGGCACCCTTGGTCCTGAGTGTTGGGACATGACCACCCGCAAGAAGGACCTCAAGTGTGGCAACGTGCCACGGAAGTGTACAAAATACAATGCCGTGTATCAGATTTTTCACTTTTTGGTGGACAAAGACTTTTTGAACCCAAAGAACACGGACCACCTTCCACCTAACCTCAAGTACAGCATGCTCTTCTCTCCCACAGAGAAAGGAGAAACAATGATGAACATTTACTTGGACAACTTTGAGAACTGGAACTCCTCGGATGGGATCACAACCATAACAGGAATAGAATTTGGCATCAAACACAACTTGTTTCAGGACTACCTGCTAACAGATACCATGTATCCCGCAATAGCTATTGTGATCGTGTTGGTGGTTATGTGCATCTACACAAGGTCAATGTTCATCACCCTTATGACCATGTTTGCTATCATCAGTTCGCTTATTGTCTCATACTTCCTGTACCGTGTGGTCTTCAACTTTGATTTCTTCCCCTTCATGAACCTCACTGCGCTTATCATATTGGTGGGAATTGGTGCAGACGATGCCTTCGTGCTCTGCGACGTCTGGAACTACACAAAGTTTGACAAACCCAATTCTGAGCTCTCTGAAGCGGTCAGTGTCACGCTTCAGCACGCGGCGCTCTCGATGTTTGTCACCAGCTTCACCACAGCTGCTGCCTTCTACGCCAATTACGTGAGCAACATCACTGCCATCCGATGCTTCGGTGTATATGCTGGTACCGCCATCTTGGTTAACTACATATTGATGGTCACCTGGTTGCCAGCTGTGGTTGTCCTACATGAGCGGTACCTGGTCAACCTCTTTACATGCTCTCGTTCACAACACCACCAGACGCAGGGCATTGCGACGTTTTGGACGAGCCTGTGCCAGATGGTCAACAAGTGTCTTTTTAGCATCTCGGAGGCCTCGCGGATTTTCTTTGAGAAAGTTTTGCCTTGGATCGTGATCAAGTTGCGGTACTTGTGGCTTTTGTGGTTCCTGGCTTTGACGGTGGGTGGTGCCTACGTTGTTTGCGTGAATCCCAAGATGAAACTGCCTTCTCTGGAGCTGTCGGAGTTTCAGGTGTTTCGTTCCTCCCATCCCTTTGAACGCTACGATGCAGAGTACAAAAAACTCTTTATGTTTGAGCGGGTAAACCACGGGGAAGACCTCCACATGCCGATCACCATCATTTGGGGAGTTACTCCGGTTGACAGTGGAGATCCCCTGAACCCCAAAAACAAGGGTAAACTGACACTCGACACTACCTTCAACATTGCAAGTCCTGCAAGTCAGGTGTGGATTCTCAATTTTTGCCAGAAGCTTAGGAACCAAAGCTTCGTGTTCCAGTCGGAGGAGCAAGACTTCACAAGCTGTTTCATGGAGACTTTCAAGCAGTGGATGGAAAACCAAGACTGTGACGAAGCTTCCGTCTATCCCTGTTGTAGTCAGTCCACATTCCCTTACCGGCAAGACGTCTTTGAGTTGTGCATCAAAAGGGCCATTATGGAGCTTGACCGAAGCACCATCTACCACCTTGACAGCAAGACTCCAGGGCCAAGGTTTGACATCAATGACACAATTCGAGCAATTGTGCTTGAGTTTCAAAGTACCTACCATTTTACTCTGGCGTACGAGAAGATGCATCAGTTTTACAGAGAAGTGGATGCTTGGATTCAAGAGGAGCTGACGGATGCTCCTGAGGGACTGAGCTATGGATGGTTTGTAAGCAATTTGGAGTTCTACGACCTACAGGACAGCCTTTCGGATGGGACTCTTATTGCTATGGCATTGTCGGTGGTGGTGGCCTTCAGTGTCATGCTCCTGACCACCTGGAATATCATCATCAGCCTCTACGCCATCATATCCATCGCCGGAACCATATTTGTCACAGTTGGGTCACTGGTGCTCTTGGGTTGGGAACTAAATGTGCTTGAATCCGTGACCATCTCAGTTGCTGTAGGTCTCTCTGTGGACTTTGCTGTTCATTATGGCGTGGCATACCGCCTTGCCCCAGAACCAGACAGAGAAGGGAAGGTGGTTTTCTCCTTGAGCAGGATGGGCTCGGCTATAGCTATGGCAGCACTCACAACCTTTGTAGCCGGTGCAATGATGATGCCATCCACAGTTCTTGCCTACACTCAACTGGGCACGTTTTTGATGCTAATCATGTGCATTAGTTGGGCCTTTGCTACGTTTTTCTTTCAATGCATGTGTCGCTGTCTGGGTCCTCAGGGCACCTGTGGACAGATTCCTTTGCCAAAGAAACTCCAGTGCTACACCTTTACGGAGCGCACCTCTGAAAACCAATCTAATCCCAGCCTAGGTAAACTTGGTTACACGACCAAGTACCAGATAGATAACACAAGAACTGATGGTCGACATGAACACTATGAGCTTGAACCCTTGGCATTGAATGTCAGAAATGAAGAAAAGGCCTCCGATGAAGAACAGGAAGCATGTACACAGTTGCACAATGGCATCACTTCTAATCACGCAACCTTGTGCGCACCCCACAACACCGACTCAAGAGAACCCAACCCTGAGCTTGAAAATGGCTTAGAACTTTCACATCCACATCAGTACACTTATAGTACAAGGTGCACCTGTGAAAATTGTATGCATCATTATATGAGAGAGCGACAAAGGACTCCTTATCATCCTTGCAGCCAATCTCGAGAAACCCCATGCCACGCTAAACAGACCAATCGCTTACCTGTGGGTCAGAACCCTCAGCCCTCACGGGATACGGCACACACTCCCGCTAACTGTGGCCACTTCCAACATTGCTCACAGAGCCAAACATCAAGGCCAACTCCGCACATATGTTTTCCTGGAGGCTACAGCATGCACACAGTGCACCTTTTGCATCAGGCACTGTTGTCCGATACTGCAGTGCACGACAAGTCTCACATCAGTGCTTGTAGCCTGAATTCGCCTCTACCAGAGAGCCAGAACTTTCCAGCTAACATTCAGTTTCCAGATGTTCAGTGCTGCTCTTTGCCTGATACAACTCAAGTCTGTACTGTTAATCATGATACACAGAAGACAGGGGACCTAGCATTAAATTCCCTGACCCCTCAAAAAATACCATCGAACCATATAAAAACAAAAGTAAATGGCACTTGTGTTTTAATACAGGACAGTCGTGAGATTCGCGAAGCGATTCCAGTGGTACCGGAAGAAAGTGTCAAATGCAATCAGAGTGACAAAGACAATAATGAAAGGGCAGAGCCTGTCTCTCCCAAAAAAATTAACTGTTTTAAAAAGACTGTAAAAGTGAAGTGCAATTCTGTAGAGTTTCACAAGCCAAAAACCAGCGTGCCTACTATTGCCATTAATTCAAAAGCCTCATCTGAGAGTTTATGCTAACATGTAAAATGTGTGTTAGATTGCGAACATATTGCAATATTGTTAAGATTTAGCAACTGGTTGTTTCCTGACAGGAAATAGTTACTTGACATTATGTGCATGAGAATGCTGACATGACGTCAAGGAAAACATTTATATTTTAAACAAAGTTTGATTTAAGAAGACACTATTTTGACCCACTGGTTGGTATTTGTGTGACATCTCAGTGTTTTAGATTATTTTTTTAATATCTGGCCTCAGGCCATCACTTTTTCATGAGAACAGAAAAGCATATTCAGAATTTATTTTCCTGCACATTTCATATGAACTTGTATATATATTTTTGTGTGTATTGTGTATGTATTTGAGTCATGCACTTTTTTTGTTGATGTTGATTTGAATGTTTCGCCTATAAAGTAAACTTCAGTAGTTTATGCAATGGTGAATTGAAAGACTGACTGTGCTTTGTTTCAAAGTTGTCTTTGTTTCTTCCCAGTTTCTTAGATAAAACTGCCTCTTTCAGCAGTGTGCAAATATTTACATTAGCCTCAGGACTTCAGGAAAATTGAGTCAGTTTATGTGACTTTACACCTGAAGAATTTTTTATTTTTTTGGTCAAATATACTAAGTGTGAATTTAATTGTACAAATGTGTCCTTGACATATACAGTGTTATATGTGTATGTCTCACCCAAACATTTATTTATTAACTAAATAATTTTCAAAAATAAGGGAGTTGTTTTGTTTTTTAAGGAAGATAATCACCAATTTTAAAGATTTTTCTATACAATTGATTTTTGGTTATTGATCGGGTCTACCGATAAAGGCTGCTATCTGATATAATAAAAATAGTAGTAGTAGTAATAATAATACATTTTTTTACAGTTCTAATATATATAAAAAATTATATCAATGGGTCACCTGATGTGTCCTTTTTTGGAGTAACCATCAGATTTATTTAAATAACTGAATGCAATTATCTATAAGTAGTGTCTCACAGATATTTGGACACATGGTGTGAATTGTAAGATTTTATTTGCCAAAACCTGGAACACTATGAAAAAAATAAAAGGTGATATAAATGGAGTATTTACATAATATATAAAAAATGTCACCGTTCTACTGACCTTTAACTACCCAACTGACACTGAGAAGTTCAAACACATTATGGATAATACAAAATAAACATTTATAACTATACAATACAGTATGGTTTCCAGCTTTATATGCTTAATATTTGTTGATGTCATTGTCCAATAGAGAGAATTTCAACAAAGTGGGATACAGTATGGAGCAAAGCAAGGAATTATACAAAGTCCTTCATAGTTACACTGCAGTGTCTGCTTGCAGATTTGCGGCGTCAAGATTTTTTTCACCCTCATTAACTTTAATATTTGTTTGTTTAACCTTGCTGTTTTTTCTTATTTTATGCAGAAGTTGGTCATAAAACCAATCCAAGTCCTGGCTGTCATCGGGCCACAGAAGGTATCTTCTGTTCTCAATGTAGGATCTCAGTTGATCGTACTTCAGTAGCCTGTACTGCGGTATGTTCCCTACAACCAGCACCACCAGAATGTCCTTTAGCTCCACTAGCATCCTGCACTGTGCCAGGGTGAAGGTTTCTAGGCACCAGCCATCCTTCAGGAAACGTTCAGACACCACACAAAGGGTTTTATGACTATTCTGGATAGCATTTCGCATGTTGGTAAGATGGTCCTCCCCGGGTATGAAGTCTCGCTCCTCAAAGCAGCAGCGGAGTGTGTTCTGCTCTGAGAACTGAGAGTCTAGTCTGTTCAGCAGCGCTTTTTCTACCCACTTAATATCACTGGAACTAAAACAGAGAAACACGTCATATAAGAATTGTTCAGGATCAGGCACCTCTCGCTTTCCATTCACAAGTTTGCCAATGAGTTTTTTGTAAAGCTTGAAGATGAAGCCACGTCGACAGACATAAATGATGGTGCTAGCAGTGAGTACTATGATAAATGCGGTACAGAAAATAAAAAGCACAAGCCTCAGTTTTTCAGCATTTCTCTCCTCCTCTTCATCCTCACATTGTATGCTGGATCTCACAACCGGAACCATGTACTGATCCTCAGGACTGGCACATATCACATCCTCAATGGGGTGAACAAAGATTACGTTGGTTTGATTTAGCCAAGTTTTGAAATCCCTTAGGTTGCAATCACAACGGAAATCGTTTTTTATCAGGCTGAGGTAGCTGAGGGTGCTAAAGAGATTTGGATCTACTGAATAAATAGAATTATATTCAAGATTAAGAATTTGAAGACTTTCAGGGAATATACCGTTTGGAAGGTACTTCAAAGAGTTGAAGGACAAATCCAAAAGGTACAAAGAGTTAAGGTCTTTGAAAATGTCTTTGGGAAGTGACCGTAGCAAGTTGTGACTCAGAGAAAGCTGTTCTAACTGATGAAGATTGTTAAACACATTTAAACATTTTCCTTCTGACCAGATAACTTCCAAACCTGCAAATGCAAGATCAAGGATTTGTACTTTTTGTGAAAGCACTTTGTGTGCATCATTAGGGCAATTAATAAGCTCATTACCTCCAAGAAAAATTTCCTCAATTTGAGGAAATTCCTGTAATATTGCATAGAGATCCGACATGGAAGAAAGTTTGTTGGATTCCAGGTCAAGGGTTGTAAGATATTTGGAAATTTTGTTTAAATAATACACCGATGAAATTTTATTGTCACCCAAGTAGAGCTTCTCCAGGTTTGGTATGGCTGCGAATAAATGTACATGTTTGAGATCATTTCCTCTTAAATTTAGGTTGAGTAGATTTAGAAGTCCTTGAAATGATTTATATCCAAGCATCCATATATGATTATAAGACAAATCAAGCACCTCGAGCTTCTCTAGATTCTGAAATGTACTAGAATCAATACTACCAAGGAAGTTTTTGGACAGGTTTAGCTTTAGTAAATTTGTCATACCCCAAAATGCACTTTTTTCAATCTTGTTGATCTGACTTTCTGCTAATGTAATTTGTTCTAGATCTGACAAATAACTAAATACTGAAGATGACAGAGCAAAAATGCTTGAATTGGAGAGATCAAAAATCGTAATAGCACTCGCCTCAAGACCCTTGAATGTGAATTTGTCTGGATCTTTTGAATTATTTCCAAAAGATCTGCCCATGCTGTAACTGTTACTGAGAATGAGACTTTGGATTTTGGTACCAGTGACTGCATCAAAGAAACGCTTTGCCATGTTAACATTAAAGCTGTTTCCAGATAAGTCTAATATAGTTATGGACATGTTCTTAAATGGGTTTCCACACTTTTCCCATCCTAACCAGTACTCATTCATGTCTTGCAGTGTCACGGAGGATAGTTTCAGGAGCGTGAAATGTTTACCCTGAAAGCTGAGGTGGTCTTCTTCACAGATGCTCTTCACTTTGTTGCGAGAGAGATCGAGCACATGGAATCTCCTCATATTTAAAAAGAATGATGCTGGCTGGATTCTTTTAATGTTGTTTTCACGCAAGACAAGCATCTCAAGAGATACCAGAGGTTTGAGGAAGTCTCCAGACAAAATTGCATCATCTAAACTGCACTGAGTGAGAGTGAGATTTTTAAGGTTTGATAATCCGTTAAACGCTCCTGTATCCATTCGCAGGAAGTTGTTGTAGTCAAGCTGAAGTGATGTTAAATTAGAGAGTCTTCTGAATGTATTGTTTCTGATCACAAGTCTTGTTGTTTGGTGCATCAGTATAAGGACTTGTAGACCTTCCAGATGAGAAAAGGATGTTTCATTGAGTTCAGCAATATTGTTCTTACTCAAATCCGCTTTGTTTACATATGGGGGAAGTTCTGGAACCTCTTGAAGACCTTTATCAATGCAGACTGCGACAGAGGCGCCAACTGAACACACTGAGGAGCATTTCACAATTTGAGTGCTGACGCATAATCCAAGGAGTATCAGAGATAAAGTGCATCTTGTTGCCATTGTGAGATCCCTGTAGAAAACAAAGGTTACAACAGCTTTGTACTCCACAGCAGCTGCAATTCAGACAGGTTTGGTACAGCACATGGATTATTATATGATAGTAATATTTTACTTAAAGCCTTTATGCATAGTGCACTATGTAAATTGGATTAATGGATTAATTTTGCCTTGTAATGCACATCTTAATGCATTGTATGGTCTCATCATGAATAATTGTCACCATTATCATACACACTATATGTATAATGCATTAAAACACATGAAAAACAACCAATTTAGATGTAAAAAGCAATCTGCAAATATTATAATTCACTGTAACTTTTGGTTACAACTAATTATGAAATGTTATGAATAATTATGAAGTAAAGTGCATTAAAATGTGCGTTTTAAGTTTCTAAATCCAGTGTGGTCAGTAAACGTATAGGTTACCTGAAAATAATATGCATAAACGACAGCCTGTACTTCTGTACAACTAGTTTATCTTACTAATTGTTTGCTAAACTAGTTCAAGGTTCAGTTACTGCCGAGAAAAACACCACAGTAGTTTTTAAAGTACCATGCATGAGGTAATGGGAGATTTGCTACAGAATTCACGTCTAATAACAACCCTCCAGTATTTTAGAGTCTTACCTGTTCGGCCACAAATTGTTTAGCCTTTTCTGAAGTCATTTGATAGTCACATAGTCAACAGACAGTTTCAAATGTTCCGTACGGCGATAATGCGGAGGAGTTCTGTTCTCTCTCCCTTCGTTT
Organism: Ancherythroculter nigrocauda; assembly: GCA_036281575.1. Classification (NCBI taxonomy): domain Eukaryota; kingdom Metazoa; phylum Chordata; class Actinopteri; order Cypriniformes; family Xenocyprididae; genus Ancherythroculter; species Ancherythroculter nigrocauda. The sequence continues at coordinate 49,134,273 of VTFQ01000014.1, read as the reverse complement.
CATGTATGTTTCCCAATGTTTCTGAAAAAGGAAATAACTTTCTGACCCAGTGACTCGTTTTCCGGTAAGAGTCATTCATTGTACTGAACATTCTTCAGACACTTAAAACTATCTGTGAGATTCAGCACATCAATGGTGTAACGTTAGTTTTGTTCGCTATACCCCGCTGCCTTTTCAATGCTAAGCCCCAAAATGTGCAGTATTTACTCCGCTCTGTGGTACGCTGTGCTCGTCCTGTAGCCTACTAGGCGGCGTACAGTTCGCGTTTACTACATAGGGGCAGTTCATGTTATTGATATAATTTTTAATGTTTTATTCATTAAGGAAAGAGTTATATCTAGAATAGCGACTTCTTTAAGTCATATTTAATATTTCAACGCCTACTTTAATAATAAGCAGACATGTGCCTGTGAACTGTTCAAATATAAGATACTGACAGTGACTAGATAAAACATAGTGGAGTTCAGCATTAAATAAATTAATTTACATGAACGTTTAAGAATCAAGTGACTGCCTGCTTAAAAAAAAAAGCCGCTCGAACCCACAAAAAGCGCGGGCGCTTACAATTCAAAAAGTAACGGTCATTTTGTAGAGCGGACTCTTTTTCCGGACGATTTCTTTAATTATAAAATCGCTCGTATGTGTGGTTTGTCAGATTTTAAGTTAAGGCTGTTTTTGTTTATTGGCAGATTCAATCTGCCCCTGCAAAACAAACCAGTTTAAAGGTAAGAAATCAGCAATTAAGACTTCCCAGGTTCAAAAATACTATAGTAATTTATAGTAAATACTGTAGTGGTTTTGAACCATACTATATTTATTGTGGTAATTCTATAGTTGCTGTGATAATATAACAACTATAGTAATATAAACAAATTACTTTACCCAATACTGTACTAAGTTTTCTATAACTTTAGGGTATATTATACTACAGTACACTACAGTTTACTGTAGTAAAAACTAAAGTATACTACGGTATTTATAACAGTTGATCAGTTCACTATCGTTAATACTACAGTATGCTGTAGCATTCATTAACAAAGTGTTGAAAATACTAATATATACAGTATACTACAATTTACTATAGTATGGTTCAAAAACACTATAGTATTTACTATAGTGTTTTTTTTTTACCTTGTTAAAGTAATCTATGCATTAAAAAGTGCAAAACATTTAGCTGTATATGAAAGCTATAAAGTATTTTTAATGTTAGGTTACATATGGGGCCACACATTTTGAGAAATAATTTATTTGATGATAAACTTATTGGGGAAAGTATTCCTCTTTTATGTTAAGGAAAAAATTATGTCACAAAGGTTATAGAAACTGCAAGTTATATATTTATAGTTTTATAATGTATTAAAATATGTATTTATATGATGACCTACATTATATTTTTGTAGATATCTTTGTCAACCAGAAACAAATCAGAGCTCTTATCAATAGAAATCTGAATTAGCTAAAAACCTTTCCATGTGAAAAGTATTATGTTAATTTTGAATGTAATATATAAGTAGAACCATAATTAACGAGGCCTACTTCTGCATTTGCCTGTTGAAAGTCGAATAATGTTACATTTATGTAATAGGAGCAAAATAATCGTAAAATCACTTATGTAAAATGTTACATCCAATTTAATGCAGTTTTATTTATACATTGTTTTATAAATGTTTTTCACAGAAATCTGTCCTAGAAAAACACACTAATGAGAAAAAAACAAGAATGAGTTTGTAGATAGTTTGCGTCTATGTAATGGTCTTTTTCATGTTTAGTTAAAACAGAAGAATTATCATTCAACACCATGGAGTAAGATGGGAGTTAAAACAAAAAGTAACTCTTGAGTAACTCTGAAAGCCAACACAAACAAAACGTTTTTGATTGCACAATGGACCTGACTTCTCAATGGGGATATTTTAAAAGCAAGTTCCTCAATGTGCCCAAAGAAGGACCTGTTGTTATATGAGGCAATCAGATCACAATTGTTTGAAATAAATAAAATATGAATACAATATAAATACTATACAATTAGTGGTAGATGGCAATTACATTTTTTTTTAAGGGAACAGGAAATTAATTTGAAGGCTATTCTTTGGTAAGCTATGTTTGCACAAGGTGCCCCTGAGAGATTGCTTTCTGTATATAAAGCACAATGTTAATATTAGTTTTGCAATGTTGTCTTCTTTTGCAGTGTGCCTTATTACAATGAAGGGATCATAACAGGAAATTTGGCCAGATGGCATTGTGAGGTCAGCTAAGAATATATTATCAGTTCTTTGATGAAGACCATGGAATTAGTTGTCAGCCATGGTAGGATTTCAATTCAATATTTACTTAATCAGACATGTGACCCCGGTGCAGGTTGTTGCTGTGGGCCCTCCCATTGTTCTCTCCTCGAGCGACAGCCCTGTTGCTGTATTTCCAAACTGTTCAAAGTACACAGGCCATGACGGAATTTGTCAATACTGAGGTTTCTTTACAGATTTCATTAACAATGTACAAACTGTGATTACCCAAAAGCATAAGGCCATATTGTGTCATAGTGTTTTCACTAGTGGCTTCCTAGTTTGCCATTTTGCCTGTATTCAGATAATAGTGTCGAAAATAGTTTTAGGTTGTAAAGTTATAGTTAAATTTGCTTAATTTCTTTATTTGTAATTCACATTTCATTATAGATTTGCAAGCTCTGTTGGCAGGGTCAAAGTCACACAAGTGGTTGAACATGTTAAGATTTTGCAAATTTAGAAGAATATTCTGAGGTCTTTATCCACTGGCACCGGGACACAGAATAGAATTAGCATTTCAGATATTTACTGAAATTATCAGCAGGTTCACAGACAAACATTTTTACAAACATAGGAAACATGAGATAATGCATAATTATACCCAACCAAGATCTGCATTATGCATTAAAAATCTGAAACCAAAGGTGATTAGGTAAAGTTTTACAAAATATATAATCAACAGATATACCATAATTATACTGCTGTGTTTGCATGGACATTCAATGCTTCAGGCTTTGTTTGTTTGTTTGGTTGATTTGTTTGTTTAACCTTGGTATCTTTTCTTATTTTATGCAGAAGTTGGTCATAAAACCAATCCAAGTCCTGGTTGTCATCGGGCCACAGAAGGTATCTTCTGTTCTCAATGTACGATCTCACTTGTTTGAACTTCAGTAGCCTGTACTGCGGTATGTTCCCTACAACCAGCACCACCAGAATGTCCTCAAGCTCCACTTGCATCCTCCTTTGTGCCAGAATGAAGGCCTCTAGTAACCAGCCATCTTTCAGGAAATGTTCAGACACCACACAAAGGGTTTTTCGACTATTCTGGATAGCATTTCGCATGTTGGTAAGATGGTCCTCCCCAGGTATGAAGTCTCGCTCCTCAAAGCAGCAGCGGAGTGTGTTCTGCTCTGAGAACTGAGAGTCTAGTCTGTTCAGCAGCGCTTTTTCTACCCACTTAATATCACTGGAACTAAAACAGAGAAACACGTCATACAAGAATTGTTCAGGATCAGGCTCTTCTCGCTTTCCATCCACAAGTTTGCCAATGAGTTTTTTGTAAAGCTTGAAGATGTAGCCACGTCGACGGACATAAATGATGGTGCTAGCAGTGAGTACTATGATAAATGCGGTACAGAAAATAAAAAGCACAAGCCTCAGTTTTTCAGCATTTCTTTCCTCCTCTTCATCCTCACATTGTATGCTGGATCTCACAACCGAAACCATGTACTGATCCTCAGGACTGGCACATATCACATCCTCAATGGGGTGATAAAAGATTACGTTGGTTTGATTTAGCCAAGTTTTGAAATCCCTTAGGTTGCAATCACAACGGAAATCGTTTTTCTTCAGGCTGAGGTAGCTGAGGGTGCTAAAGAGATTTGGATCTACTGAATAAATAGAATTATATTCAAGATTAAGCATTTGAAGACTTTCAGGGAATATACCATTTGGAAGGTACTTCAAAGAGTTGAAGGACAAATCCAAAATCCACAAAGAGGTAAGGTCTTTGAAAATGTCTTTTGGAAGAGACTGTAGCCCATTGGCAGTCAGAGAAAGCTGTTCTAACTGATGAAGATTGTTAAACACGTTTAAACATTTTCCTTCCGACCAGATCATCTGCATAGATGAACGTCCAAGATTAAGAAGTTGTAGTTTGTCTGAAGCCACTATTTGTCTTTGATTATAACAACTTGAAAACGTGTTACCTTGAAGAAAGATTTTTTCTATTTGAGGAAATTCCTGTAGTATTGTGTAGAGATCTGACAAGGCCTTTAATTTGTTAAATTCCAGGTCAAGGGTTGTAAGATTTTTAGCAATGTTGGGTAAACTAGACAAAGATGAAATTCTGTTCTCACCCAAGTAGATTATCTTCAGGTTAGGTAGGGTGGCAAATTCATGAACTGACTCAAGAGCATTTCCTGTTAAATTTAAGTTGAGTAAACTTGGGAGTCCCTGAAACGATTTATCGCCAAGCACCCTTATATGGTTATAAGACAAATCAAGCACCTCGAGCTTCTCTAGATTCTGAAAGGTATTAGAATCAATACTACCCAGGAAGTTTTTGGACAGGTTTAGCTTTAGTAAATTTGTCATACCCCAAAATGCATCAGTTTCAATAATGTTGATCTCATTTTCTGCCAATGTAATTTGTTCTAGATCTTGAAAATGACTAAATACTGAACTTGACAAAGCAAAAATTTTTGATTTGGACAAATCGAAAATATTAATACCACTATCCCCAAGACCCTTGAGAGTAAATTTGTCTGGATCTTTAAAATTGTTATAACTAAAAGAACTGCCCATGCTGTAACTGTTACTGAGAATGAGACTTTGGATTTTGGTACCAGTGATTGCATCAAAGAAACGCTTTGCCATGTTAACATTAAAGCCGTTTCCAGATAAGTCTAATATAGTTATGGACATGTTCTTAAATGGGTTTCCACACTTTTCCCATCCTAACCAGTACTCATTCATGTCTTGCAGTGTCACGGAGGACAGTTTCAGAAGCGTGAAATGTTTACCCTGAAAGCTGAGGAGGTCTTCTTCACAGATGCTCTTCACTTTGTTGCGAGAGAGATTGAGCACATGGAATCTCCTCATATTTAAAAAGAACGATGCTGGCTGGATTCTTTTAATGTTGTTTTCACGCAAGACAAGCATCTCAAGAGACACCAGAGGTTTGAGGAAGTCACCAGACAAAATAGCATCATCTAAACTGCACTGAGTGAGAGTGAGAATCTCAAGGTTGGATAATCCATTAAACGCCCCTGTCTCTATTTGCAGGAAGCGGTTGTAGTCTAACTGAAGTAATATTAGATTGGAGAGTCTTCTAAACGTGTTGTTTCTGATCACAAGTCCTGTTGTTTGTTGCTCCAGTGTAAGGACTTGTAGACCTTCAAGACGAGAAAAGGATGTTTTGTTGAGTTCAGCAATGCTGTTAAAATTCAGATCCATATAATTGATGTATGTGGGAAGCTCTGGCACCTGATGAAGACCTCTAGACGCGCAGAAGGCTGCATAGCCATTAACTGAACACACAGAGGTGCATTTCACAACTTCAGTGTTGATGCACAGTCCAAAGAGGATCAGAATTAATGTAAATCCCATTCTGAGAGAACTGTGGGAAAAACAAAACAAAACAAAACATGAGGCTATTTTTGAGAGGATGTGCTATTTAAGTTAATACTTGTGTAGAACAAGATTATCTTGCTCATTGTTTGCTTAAGTTAAAAGTTAAGTGACTTTAAGAAAAAGCTTTTACTATAACATATGTTTTTAACGTGGAAAGAATCTGATACAGTAATCTGAAAGCTGCACTATAAAGCTGATGTCCAATAACCGAGCAATAGCGTCTTACCAGATTCGGTCCCTAATCCAGAGTTTTCTTAAGCCTTGTCGTGGCATTAAATAATGAGAACGCTTCAATAACCCTTCAGCTTCAAATAAAGAACAACCCGTTCTCTCGCTCGAGTTTCGGAGATAATGAGTTCTCCCTCCGTTCTCTCTCCCTTTTTTTCATTAGTGTTTCTCAACATCTCTGAAATAGGAAATAACTTTCTGACCCAGTGATTCATTTTCCGGTGAGGAGTTCTTCAAGTTTGAGCACTGTAATTCTGGAAAAGTTACAATTATTTCAGCTTCGGAAGTTCGGAATTCGGAAGTTTTCAACGGTAGCAATAGGCTGTTATATACTGTTATTTCGGACTAGTTTCCGAATCGGTGTTAATTTGTTTACAAAAGAAAAAAAATTAAATACAATACAGGAATTATCAAGGATTAGCCAAATAAAATGACTGGACATTAACTCTTGCCATTCAAAGATAAAACATTAACCATGTGAAGTTGTGTGTGAGTATGAAGAAACCAAGCTTGCATTTGAACTAGTTGTTCCTTAATGCCCACTAGAGGACGTTATTTACCAAAATGACAGGGAAAACCAGCAGGTAGGAGGGCAATACTGGAAATAAAATGAAAATAAAACGTTTAGAAATACTGTTCATTAATGCCGCAGTATTTTCCAATCTATCTGCATATTTGGACACAGATGTTGCAGAGAGAGAACGAAACAAGGTACAGTAAATGAAATTTTGCTACACGTTATATTAAAATATAATATTTATTTTCTTCAAAATCCACCATTCAGGAATACTGACATTGTTGACTTATTCAAACTTGTGCAACGTAAAGTTTCTGACACCACAGTATATTTGTTTACAAATAAAATCAAATAAATGTACTACTATTTACATTTCAGTTTGCATGAAGTCTGGCTTTAAGTGTCTCTTTTTAAATACCGATTTGGGAATGACTGTTCAGTGTAATTTTTTTTCAATGATTACCTGTTGAAAATCGTAGATATTTTCGTGGCCTTTGTGGACATCGTAATTGTGCATCTGACAAAAACGTCTCAAAATGCAGCGAGAGGCAGACCAGTACAAGAATACAAACAGGCCACCATTATTGCTAAAAGACTGCACGCTGAGATTGACATTGGCCTGTCTGTTGGGGATCTGCTTGCAGAGAGAGAACGAAACAAGGTACAGTAAATGAAATTTTGCTACACGTTATATTAAAATATAATATTTATTTTCTTCAAAATCCACCATTCAGGAATACTGACATTGTTGACTTATTCAAACTTGTGCAAAGTAAAGTTTCTGACACCACAATATAGGCTATTTGTTTACAAATAAAATCAAATAAATTTACTACTATTTACATTTCAGTTTGCATGAAGTCTGGCTTTAAATGTCTCTTTTTAAATACCGATTTGGGAATGACTGTTCAGTGCAATTTTTTTCAATGATCACCTGTTGAAAATCGTAGATATTTTCGTGGCCTTTGTGCACATCGTAATTGTGCATCTGACAAAAACGTCTCAATATGCAGCGAGAGGCAGACCAGTACAAGAATACAAACAACAATGGCAACCATTATTGCTAAAAGACTGCCCGCTGAGATTGACATTGGCCTGTCTGTTGGGCATCTGCTTGTAGGTGTAAAAATGTCAAAAGGTGTTGAGCTGCCTGAGCCCTCAAAGTCTTCTCTCACACATTTAAACTCGTCCAAAAGCTCGAATCCTTCTTTCAAGGATTAACCAAATTAAATGACTGGACATTAACTCTTGCCATTCAAAGATAAAACACTAACCATGTGAAGCTGTGTGTGAGTATGAAGAAACCAAACTTGCATTTGAACTAGTTGTTCTTTAATGCCCACTAGAGGACGTTATTTACCAAAATGACAGGGAAAACCAGCAGGTAGGAGGGCAATACTGGAAATAAAATGAAAATAAAACAATAAAAGTTTAGAAATACTGTTCATTAATACCGCAGTATTTTCCAGTCTATCTGCTTATTTGGACACAGATGTTGCACAGAGAGAGAACGAAACAAGGTACAATAAATGAAATTTTGTTACACGTTATATTAAAATATAATATTTATTTTCTTCAAACTCCACCATTCAGGAATACTGACATTGTTGACATTCAAACTTGTGCAAAGTTTCTGACACTGTATATTTGTTTACAAATAAAATAAAATAAATTCACTACTATTTACATTTCAGTTTGCATGAAGTCTGGCTTTAAATGTCTCTTTTTAAATACCGATTTGGGAATGACTGTTCAGTGCAGTTTTTTTCAGTGATCACCTGTTGAAAATCGTAGATATTTTCGTGGCCTTTGTGCACATCGTAATTGTGCATTTGACAAAAACGTCTCAATATGTAGTGAGCGAGGCAGACCAGTACAAGAATACAAACAACAATGGCCACCATGATTGCTAAAAGACTGCCCGCTGAGATTGACATTGGCTTGTCTGTTGGGGATCTGCTTGTAGGTGTAAAAAAGTCAAAAGGTGTTGAGCTGCCTGAGCCCTCAAAGTCTTCTCCCACACATTTATGCTCGCCCAAAAGCAAGTATCCTTCATTGCAGGAACATACAAATCCTCCAGGTATATTTTCACACTTCTGGTCACACTCATTATTATCGCATTCATCAACGTCAGTGCATATTTTTTCGTCTGTGCCTTCAAGTAAGAAACCATCGGGGCAGTTGCACTGGTCCACGTTGTTGGGGTCACATTCAGGTGGGCACTGGGGTTGCGTACAGTGCATCTTACATTTTTCCGGTTCTTTCGTCGACGGTATGAATCCCTCATAGCATTTACATTGATAACCACCTTCAGTGTTTATACAGTCGTGCTCGCATGGTGCAGACTCGCATTCGTCCTCATCAACGCAAACCCCACTTTCATTGCGATAGCCGGGCTTGCAGACTTCGGAAGACTTTACATCTGCAACTTTAAATGCCGGCTCATGTTCCTCCTTGCTGCATGTGACTCCGTTGCTGTCGAGTTTAAATCCAGGCTGACAGAAGCATTCGTAGTTTTTCCCGTTCAAACGGCACTTATAATCACATCCACCACCAAAAACTTCACAACTCCAAGGTGCCTGAAACCAGAAGCCGTCTAAACAAATGTGTCTCGTTCTCAGCGGCAGCAATGTCGCACTGGTGCCTTTAGGAATTTCTGGGAGTTCGTTTGCCTTAAATCCGAAAGGAATTTCATATAATACGTCTGCATCGTTGCTCAGCGGCTTACAGTAACCGACATTGTCATATTCACACAAATATCCTTCGATTCTTTCATCGCAAGGTCTTTCGGCCAGTTTCTGAACTTTTTGTGATACCGATGCACATTGTGCACATCGGTCGCTTTCCCAGTTGATATAGAGGCTCGTATCGTCCCCAGTGACCCATTTGTATCCCTTTAACCCATCGTTTGAGCACTGATATCTCAGCCCCAACCAAAAGTTTCCAGAAGTTCCCTTCAACAACTTAGAAAGAACTTCAGCCGATTTTTGGGTGCGTACGGTCATCAGATGTCCTTGTTTCTCCTGACAGACTTTCTGCGCCTCATCAAAAGTCGCCCTGTCGGTTTGGACGACGAAGCATTTTCCCTCCACACAAAAACCTTCACTGATGTTTTCCCCGTGAACTCTCAGAACAACGAGCGCCAGCGCAATTCCCAGAATCTCTCTCATCTCTGCTGACACGTTATGTAACGATATTCACGAAGTTATGGCGAAGTGACCAGCGGATCGTTCACATTCATGAGTACGAGGTGTGCCGTGCCGCATTTATAATGACATCCATGTCTCCAAAAATTAAAGGAAGTTCGTGTTATCTGGCAGAGATCCCAGAACTCCACTAACTCTTCCTCTCTCTCTTTCTCTCTTCCTATCAGTCGGCGCGCATGTGTTTGGATATATGATATCCATCTGAGGATTTAATTTCCAAATTAGTTACCGCAAATAGATGTCGCCTTTTCGACCAACTATGTTTTGGTCACGCTATACTCTTCCTATCCTCCTAAAATTGATAGATAGATAGATAGATAGATAGATAGATAGATAGATAGATAGATAGATAGATAGAAGTTTTGTAAGATTGAGTAGTCGTTTCAATTGTGTAATTTGGGGTTTGTATTGAATGTGGATGTCACAGTAGCCTAAGTAAGGAAAACACCAACATAAATTCAATACATCTATGTATAGATTTAGACTATTTACAACCTTTTTCCAAGTTGGTCCAGTGAGTAATTACTGGTATACACCAAAGGGTGGAAACGGACGCTTAATTTATCAGTGTTCTTACAGTATATCATTGTTTCCATGAGTTCAAAGAAACTGGGTGGATATCGGTGCGCTCAACAAAAGGAGTTTATTTAGATTTTGATACTACTGAAAGTCTGTAGGTGTGTGCATGATGACTGATAAAAAAACTGCGTTGGTCAAAGAAAAAAATGCGACCCACCCTGAACTACTTTCTCCTCGTTTCCTTTCTGTCACACCTCAAACAAATTGTACATCATCATGTAGGAAGTTTTCATAGATCAGTCTCCAGAACAGTCCATGAAAGGAAAACATTGCAAGAAGACTGGAATTGTTTTATTAGTGACAAAGAATGAAAACAGAACATAAATCAGGCAGAGAGTGGGTGAAATTAAGTTTTGTAAGGATGCCTTGATGATTGAAAACCAATCAAATCCATGTGATTACTGATTTTGGTTAAAGACGGGATATTCTGCATGCATATTTACACTTTCATCTGTTTGATTGTTGATTTTTCAATTCAGTGACATTCACGAGATGCTCCTGTTCTTATTTTGGTGACCTTTTCATGGCAGGAAATTGAAGGGATTTGTCATGAATCAGTCATTTAGTCCTTTTCCATATTTAATCAGTGAGTTATGCAAGGTCAAGCACCACTCATTTCATCAAAATGTAATCATGCAGTCTAATTCAGAAATCATTCCTTATATTGTATTAGTTAGTAATATAATTTCTCAAGCAGGGTGCAGTCAAATCCTTCCTGCTCAGGTATTGTAATAGCATTCTTTGTTGCTTTCTTTCCAGTCATATCCTCAGGAAGAAAGGAAGGATGTCGTTCTTCTTTTTTTTTTTACGGAGTAATGAATCTTTTGCACCTAGAAAGAAGCAGTCGAAAGGCTCCGGATCTGGATCTTGATGAATCAATAAGAGAATCATTTGATAATGTTATCCTTTGTTTTACATCACAGTTATTGTTATCGTTATTCATCATTTTCGATAAAGTAACCTATAAGCTACTTTCTCGAAAACGACAAATATTACCCAGAATGCATTGTTTTTACAGAATATTACTTCAGTGTATTACAATGTGGGTAATATAATTTGTGGTTTTCGAGAAAGCAGCCTATAGGCCTATTTTCTTAAAACGACAAATATTACCCAGAATGCATTTTTTTTTTTTGGTATATTACTGTTTCAACTGAAAACGGTAGTTTACTGTGTAAATTTGTTTTGTTTTTTTTGTTATTTTTTAGAGACAACACAAAATCAACTCAAATTGTTATTAAAATAATCAATTATCAATAAAAAAAAATTATTTCTTTTGTCATTTATTGTAAGTGTTAAACATAAACCTCACAAAAGGATCTTCATGAACCTCTGAGTTACTAAAATTCACATTTCACGTTTTCATTGTGCTCTCACAAAACATGTCAAAAACATGTCGGGGTCATATATATATATATATATATCTTAAAAATAAAGGTTCTTTAATGGCATCAATGGTTCCATGAAGAACCTTTAAAATTCATGGAACTTTTCCATTCCACAAAAGGTTCTTTATAGTGAAAAAAGGTTTAGAATGTTTCTTTAAAATGTTTCTTTAAAGAACTATTCACTGAAAGGTTCTTTGAGAAACCAAAAATGGTTCTATTGCATCACTGCAAAACCACAAAACATTCATTTTTAATAATGTTAAAATTTATTAAGAAAAATTGCATTGTATTTTTTTCCTATTGATTTTGCCCTGGACATGTTTTTGGGGCATTCACTTTACTCCAGGTTTTTCTTGGGTGACTGTGCAGCCCTTCCAGTAACAGTTTCAACAACAATTCATTTAAAAACATCTACTAAATCACTCTGCTTCACCAGTTAACTTAACACATGTGTTCTTTTAACCTAATCACCAATGTGCACATTTACCAAAAAAATGAACTTCCAAATCAAGGTCTGAGTGTTGCCGTCTCTACCCTTGAGAAAACAGATCTCTCCCTGCAGACAAAGCCGTAAAACACATCCTCCCTTTCCTATGCTCTTGTTTTTGGAACCTGCTGACTTCGACATGGGTTTTTTTGCTTTGCCGTTCACAGAAGAGAATCTGTTGCTAACTCAGTGAGCTGCCTATGTAAGCAACATTTTAAGACATCACTCTTGACGCAAATGATTATCCTGGAGGTAGGCAACTCTCAAAATACCTTGTTGCAAAATAAATAGCAATTTCATTGAGAAGAAAATCTGATGAAAATGCAGATGAATTGAGCAAAATCTGCAGCATGTGGCGTGCTAGGGTTATGAAGAACTGGATGGTTTAAATTTTAGTCCAGTTTGTTTATATTTCTAGGTTCCTGTTATTTACTTTTCAGGCATTCTGAAGGAAGGCATTCTGTGCCCAAAACCCGTCAGCTGTAAAAAAGTTGTAAATAAACTGAACTACTCTTTCTACTTAAAAAAAAAAAAAATCAAGTTTAATTCAGTGTGTTACATGCCATTTCTTTATAATTCTTTGTGAAATTTACTAGGAGTTTCTGAGTGACAATGGAAATCCAACACCAATTTGTTTTTCAGTGCTGAAATACTAGAAGGTTTGGAGGTGAAAAGCCACAATATAAGCAGGTTCAATAATGTTTTGGACTCTGTTTGACTCCAGGCTAGAAACTATTTCTCCGTAGATTTTTGTTATGCAATTTAAGAACTATGAGGTAAAACTATGTGGTAAAAACAAGCATCCTACACAGTGAAGACAGATACATAATTCACTCTAAATGCATCAATTGTCAAGCGGGTTGCTGCTCGCTCTGACGTGTAACACATTCTTCTATCATAAAGTTTTTTTTGCATTAAATGACTTTGATGGATTGGAAGGATTTTTATTCTTAATTTTAAATCTCAGTGTACCTGACAGGATAAGATAATGCAAAATCTGATTAATGACACTCATTTTTTACACCGCAGTTTCTCAATACGGTCAGACCAGCTTATCATTTCTGCTGGTGTTGGGGAGACTTTGCAATATGCATCACTTTTTCTTATACATATCTTGCAGTGATCACTAAATTTAATTTATATAGTGATATAATCCTATGGAAGGGAGTGAAAAGATGGGTAGATAGAATCATAAATTATTACATTTCCCAGAAAGTATTTCTTCCACATACAGACTTAAAGGTTCATCTTCTAATGAAAACATGACTGGTATTTCCCCATGCAAACACAATGTTAATGCATTGCAAGTGTGCATGCAGTTTTTGTGGTGTTTTGAAGAGGTTTTAATGCATTGAGGAGCAATAGTCATAGTGATTATTGCTTTTAGCACACTCTCTTCGACTATTAAATATGACCACATAATTTTTCTGCTCTCTTCACAGTAAACAGTGAGGCCCCGACTGGGTTAAAGGGAAAACTGGATAAGCTCAGTGAGGATTTGGAGGATATCCAGTCTGTGCCTGCTGAAATTACTCCACTGGAGCTCTGCAAAACATCCCGGCCTGAGTGGCCCAGCATGATTCAATACCAGATGGCAGTAATTTAGCATTGGTCATTTTTATATAAGATATACATATGCATGAAATACAGAGCAAGGGCTTGACTCGACACATCCACGGACTGTTGGCTAAACATCTGACGCAAATTGCACACTTATCTGGAAACACTTCAGGAGTTGTCATCTGGTTGGGTGAATTCTACAGAAATATCTGAGATGTGTGTGTCACGTTCTTTAACGGACCGCCTAGAAACAAATGCCATGATGTCAAACCCCTTTGTGGAAGAAGAACGCTGTCATGTTTACAAGTGCTTACCAGGATCAAATAAACGCTGGATTTTCAGAAGAATGTGAAGTTCGCGGCTCCATTGTTACTGTAAACTTGCACAACGTTCTTGAATTAATAATTTGTAGAAGCACGCCGGTCTGTTATTGTAGGGACATCGACTTTACATTTTCATGCCCCTAAACATGAAGCGGAACAAAACGAACTGTGATTGGTTGCGTTACATGTCAGTCAAACGTCCTTGGCCAGTGAAAGCTGCGATAGAGTCCAGACCTTCTGCCGTCAGTCTGAAGGTCTGGCTACGCAAGACTAGGGCTTGACATTAACACCCGTCAATATCGGAAATAATAAACTAAGTGCAATGTAGTGTTGTCAAAAATATCAATACATATCGATATTTAAATATCTGAAACGCTTCCAATACTCGATAGATACACAAGACCAGCTGCTCTTCCTATCTCTCATCACTCCGACAGCGAGTCGACACACAAACCCGCCTCCCTTCACTCACTCGTTTCATTTGTTCCAGATGAATATTGTTTGAATTTCACTCTGGGATTGCGTGTATTGCACATAATTTTACTCACTCCCACACACACTCAAAGTGCGCGCACATAAAGCTGCCTCTCAGTACTAAATTGAGTTATTTTTCGCTGCTTATTACACTTAAACAGTCAAATGCACACAAAATAATGTCAAAATGCCGGTCTTGGCAAGTATTCACGTAAACAGTTGAGAAAGAAAATGCATGTGTAACAGTATAATGGATCAGTGCGTCAGGTCTTAAAGTGACAGCAGCCTAATATACCTGCTGCCAAATTATGAGATAATATTAAAAATATCTGTATGGCAGTTTTCGCCCATGGTGTCGATGTCAAAATTGTGGACAGAGAAAATAATGAGTGGCTAGAAAACTACTAAACACAGTGGCTGGTGTGCAAATAAGTTAATGTCAAGCAATGTATAGAGCATATGTAAGCAATAAGGTACGAGGTTGTGCTGTATCGTGCCTAATAACGCCCTTCAGCTGTGGCTTAATCATGATACAGCACTAGCCTCAAGTACCTTATTGCTTTTATAAAACGCTTACCACACAATACAAATATTAAAGCCAAAAATTTGTATCAATGCAACTTTCATGAAGTAAAATTTCACTAAAAGCCTTCCTTCCACCGGAAAAAATAGTCCCTGACTGTGAACAGTAACAGAAGTTACATTATTACGCCATTAGATGGCAGCAAATATTGTCTTTATGAATGTGTCAGTCAGTAGCGAAGACTTTTATATTGAAAAGAAACAAGACGCATCTGACAAATGCTTTGACTATAGCGCTGTCAGTCACGGGAAAGTCCTTAACTGTTAAAAGGACAAGATAATACATCGGACATTTAACAGATTTTTTATAATGAACATAGGACCGACCTGAAGGACAAAGCTAAATCTGAATGCAGGTAATAAACTCACTCGATCTCTTACTCACAACACTCTTCTACATAATACAGTAAGCTTCAATGAATAATATCATCTGAGAACAAACAGTTTATGTTGCTAAGAGTGGTTGCTAAGGGCGTTGTGTAGTGAAACACAGAACTGTTGTGTGAATCGGTCATAGCCGTGATTTATCGTGAATAAAACATAGCTATTGACCAATCAGAATCAAGGACAGGAACTAACCGTTTTATAAATGTAATATAAGTCATGCGCTACTGTTATGGTAATTTCATTGTGTTTTGGGGGTTTTACAGATGTGATCACCTCATGGAAGTTTCTTCAGAAATGATCTTTTTGTGTTCATACACAGCATGAGGGTGAGTAAATGGCTGAACTGTTCCTTTAATTCCTGAAACATCCTGTGTCTCTGGGTAGAGCTCCCCAACTGTGCTGATCCTATCATGAATAAGGACATCAGAACGATCCAAGTAGATGAAACCGAGCTATATTTATCTGGAATAGAGTGCTGCAGGCATGACATCAAAACCCAGAAGACTAATACTCCAAGTATCGTCAAGTTATGTTTACTACAGGCCATATTTTACTCATAAATTGAAAAACCCCATAGGTTTTTCTTGAGGGAACCGTGGTGAATTAGTCTTCTGGGTTTTGATGTGATGCCTGTGAAGGTCATGAAGTAATACGGCTTTCATATGCATGACTCAAAACATGTTTTACTATTGAATTGCCCACAGGATTCCAGTAAGAGTAGAGAGAAGCAACAAAAACATTCCAGATTCTAAACGGAATTAATTCAAATTAAATTAATTCAAAAGTGTTCCTCCTCAAGTCTTCACTAAAGTTTGGAATGTTTTCTCTTCTGCTCACCAAGGCTGCATTTATTTGACTGAAAACGCAGTAAATTCTGTAATATTGTGAAATATTATTACAAGTGTTCTCCATGTGAATATATTCCTGTGATCAAAGCTGAATTTTCAAAAAAAAGAAAGAAAAAAACATAAAAAGATCATAAAAGTAGTCCATACAAGTTTTGCACGAGTCTTCTGATAGCATTCTGTGAGGAACAGACAAAGTTTAAGTCATTATTCAGTCAGAATAACTGCATGCAGGTTTGGAACAACATAAAGGACATAAACCTCATTTTATTAAAGTGACTCTACTGGAAATGCATCAGAAAACCAGACTGCAATCTAATTGCTACCAAGACGTCAAGAAATTTCGCAACCATACTGCGATGAAAGTCTTGTTTTACTGTGACGCTATGACTTTCACTAACATGAGTGCTGCATGTCTGTCTGCAGTGAGTAACTGTCTCTCTTTCTTCTGTCGTCGAGCAGCTGCGCAGTGAGTAAAATACTGTGATGTCATCGCTGACGTGCCTCTTATGACAAAAATATCATTATAAAACATGAACCGTTGTCTGCCTAGAAAAGTCCCAGCTTTTCTACAGAATAAGGGTGTTAATGTCAAAATGAGTCTAAAAATAACTGTTCTGTGGTAATCAACAGTATGTCACAGGAAGTGTTATATTAGTATTATTTGTATAGTATCTGTTAATATTTTGAATTAGCTTTTTTATTCTTTTTAGCTTTCATTTTAATTTTAGTTTAACTTTTAGTAATTTTGTTTTGGATTTAATTTGATTTTTATTAATTGAATTTTTTTTTATTTCCACGTAACTTATTTCAGAGTTTTTCAGTTTTTTGTTTTTTTAAGTTTAAGTTTTAGTAATTTTGTTTTGGATTTAGTTTGAATTTTATTCATTTTAATTTTAATATTTATATTTAACTATTTCTATTTTAGATTTATTTTTTTTATTCAAAATTTCATATTTTTTAAGTTTTTGTAAGTTTTTGTAATTTTGTTTTGGTTATAATTGGATTTTTATTCGTTTTATTTTTATTTCTATTTATTTTATTTTTGATGATTTTTTTTTGTAATTTTAGTGCTTCAACTTATTAGTTACTTATTTAATTATTAATTTATTTGTTTACATTTTTAAGTTTTAAGTTTTTCACTATATATATATATATATATATATATATATTATTAGAGTCATACAGAAAATACAGTTAAATGCAACAAACAGCACAAATCTGTCATCATAAAATTTGAATGAGAACATTATAATGTGTGTTTGGGACATGGCTTTTAGTGGTAAGACTTTGTTTTTGTAATCAGGCTCTCAAAAATTATATAAAAATCTGGATTTAGATTCATCAGCAAATGTATCTATCGGCTTTCAAATATACAGAAATATATAAATATATAAAGCTATATATATATATATATATATATATACATATATATATAGCTTTATTTTATTAAATTACTGATAGCTAATAGTTAACAACAACTGGTCCCAGATCATGCAATATTAAACCAGAAACATTCCATCCAATCATGCACACACATTTCACCATAAATACACTTATAATAGATGGCATGAAGCGTATTTATATTTGCAAATCCATATTTCTTATCTTAGAAATGTTCTGAAAAAACATGCAATGCACCATTTTTGAAATATAAAGAGAGAACTTATAAGTTAAAAAAAAGTTAAGTTCATATGCTCAGAACAGTTGTCTGTTTCTGCACTGACCTCTTTGCAACTTGACATAATTTACTACTAAAAGTCAAAATATGTTATTTATCACTGATGAGCAAAACAATCTTGGGAAGAACGCTGATCTCAAACACAGATATTCCTGCTTATAATTCCCTAAATAGTGAGAACATACTTTTTCCCCTTGAAAGTAGGAACAGATGGAGATTATGAAGCTTCCAATAGGACAAAAAAAAAGATACAGTGCTTTTAGCAGACGGTGCAAGAATCAGTTTGTTTGTGTTTGTGATGTAAATTATATGTGTGCAAACTATTGTATGGACCAAAAAAATCTAAATATCATCTTATGTGTTCTGGAGAAGGAAAAAAGTCATGTTTCATTTTTAAGTGATCATGCCAAGTGCCAAATGCGTGTAAAAAAAGGACATTGTGATGGGGACAAAATACATGCCTATTTTTATATGCGGATTTGCAGTCTGATTGATTGTGAAAAGGCTCCAATATGGTGCACAATAGTGTTTTTGTACGAACAACCCAAGTTCAAATCCGGCTCTGGTAATCTCTGATCCCACCTGCCTGTATTCTTCCTTTCACCTCTTTGTTCAATAACGATCTCAAATGAAATGCAAAATATAGTTTCAAGTTTGACTCATTTCTTAATGATCCATTGATGCATTTGGCACACACTTTCATACAGCAGCTTGCATCGTTTTCCACACTTATCTGTATGTGTTCTCTGGAAATCAAACCAGAGACCTTGACTTCACCAGCTGAGCTATGGGAACACCTCAACGCGAGCCAAATACAATGCTTTTCCCAACAGACACATTTGCTGTACTGTTTCTGTACAATAGACCTATACGTTTTAATACAAGCAGGGTTTTCCTGTTTCTTGTTTGTTGCTCGTGTTACCATCGAAAAGCTGAGGCACTGAAGCCAAAACATATTTTTAGTCACCTGGGGCAGGTTGCATAAATCACTAAGTCTAGTCTTACTAAGGTAGTCATCAATTTTTTTTTTTTTTTTAAACTGTTCATGACATTTTGACCTAATTTGATACCAAAAATAAGACTGACTGTCCCTTGATCTTAACATAATGGCTATGTTTATGCAACTGGCCCCTGCTGGTCTCGAAACACCTTTGGATGACCTTCCGAGAACGTCCGTAAGGCTCTTGAAAAGTGACAATAGTTTTCCTTGCTCTTTAGTAGTTGTACTTGAGTTTAGGAAGTGACTCCTTCCCTGAGGAGTTACACTTTTTCTGATCTATTAATGAGTTAAGAACTAGTTTTGTTGGTTATAAATAATTGTACAGCATCTGCGAGCTTCATTTGGCCAAGCTATTGTTTGTAATGATGTCTCCTCTGAGAAACGGCATTGAAAATCATGTTTGATCGGAGATCATTTCTCAAAAGTGCTGGAAAGTTCATGGATGTATTCATGGAAGCCAGTGACAGGTTGTCGATGTGAGCTAAACACAATGTTAACATAAAAACACTGATGTTCTTCTGGGATTTGTTCGTATTCGCATTTACTAAGGGATTTTACACTTCTCAGTTATTTATAATTTCTTTTTGGTACAACAGCTTGTCATTTCTTCAACTTCAAGATTGTCATACTTATTTAAAAGTCTTCTATTTTGAACAAAATGTAATTGACAGCCATTTTACTGTATTTTTGTAATGTGACATTTTTGAGTGAAACAAAATGTTCAATGAAAAAATGTTGTTTTATCCATCAGGTATAAATTGGATGGTGAAAAGTGTTTCTGCAAGACATATCAAGGGCATTTTATTTTGGAGTAGTGTTGTGGAAAGCAATAAAAGAAAATCCTGAACATGAAAAACAGATGGAAGTTTTGTACTCATTATAATGTTTTACTCTGAAATAAGGGTTGAACAGTTGAGAAACTAATTCACCCAATAAAATGAAAACAACCTTTTTATACGACTTTATAGCCTACTTGTTCTTTATGAAATGAAAAAAAAAATAGCTTATTAAACTTTAGCACTTTGGAGATGCAAAACGCTGTAAAGACTTTAACATTTAGTAATGGGAGACACTTTTCACCATCTAGGCTAAATGAGAAAATTCAACCCTACACTTTTTTATTACTGTTACATTAACTTAATATTGTGTGTCATTTAAAACTGAAATATAAGTAGCCTAATAATGAGTAACTGCACTAGTAGTGTCATGTAATATCTTATTTGTTCTTTAATTTTACATGCTAAATAAGTTATATTTAAAGTCCCCGTGGACCGGAAGTTGCAACCGACTTCAGTGTTGTGACGTATTTCAAAGTAAAATGAAAACGTTTACATACACAAGAGTAAGCTGATAACTCATAAATAGACTGACGGTTGGAGGAGGGGAGTGTCAAACTGACGTCATCCGAGAGGGATGACGTGTTTTTGTAGGCCAACCCGGAAGTTAGCGGCGCACGGGTTCCCTCGATCGAAAACCTATGCATTTTTCCCATAGACTTTTGGAAAATCGTAAAAAATAAGCTTTGTGTTTAACAAAGGGTTATGACACTTGCATGTTTTGTCTATCAAGATCATCTTTACAAGTTAACACAACATTTATACATAATAAAGACTTCGGTAAAGTTGGTTTTATATTCGCACATTCGGACATCCGTATTCAATAGCCTTGTTAATCACACTACATTGGACATTCAGTGGACATTCACAAGAAAATATGCCATTAAAACAATACTTGCCTATTTTGATCGACTGTGAAAAATGTTGTAAGTTGACAATCGTTGGTTGTCAATATCATGTCGCTGCTTAAAATTCGCAAACATTAATTTATTGCACATTTATTGGAAAGTCTGAATTTATCAGAAGTCCGAATGTGCGAATATAAAACCAACTTTACCGAAGTTAAATAAAGTCGTCAGATATAAACAGCTAACAGTAGGCTATAAACGGAATACAGCACACCATGGTCGCGGATCAACGTCACCACCACCAAGCTTCCTCAAATTTTATTTAAAAAACAACTTTATTTAAAAATATGCTCACTGATTATAATCTGCACTGTGTCCACTTTTTCACTTTTTCCAAATGTCCTGTTTGTCATGATGATGTCTAAAGTCTCCACCAAAGGAAGTAGTCCCTTTTAGCAATTTGTTAGCAACCGCCGATTTGAAGACACAGTAAAAGTTTAAAAAATCACAAATGGGTTATAAGTGGTGTGTTTTATGTCATAGATCAAAACGTGAAAGTATTTAGAGGCTTTGTATAACCACAGACCTTATTTCAGGCGATTTAGCAAACAAACAATTTAGCAAAAACCCATTCAAAAAACCCATAGACTTTACAGCGTTGGAACCGGAAGTCCTAAAATGCTAACTCGCTTCCGGGTTTTGCCTACAAAAACGCGTCATCCCTGGGGCACTCTATTCCAGAACAGAAGCAAATTTCAGATTTTGATAAAAGTTTACGGCAACAAACAATTTTTTTCCCTGTGTATTAACTTGCACAGTTTAATTATTTACCACGAGACTAGTAATGTGCGTTAAAAAAGTAAATAGGGTAAATTTTGATTTCTTTTTTAAAATTGAACGGATACAGACCTTATGTAGCCCCGCCCCTTTTCCGCGCTGCGCCCGTTGTGTTCTGTCTTCCGAACCGGTTTGAATTTCCACAGCAAAAGGTAAGATCTTATGGATTTACGAATAAACTGATCGTTTTAAAATCTTCCCGGTCTTCAGACATTTGTTATGACATCCTTGAAATATTACAATGCTCATGATAACTTTCGTTAACTCAATTAGTAAATCCACTTCACCAGCTAACCCTTTTCACAGACTGTGATGACGCGTTTTAACGGTCATCACAGTCTGTGAACGGTTTTTTTTTCTCTTTAAATATATGTACATTTATAACACTTAGTATTATTTTACCGTTGCATCAAATGACAAAAAACTAGTTAAAGCTGCTGTGAGGGTGTTTCTAATACAGCGGCTATATGGAAGTGACGTTAAAAATTACATCTTTCTCTCTTCTGACTGCCGTTATCAATCGCTCTCTATTTTTTCCTCCTTTTAAAGTTATGAAAATACTATTGTGGAGTTTTTTTTTTGCTATTTGTGCAAATGGAAACACAAAAAAATGTATTTATCGAAGTCTTATTCACTGCTTGATGCAAAAACTTGAGAAAATGAGATCCAGGCAGTCCAGCCATGATTATGTCACAGATTAAATTTGAATAAGGAATAACAAATTTATTAATTAAAATTATAGAGACAAACAAATAGTAATTAATAGTTAATAATAAAATTTAGAGTATTGTAAAATTCAGAGTATTGTATCTAATAGATGAAGATCAGAAAGAAGGAACAAAATTAAGACATTTGCAGAATGAGAAGAGAAGAAGCAAAAGAGCAAAGAAAAGCGAAGGAAAAAGCAAAGGGAAAAGCTGAATTATTAATGACTCAGTCCATTTTATACCATAAGCACAGGGAAATTTACATCCCTTTCAAACTTATGTTCTAATGAGAAAAGGTCAAATGGATTTATCCATTGATCCATTTATCCATGTCATAGACTGGTCAAGTGTCAAAATAGATGAAAATAGATATAGGGGATATTTTGACCCCCTTAAGGGATTTTTGCAGATCTTACATTATCACATGTCAACATTGTACAAGATCAAATGAGCAACTAATTCTGAAAAACACTGTCCCTTCTGCAGTACTTTGCAGGCGTCCAATATCTAACTTGTCAACATGACCTGTCACATTGAAACACGCAAGATATAGCAAAAGTATAGCATCAATTATTGAATATAGCAAGCATACTCTTAAAGATAAAATAAGAATAACCATAAGGGTACAATAAAAATAAATACTTGAAAATATGATGAGAATTAATATATGGATGAGGAGTACATGAATATATGAAACCAAATATAATATTGATAAATCATAAGCCATAAATGATTAACATAAAATATGAATAAAATGCATGAATATGAATATTGACCATTTTGGATCCACCACTGCTATAAAAGTTTACCCAACTCTTCGACAGTGATGGCATAGAAATATACAGAGCTACGGCAAAAACGTAAGTCCAAAATTTAAATTTGCGTTTGTTTCTCTGGCACATAAGTTCCATAGATGAGACTAATTGGTTCATAGCCACAGCTCTGCTGTTGAAATTAGTTGGAACAAATTTATTTTTGAATGGTAAACTTAAAAATTTGTGTTAATGCTACAAAAAAGTTCTTCTAACTCAATTAAGTTCACTTGTCACAACCCAATCTGTTGTGTTTTTGTTGAGCCAAAACCTTTGTTTTTAGCGCATGTAATTTAAATTTGCTGATTAACATTAAATGCAAGGTTTAATCATTATTTGTTTAGAACAATAAGTTTAAACATCTAATAAACCTCAGGAATGTAATATTTCAATCATCATTTTAAGGGCAGATTTAGTCAACACACCATTCTCAAAGTGCATTTCTAAACCTCACGCGGATGTGGACTTCATGGGTTTCGTGCCGAGTCAACACCCCATAGCCGTGCCATCTCTGTTTCTGGGCAAAAAGATGGTATTTCCTCAATGATAGCTGCTTCCTCAATCTATCTCCAGCTGTCACACACAAGGTCATTTTCAGAGTTTGAATGTTTACTTTGAATTGCATTAAAGGGGTGTAATTTATTAAAATAATTCAATATACAAAGTAAACCAGCTAAAAAATGGTTTGTTTGACCAATAACAATGGCTTCATCTGAAATTGCATACTTCACTACTTTGGCGATAAAACGGTATGTGACAAAAAAAAGTGTCCCAAAGCACAGTATGTTGAAAAGTGTATGCCAAAAGTCCCAGAATGGTCTACTATTTCTGATAGATTTCAGAAGTGTGGATCTGTGCACACTATTATGGCTAATATATTGCTGACAGCTCATGCTTATAATAAACAGAATGCTACCATGCATTAATATATTGAGGAAAGACTATGGCAAGTTCCGTTTCATGCCGACTTTAAGTCTGTCCAATTTTACAGTTCTGTTTGGTGACGCCAAAGGAGCAGAAATGACATACTGACACATTAAATTAGAGAAACTCAAACAGTGTCATTTCTGATGACACCAGTTACTCATGATATATTCACTGATCTGTGCGCATTTGGGACCATCTGCTCTGATGCAACAGGGATTTGCCAAAGAAAATATGAACAGTTTATTGAGGAAACCATCTGTTAGTCTGTCTTTGGAAATAAAGATGGTTTGACAAGGATTTATGTGGATTTGTTGTTCTATTTCCTGTAGCTCATCTGGCGATATTTTGATTCCCTGGGAGTACAAACTGATTCAGTTTATTTCTTGATGTTGCTTTAGATTATAATAAGTTGGACAGATGTATAAATGTAAATGAGGAAGAATAAATAAAAATGTTGTTCGACGCCATGATACATGAGACAGCTGCAAGATAATCGAAAAACAAATTATTTTTTAATGTTTTTTAAATAAATATATGCCCACCAGTACTGCATATTTGATCAAAAATACAGTAAAATTGTGAAATAGTATTACAATTTAAAATGACCATTTTCCATGTGAATATATAGTAAAATGTAATTTATTCCTGTGATCAAAGCTGAATTTTCAGCATCATTACTCCAGTCTTCAGTGTCACATGATCCTTCAGAAATCATTCTGATATGAATATTTGCTGCTCAAGAAACATTTCTGATTATTATCGTTGTTGAAAACAGTCATATTTTTGTCTTTAATGAATAGAAAGTTCAAAAGAGCAGTATTTATTTGAAATAGAAACCTTTTGTAACATTATAAATGCCTTTAGTGTCACTTTTGATCAATTTTATATGTCCAAAAAGCATGAATTTCTTTAAGAAAAAAAAAAAACAGTAGTGTACTTGGGATAGATGTTTACTAAATGATTAATTTAAAGACGAAAGCTTCTGACAGCAGCTCCATGTAAATCTCATGGGAAAGAGCAAAGTTAGAGGATTGTGTAGCGTCCAAAGTCCCGGATAGCTGAAATGATCGGAATGTGGAATGTGATTCATGGCTCAGTTCTTCCGTAACAGATACGTTGGTTTTGCTTGGCTGAATATTCAGGTTCCAAGCAAAAAAAAAAAAAAAATGAATCATTTCAATCAAGCAGATAGGACTGCATTCATTACATAATGGCACTAAAGAAATTAACTGTATTATTTTATTATAACTTGTCTATATATTACACAAAATCGATCCGGACAGGACACACACTGACACATGCTGCTTGGAATGAAGCACATGCCCAAATCATTTCCGCCCATCATTTCCAATCAGTCAAAAACCACTGGACTTTCCCACCCGACCCACTCCAGATACCAGCTCTTTTCACTCAAGTTTAATCACTTGATGTTCTCGCTTTGAGTGTTCAGACGTAAACAGTGTGTTTTCATGGGCTGAGAGAGTCAAAGAGATACCAGACAGACTGTTATTCTTCCCTGACAACAGAAACATGTGCATTTAACTACAGAAACAAAAAGACTAGCCTGTTTTTAACATGTGCACCTCTTTAAACCAGGCCAGGCCAGTTGTCGTACAGGGAAGTTGGGATTGATTTCACTCTAGTTCAGTTGCACAAATGCTTGCTTTCTCTCACAGATGTGTTTTCAAACACTGAAAAAAAAATGTTATCACTGTAGACTGTTAGACTTACTTATTTACCGCAAAATATCCCAGTAAAATACCATATATGTTATTTACGGTTAACTACTGTAATATGCAATGCATTATGGGTATTTTTATGATATTTACAGTAACTATACAGTAAGGATCTATTTATTAATGTCAGTTAACTAACTAAGATTAATAAATGCAGTAGAAGTAGGCCTATTCATTGCTAGTTTAAGTTAATTTCAATCCGAATTCCAGAAATGTTGGGACGTTTTTTAAATTTGAATAAAATGAAAACTAAAAGACTTTCAAATCACATGAGCCAATATTTTATTCACAATAGAACACAGATAACATAAATGTTTAAAGGGAGAAATTTTACAATTTTATGCACAACATGAGCTCATTTGAAATTTGATGCCTGCTACAGGTCTCAAAAATGTAGGCACGGGGGCAATAAATGGCTGAAAAAGCAAGAAATTTTGAAAAGAATCAGCTGGAAGAACATCTAGCAACTAATTAATTTAATTGATATCAGGTCTGTAACATGATTAGCAATAAAAGGGATGTCTTAGAGAGGCAGAGTCTCTCAGAAGTAAAGATGGGCAGAGCTGTGAAAGAGTGCATAAAAAGATTGTGGAAAACAATGTTCCTCAGCATCAAATTGCAAAGGTTTTGCAAATGTCATCATCTACAATGCATAACATCATCAAAAGATTCAGAGAAACTGGAGAAATCTCTCTGCGAAAGGGACAAGGCCGAAGACCTTTATTGGATGCCTGTGGTCTTCGGGCCCTCAGACGACACTGCATCACTCATCGGCATGATTGTGTCAATTACATTATTAAATGGGCTCAGGAATACTTCCAGAAACCACTGTCAGTAAACACAATCCGCCGTGCCATCTGCAGATGCCAACTAAACCAATGTCGGTAAACACAATCCGCCGTGCCATCTGCAGATGCCAACTAAACCAATGTCGGTAAACACAATCCGCCGTGCCATCTGCAGATGCCAACTAAACCACTGTCGTAAACACAATCCGCCGTGCCATCTGCAGATGCCAACTAAAGCTCTATCATGAAAAAAGGAAGCCATATGTGAACATAGTCCAGAAGCGCTGTTGTGTCCTGTGGGCCAAGACTCATTTAAAATAAACTGTTTCAAAGTGGAAAAGTGTTCTATGGTCAGACGAGTCCAAATTTGACATTCTTGTTGGAAATCACGGAAGCCGTGTCCTCCGGGCTAAAGAGGAGGGAGATCTTCCAGCGTGTTATCAGCGTTCATTTCAAAAGCCAGCATCTCTGATGGTATGGGGGTGCATAAGTGAAAGCTATATAAAGGTTTTAGAGCAACATATGCTCCCCTCCAGATGACGCTTATTTCAGGGAAGGCCTTGTGTATTTCAGCAGGACAATGCAAAACTGCAGCTATTAGCATGGCTTCATCGTAGAAGAGTCCGGGTGCTGAATTGGCCTGCCTGCAGTGCAGATCTTTCACCTATAGAGAACATTTGGCGCATCATTAAACGAAAAATGCATCAAAGATGATCACAAACTATTTAGCAGTTGTAAACATATATCAGGCAAGAATGGGACCAAATTCCAACACCAAAACTTCAGAAACTCATAACCTCGATGCTCAGACGTCTTCAAACTGTTTTGAAAAGAAGAGGAGATGCTACACCATGGTAAACATGTCCCCGTCCCAACTATTTTGAGACCTGTAGCAGGCATCAAATTTCAAATGAGCTCATGTTGTGCATAAAATTGTAAAATTTCTCCCTTTAAACATTTATGTTATCTGTGTTCTATTGTGAATAAAATATTGGCTCATGTGATTTGAAAGTCTTTTAGTTTTCATTTTATTCAAATATAAAAAACGTCCCAACATTTCCGGAATTCGGGTTGTATAATGCATTAAAGAACTGTTTTTTTATTAACTAACACTGAAAATGACTAATAAATATTGTAAGAAAAATATTGCCCAATGTTAGTTTATGTTAGCTAATGCATTAATATTAATGTTAATAAATGACACTATTGTGAAATATTTCTAGAAAACTGGCATACAATAAACTGTGTTTTCAGGAGAGAAGCCTTTTGTAATAAACGTCAGGTTGGGGCAAGGATTTTATATGTTGTAATTTTATAAAATTTCAAGATATATTATGCAATTATATTGCATTATGTAATATACATTTTTGTAATATTTTTAATGTTACAAAATCACTGTTAGGCATAACAATGGTTTGATCTTTTTGTATTTGCTTACTTTTGTTTTTTTGTTTTGATTGTTTTATGGTGTAATTGCTGTTCCACTGTATCATGTGACAACATGCCCCGCTTTAGGGGTCAATGTGTTTAATAAACTGAATCTCTTTCTTTCTTGAGCAATAATTGTGCAAATGTTCATTAGTTTTTAAGGCTTTAAACTTTGTGTCTTCACCAAAAAAAAAAAAAAAAAAGACTTGCATTATATACTTTGAAAAAGGTGCAATGTGTGACAACTTACCCTGTTCTCCACTATAAAGGAATGAGTTCATTTCAGAGCCCTTTTGTTGTGGTATTAAATGTAATGAAATGATTTCACTAGTGCATTACTAATGAGTGTAGCGTGATTTCGTAAAATGTGGTGGCGACATCATCATCGTCATCATATTATTGTTATTATTTAATACTCTTTGTTTTTGTAGTAACCTGGCAACCAAGTGTGATCTCCACCCAAACACTGCATTGCCAACACCGATGCTCTCGGATGACAGTCGTTGCTGTCGTAGTGTGGCTTCATGCGATACGTAATTAGCCTGTTACGTAAGCACGTGGACAACGGTCATCCTCTGACACTCATACTTCATCAGTTTATGTCCCAACCCTGGGGAATACACTCTGATTTAACCGTGTTTCCTTTTGTTTTCACATCCCACAGTTTTCTTTGCTGATGTATACTGCTGTTTCTGAACTGTGATTGAGAACAGATGTTTCGGCCTCTCGTGGCAAGACACAGATTCCTGTGCTCCAAGAAAACCCCCTCAAACACTGCTATTGCTAAACCTAATATCCTTTATTACACATAAAGAAATGCAAATGTCACACCATATGAGCTGGACATAATATTAGTTCCATATACTGTATGCATTAAAGGCTATTGCATTTCTGTCCATTATTGCTTCTGATTTTGATGATTAGTAAACTGTTTGCACACATCTCTCTGAAACCATGAGATTAATGCCAAAGTTGTCTATAAATCTTCTTGGCTTCTCAAAACAGCACACAACTGCAATAAAATATTTGACTAATATTTGGCACTTTTTTTTGTGTTGGCGTCTTTATTCTTTTTCTTTTTGGAACATGTGAACATTTTTTCTGCCAGGAAATGTAGGAAAAGTTTGTTCAAAACAGGGTTATTAACTGAAACCAAAACCATAAAAAACATGTTTGCTACTTGAAATAAACTGAGCATGAACTGAAAAAAATACGCACAAATAATTGTACATATTTAAGAGAAATATGTTATTTATGTACAAAATATTTTTATTTATATATAATATAAATTAAATAGAAATATACATAAATACATATACTTGTAAATATTTCTCAAATATATACATGAATGTGTTTGTATTTATATATACATATTAATTACACACAGTACACACACATATATTAGGCAAACTCAAACTTTTATTTTGTATGCTATTAATCGTGATAGCCCTAATATATATATATATATATATATATATATATATATATATATATATATATATAATTATGTTCTAAAATAACTAAAACTGAAATAAAAACGTCAAAAAG
The DNA here is from genome assembly GCA_036281575.1 of Ancherythroculter nigrocauda. Taxonomy (NCBI): domain Eukaryota; kingdom Metazoa; phylum Chordata; class Actinopteri; order Cypriniformes; family Xenocyprididae; genus Ancherythroculter; species Ancherythroculter nigrocauda. Next base: position 49,104,916 of record VTFQ01000014.1, on the reverse strand, counting down.
ACACATCAAAATTGCTAAAACTTTCAAATTAAAATTAATTCAAAATATGAATGAAAACTAAAATAACACTGTTCAAAACACTGGCTGTAAAATGTTTAAAAGCTCAAAAAAAGTGAAAGCAAAGGACATTGCAAAAGGGAAAACTAATTCTGCATTAAGTAACAATCAGAAAGCATTTTATTATTTAATAAAATCTCATAAAGAGGAATAATGGATGTCGACACTAAAATCAAAAATCAGTGCATTATCTAATAATCAGTAGGATTTAATCAAATCCATCTGTAGAACTGTGAACAATACTCCACTGTCTGACATGCTTTGAAAATGTCCTGCCAAAAGTTTGCACGAACATTTAGAGGTGCTTTTATAAAACGCTGGCAACAATGGCACTGTATTTCAATGGTTCCTTTTAGACATTCTGCTACCTGTAAGTACTTATGCAACATGTCAACTTTCATTAGAGTATTAGTAGACTAAGTTAGAATGTACTTGCTATTATACATTCAGACTGCAGGCAAAAGTTGATGGGTGGATGACATGACATACAATTCTACCTGTCCATAATATCATAAGCTACACTAATGAAAATGGGAATTTGCTAAAAATATACATTCTTATGTTGTTCCTCTGACAAGATATTATAACAGCATACCATAGCTTTAGTTGTTGTATAAAGACAAAGTCCCTTTAAGATAAGTCATTTCACTCGGCGGCCATTTTTGAAACGCCTCTCGGGCATCCTGGGCATCATGCAATCTCTTTGAAAAATCAAATTCTCCAAAACTGTTCGCCAACCTTACGATTAAATTTCATATTTGAAATCACCAATGAAATCTAACAACAACCGGCTCATAAATTTAGTTTCTAAACGCTCGAATCATGACAAAAAAACTGTATTTTTCAGGCTGGATCAAGCCAATGCGCATGCGCAGACCTAAATGCGCGTCTCTTCGGAGGCTCGCGTCTGACTGTTTCTATAGAAACCGGTGATTCTAACGGCCGCTGAAGTGACGCGATGACTTTACCAGTCGGCGATTGGCTCTTATTTAGAAGGCGGGACTTATTCCGCCATATTGCGCGTTACACTTTCTCCCATTCAAAACAATACGAGTGACACGTCTTGTGTTATTCTATAGACCTTATTTACCAGAGAAACAAGCGCGCCGCCATCTTTAGAATATTGTCTTTGAACTTCCGTTTTTGCGGAAGCTCTGTACATTTCTATGGCATTGCTGCTGAAGAATAATTCGCTGATGAAGTGGATTTACCAGTTGTAGAGTTAATGAAAGTTATCATGAGCATTGTTATGTTTAAAGCAGATGTCTTAACAAATGTCAGTAGACCCAGAAGATTTTAAAATGAGCAGTTCATTCATAAATATGAAAGATCGCTGTGGAAATACAAACCGGAAGTCAAAAGACAACGAGCGCAGCGCTTTAAAGGGGCGGGGCTACATAAGGTCTATAGTCTTTGATAAAGACCTATACTTCAAATTTTTATTTAAACATCAAAATTGTCATATGGTGTGACTGTCCATGCTATGTGTGACCTTACTAATATTACAATATATCTTACCAAAGTATAAATAATTGATAGATTTACAGATTAAGTAACAGAATTATGCATTTTTAATGCATAAAAGTGTTGATGTCTGTGCATGATTTTTAAGCAAGTTCTGGCCAAATACATTTTGTCCGTAAAATGGGCGTCATATGGCGTGACATTACAATCTATATTTTGAACAAGCAATAATTTGGACATCATTATGATGAAGAGGTCCAAAATCAACCAGGAAGTTACAAGGCGTTTCTCGAAGGCCCTGTCCCAAATGGCGCACTTCATGTGGACTTTCGGTCTAGCGGACTTAAATTGCGCGTGTTCGCCGAGTCTACGAATCTGTAGGCCGTCCCATTCAGCATTTTAACACTCTGAAGTGTGCTCAGCAGCGCCCCCTTTGTACCCTTGAAGCGGTCTTCAGCGAAGCCCGCATAGATGCAGGCTCCGCGCACTTTAACTACCCAGGAATCCTTGCGAAATGCCAATCAGACAACGGATGGGAGGAGATTTCGCTCACGAGCAATTGATGACATGGCTGAGAAGAAAATATACACTTATATTTTATAAGTGTAGGTATCATTACGGTTTTTATGACCCAGGTGTACATTTTACCAGTTGTTACCTACAGTTTATACAAACATTATGGTCATAGACCAGTGGTTGATATCTCAAATATAATAATAGCGCATTGAATAATACGATCACATTATGATTCATTAAATAAATAGAACCGAATGTCAGGGCTTTACTGAGTCATATGTATACCTAGTATTCATAATTAAACCTGTAAATTCATCTGAAACTCACATGTTTATTATGTGTTAAAATTGTAATCTTAGTTCAAATGGAACATTATGTATTATTACAACTGTATACATTATTTAAATAAGCATGTATATATTGTCTAATGCCCAAGTGGCATAAGCAAAAGCAGGCTGTGTAGTTGACATGGAGATAATATTTTGCAAAAGAAAAGAAACCTGTTCTCGATACTAAATATTATCCCCGAACCTGTGTAGGCTTCGCGCTCTCAAATCACCCACAATCCTATGCGCGCAGCTTTGCGATCTTGTTCAAAAAAATTTTAAAAAATGTTGGACGTTAGCGGGCAATATGCTTTCAAATGTAAGTATATTTACGCTACCAAACATTTGTTGTAACTGTAGTAAATATGTCAGATAAATAAAGTTTAACGTTTAAATGCCAGTACAAATTACTACCGTATTGATATTATAAATTATACAAATACAAATTACGTTATTGATGGCTAACTGAACCGGACCGTCATTTAACAATTGTTAGCTTGGTTGCCGTCACCGACATTTCTTTTATAAATAACTAGTTAAGTTGTCCAAAGTAGTTTAACATTAATATTATACCATTATACCATTCACAGCATTATTCATAGCTTTCTCGTCTTTTTTAACAGGGACCAAAGAACAAACGGAGGCATTCATACGTCTCTGTGTAGAAAACAAGCAGCTGTTTACCGGGGGGTAATGACATGCACTTGCTAGTCTGTTCCATTTACGTGTTCTCCGAATGCTAAAGAGGAGCCTCGCCTAGCCTCTGAAGGAAGTGACTTGGAAGGACCAGTCCTGCCAAGGATGTATCCTTGAGATTGAGAAACGCCTACAGTGTCATCTCTGTAGTGGTTTGGAAGGTCATGAGGTGAGTTCTGACTTTTTGATGTTTAATTAAAAAGCTCTGTATCTGATTTTCTCATTAGTATTCAATGTTTTGTGTCTTATGGTGTGACATTATTTACATAAAAATGAAAAAAAAAATTTAGTTTTGCTTATTAATTCTTAAAAATCATGTGGCTGTTTACGTGCTAAGTAGCTGGTTTTAGTTAACCAAGAGATTATCTTAACTGAACAAAACGTCATATGGTGTGACCGTTTTTCCAAGTCACACCATATGATACATTTGTCACGCAATATTACATACACCTTTTTTTTTATGATAAATAAATAATCAAAACATATTGAAAGAATTTAATGGTTAACATTAAATTACCCATACTATTAAAGGGTTAGTTCACCCAAAAATGTAAATAATATCATTTATTACTCACCCTCATTTCGTTCCACACCCGTAAGACCTTCGTTCATCTTCGTAATGCAAATTAAGATATTTTTGATAAAATCTGATGGCTCAGTGATGCCTTTATTGCCAACAATGTCACAGAACCTCTCAAGATCCAGAAAGGTACTAAAAACATATTTAAAACAGTTAATGTGAGTACAGTGGTTCAACCATAATGTTATGAAGCGATGAGAATACTTCACGAATCGAATCAGTGGTTCAGAACACCAAAGTCACGTGACTTCAGCAGTTTAGCAGTTTGATACGCGATCCGAATCACTGATTCAACACAAAAGATTTGTAAATCTCAGAAGCTTCATGAAGCAGTGTTTTTAAATCGCCCATCACTAGATATTGTTAAAAAAAGTCATTTTTTGACGCACAAAAAGTATTCTCGTCACTTCATAACATTAAGATTGAACCACTGTAGTCACATGAACTGTTTTAAATATGTCTTTCTGGGCATCTGACAGTGTTAATAATTTTGCTGGCAATGCACTGAGCCATCGGGTTTCATCAAAAATATCTTAATTTGTGTTCTGAAGATGACAGCATGAGGGAGTAATTAATGACAGAATTTTCATTTTGGGTGAACTAACCCTTTAATGTATTGCTTTTCAGGATTAAACTTAATTTAACCATGTTTCACCATGTCTGCCATACTTTGCATATTAAAAGATGCAATTTTTTGTCTGTGTCAGGCAGAAATGTCAAGTAAAGAGATGACACAAAAATACTCAATGCTGACCATGCAAGGAAAGAGGAGGTCCTGAGGGAAAGGAGGAAAAGTAAAGAGATCATGCCAGTTCACACAGAACAGACACCTACTATAGGAAAAAATAAACCTGCATACTAGTGTAACTTCAACACAGGATACTATTATTGAGATGGTGTAGCTGAAATGAACGGTTAAAAAAATCTTAATCGTTATATATTTTTCATTAAAAGGTATAAAGAGAAGAAACAAAGAGGAAAACTCGGGGCATTCAGTGTGCATTCCCTTCCTCCTTCAAGACAAGAGAGAGATGTGAACAGATGCATGAAAGAAATACAGAAAAAGAACAAAAAAAGAAGTGAATGCTGTTATGACCCCTCCATCTCTTGAAGCATCTCAGATTGACTGGCTCAAGTTTAATATGGTCTGAAATGTTTTCAGCTTTTCATCTTCCATGTTTAAAGATCCGATGTGAATCTGTTATTATCCGTTATTATTCCGTTAGTATCCTTTATTACTAATACTCTAAATGTCTATGAATTTTCAATCAAAAACATTCGATTAATTGTAAATTGATAGTATTTTTTATTGTTTAACAATTATAATTGTTGTTACAACACACTGTCCTCTTTTTTTTAAATGTTTCTTGACATAAGATGGTGTTTGATTTACTCATATTTCTGAGTTTCATAAATACAGTTTTAAAATTATGTTAGTATGTTTGATGATTTTCAGTCCTATTAATGTTAATTTAATTCATTGAATGTTGAATACATATAAAATACACTTTTTTTGCATTGACAAATTGTGGTGTGGTGCAGTTCATCATATAGTGTGACTTGGTGTGACACTCAGAATTCTGACAATAAAAAGACTTTTTTTGTTAAAAATCATGAAGAGAAATAGTATCAGCAAGAGTTACAAGCATTTTGTTAGATTTATAGATACAGGGTTTGTCAGAATTAATCTAAAATATCTGGAATGTCTTTGCATGATGATTTAGAAAAATAATACAAAATCTAACGGATCTGCACCAAAAAAAGTTAAATCTTAAGATAGTAATGATAAAGATTTATGGTGAAGTTAGTTACTTAAGGGAGAGTATATCTCATTTTCATTTTATATAGACCTTATGTAGCCCCGCCCCTTTTCAACGCTGCGCTCGTTGTCTTTTGACTTCCGGCTTGTATTTCCACAGCGATCTTATGTATTTATGAATGAACTGCTCATTTTAAAATCTTCCCGTTCTACTGACATTTGTTAAGACACCCGCTTTAAACATTACAACGCTCATGATAAATTTTGTTAACTCTACAACACGTAAATCCAATTCACCAGCTAATTATTCTTCATCAGCGATGCCATAGAAATATACAGGGCTCCGCGAAAACGGAAGTTCAAAGACAATATTCTAAAGATGGCGGCGCGCATGTTTCTCTGAAAAATAAGGTCTATAGAATCTCTTTTATGTCACACCATATGACAATTTTAGGCACAAATGCAATGAATAAATCCAAGTTCCAATACAAAATCTGGAAATTCAAGAGTCAGTACAACACAACTAAATATTTTTTTTGGACTAATATTTGAAGTAAAAAAAATGTTTTTCAGGCTTACATGATGTCAACCACCCAAAGAGTGAAAAATCCTGGAATGTTTTCATCAAAAACTTTCATTTATTTTCGACTGAAGAAAGATAGACATCTTGGATGACATGGAGGTCAGTAAATTATCAGGAAATTTGATTTGCAAGAGAACTAATTCTTTAAGACTTCTGTTTATAAGTAAAAGTTTATCTCAGCAGCTTTGTGAATAGTTTTTAAGAGGAAACTCTTGACTAAGAACTTTTACTGCAAATTTAGGATAACTCTCAGTGGGACGATAAAATGTTTTGTGAATACGGTCCCTGGACTGCAACCAATTCACACTCGAATCTCACATTGGCCACAAGATTATGTGAAAAATCAGATCTGAGCATAAATTAGAAGACTGAACCCTGGCGAGCAGAGATCACATCCCCTCCAAAGACCTGTTTTGGAAAGACAATCTGTTTCTATCTGGAGGAAACAATAAAATCCATTATCAGTTTTGGAGCTGTCTGCACCATTGTTTCACATTGCTGTAAACAGAATGTTAATCGTTATGAAAATATAGACTAATGTATGGACTAGACAGTCTGAAAGAGAAAAACAAAACAAAACAGGTAAGCTCTAATGAGATAAGATAACGCAGTTGTGCAAGTCTGAGAAAAACAAATGAGCTGGTTTGAGAGTTAAACGTGCTGTGTGTGGACTGCGGCAAAAAAAAAATCTTTGGCAGAAAACATGCATTTGGATATTAGGCCTCGATTCCAACCAGAATCAATCCATCTTTTCAAAGTTTATAGGTGTTCAGTGTTGATTTCAGCACTCATAATATCAGTGATTAAATAAATGTCAATGATCCAATAAAACCCAACTGTGCTTTTCATCACTTACCAACACATCTTAGAAGAAAGGGTTCATATTTAGAACCTTTCAGCGGTTCATACACTCTAAAAAAAAATCTCTATCCAAGCCTTTTGGGTCATTTTTGGGGGTTATTTTTCCGTGTTTGGGTAGTTTTTGTGTTAACGAGATCCTGGGTCAGACGAAACAACCCAGGAGTTGAGTTAATTATTTGCGACCTCTTCAGGCTCCGTCAAATTGGTGCATGTCTTTGGTAAAATACAGGTTTGTGTACATTTTATTTTATCTAAAAATTCGTTATTGTTCTGTATATCGTTTAATTGTATGCAAAGCAACACACAGGGGCACGAAGTGTCGTGTCTGTTTTTGCACGTAATGGAAATGCCTGATGCTTGCATAAAATTTTATGATTTTATTCCAAAATATACAGAATAGTTATGTTAAAATATGGATATTAAAATATGTTCTCAGACTTGTACACTGGTTATTTATAGACAGGTTATGGAGTCAGTCACAGCATTTTTCGGCTACGAGTGAAACTCAGGCGGCGGTCTGAAGTTATCAGTTCCCCGCCGAACGCGAGTCATCTCCGGCACGAGATCCAGCGCCGTTACGGTGGAAACAGGACAACGGAGACTGGTCGATTACACTTGAATTATTTCTAAATGTTTAATTTTTACTTCTAATATTTGTTAAATGAGCTTAAATGTATGTATTTAAGAAAACAATATAAAATATATATAATAATATAAAATAATATAATTATATATAATAATATAAAATAGCCTACTGTAAAATATAATCGAAAATATTATAGAAAGGAATTAGGCTATCATGCAAAAAAGTTGATGGGATTTAAGTTAATCCGTAAACATTCATTCATGTATGAAGTTTAAAAAAAAAGAGAAAAAAAGCTATTATAGTAAAAATGAACTCAATTTGCTGGGTAAAATTAGGCCATCATGTGTTCTGTTCTATATTTACAGCCTTTGGGTTGTTTTTAACCCAATGTTTTTTAGAGTGTACAATCAGTACACTCTAAAAAATCACTTTATCAATAGAAAAAATATCGAAACAACCCATTAAACAGTATTATGCAATCATTTTAGGCATTTCTTCATATATAGAACATTTTTGACATTAAGGATTCTTTAAAATTGAGTCAAGAACCCTGGAGTTCACTGAACCTTTTTACTAAGAATGAGTTTTAGCAGCAGATGCAGAATATTCACAAAATGAAATGTGTATGTGGTTTTATTGCACAACAAGCTGATGTGTGTCGATGCTTTACAATCAATTAGTTCTGCATTGGGTTTCCTCAGAAAGCATGCAAGCACAAACTGTTTTATTACAGAAAGTCACAAAATTTCCTCTTTTGTAGAAGTCCGAAATGGTTTAATGTTATTCTGACCTTTTGTACACTATTTAAAAGAAGTCATTGCTAAAGATCAGATTTATGTGAAACAAAGTTCCCTTAACCCTCTGGTGCTCTCCGCATGCCGGTCAAAAAATGGGATTTTAGGGAACTAAGTTATATTTATGCAGTAGTTATAATAAATTTATTCACTTTTTGAGCAACTTAAACTATCATAAATCTTGAAAGTTTGGCCTCTTTTTAAAGACAACACTTGGCAGATTATTGCTGAAGTAAAAAAAGTTTTAAAAAGTGAACTTATAAAAAGTTAGACTATAGAATTTTACGTTTCTTGTCATGAAAAATGCACAAAAATACTATTTGTATTAAACTGTGAGAAAATCAAAGCCATAAATAAAAGTTGTGTTCCAAATTTGAGGTTGATATCTCAAAAAATGAGCTTTTAGTAAGATTTTGTTTGGGCGCAGTACCGAACAATTCCTCTAGGTGAAATTAGTTTCCCATTAATTTCCAATGCGATCATTTTTGACCGCGAACAGTATTTATTTTTCATAACCATTTAACCTTTTTGAATCATGTCCATGATTTGTGTGTGTGTGTGTGTGTGTGTGTTCACATTGCAAGTGGCAAAACCTTTCCGAGTTTTGTACCATTTCGATGAAGTAAAAAGTCTTTTTAATAAAATCTCAAGGCTGAAAGAAGCTTTTTCTTTGACTGTTTGAAAAAGCTTGTGCCTGTCTCTGACCGCTCCATCACATGTCCAGAGACGGTGCTAAACCCTCGCAATCAAATTAAACTGAGGCCTGTTGCACCATAACAGTATGACCTTTGTTTTAAGGCCATGAACATCCTGGGAACTGTGTAATTAAGTTTAATTAGTGAATGTTTTTAAGAACTGCAGTTCCACCCGATAATTAAATAAACCTCAGCTAGACCTCAGTTTGTTGGTTTAATGGGCGAAACCACTTCATATGAATTATCCTGTTAGTTATTGGCCTACATAAATTTGACCGGATCATTGCAAATATTAAGTCATCCTTATGCAATGTATTTTATATTTGATTATTCTTGTCCAAAACACTCTGTTACTGTATATACACTGAATTGTCAAGCAAATGCATGCAAAAAACATTGTCTGTTCATCTGAAGCATGACAGTTCTGTGCATTATGAGTACTTTGCCAATAGGGGGAGTCAGTCGATATTTTTAATTTTTTTAATTTAAACAGATTTCAATTAGTTAGTTGCAGGAAAATTACACACTTAATCTATACGTTAAGTATAATTGCACATCTTGGTCCTCCATCATTCAAATGCATTCAGTATTTATCTGTTATCACTATGAGTGTTATTTTTTGAAACTCGACACCTGATTGGCTGTTGGTTTCCTGCTCAGTGATAACATGATTAAATCACACTGATACAGTCATTTATGTCAAGCAAAGCTATTGGGTTACATCAGTTCTGGTTTTTCTGAAAGAGAAATGATGTAAGCAGTGGGTTTAACATATAATATGATGCTCTTCTTTTGCCATCTAGAGGTGATCTGAATAATCAAAAGAGCTGCAAGGCTGGTTTCACATCTTTAACACGAGTCTTTCGTGACTGCTAAACACCTGGTTTCTGTATGTCTGGACACAAAAGGTGCTTTGTGTTTTTATCTTTTGTCATGTAAAGGTTGCAGAACATCTGATAGAGTCCTATCCACACACACACACACACACACACACACACACACACACACACACACACACACACACACACACACACACACACACACACACACACACACACACACACACATATTTACTTATTTGAATTTATCCAGGCATTGGTGTTTGAAAGGCTGTTTCTGTGTGTTTTCTATGTGACTTATTTTTAATTATACATTTTATATGAAAAATGTAAAGGGGGAAACTACTTTGATATGAAAATTAAGATTAAGACGTCCTTTTTAAAAATATTTTTATTTGTATATATTCATTTAATTGTCTTTAACTGTAAACACACATTTCTCTATATATTATGACCAACAGTTATACCAATGACAATTAAATATTAATATCTAAATGTGACTAAAAAATTCTAATCACACATGCACAAATATATATATATATTATATTATATATATATATATATATATATATATATATATATATATATATATATATATATAATAATGATGCAAGTAATATATAAATTAAAGATCAATAAATGTAAAGCAAATAATAAGTATGCATTTTATTATTAATATTATATACATACATATATATATATATATATATATATATATATATATATATATATATATATATATATATATATATTAATAATATTAATATTAAAAATAAAAATTGTAAATAATAGTATAACAATTAATATATCCTTTAATGAATGCCTGATAGGCTATATCAACAGATATTATTGATATATTAAAAATTAATCTCTATATATATGACCACCAATGACCATTAAATATTATATTTAATATATATAAATATTTTACACACACACACACACACACACACACACACACACACACACACACACACACATATATATATATATATATATATATATATATATATATTTATTTGTTTATATAAAATACTAATGATGCAAGTAATAATATATAAATGAAAGATCAATAAATGTAAATAAAAAATAACAAGTATGCATTTTGTTATATATATATATAATACTAATGATGCAAGTAATATATAAATGAAGGATCAATAAATGTAAAGCAAATAATAAGTATGCATTTTATTAATAATATTATTATTAATATATATATATTAATATTAAAAATTGTAAATAATAGTATAACAATTCATATATCCTTTAATGAATATCTGATAGGCTATATCAACAGATATTATTGATATATTAAAAATTAATCTCTATATATATGACCACCAATGACCATTAAATATTATATTTAATATATATAAATATTTTACACACACACACACACACACACACATATATATATATATATATATTTATTTATTTGTTTATATAAAATACTAATGATGCAAGTAATAATATATAAATGAAAGATCAATAAATGTAAATAAAAAATAACAAGTATGCATTTTGTTATATATATATATATAATACATAATATAATTATATTATATAATATATATATATATATATATATATATATATATATATAATACTAATGATGCAAGTAATATATAAATGAAGGATCAATAAATGTAAAGCAAATAATAAGTATGCATTTTATTAATAATATTATTATTAATATATATATATTAATATTAAAAATTGTAAATAATAGTATAACAATTCATATATCCTTTAATGAATACCTGATAGGTTATATCAACAGATATTATTGATATATTAAAAATTAATCTCTATATATATGACCACCAATGACCATTAAATATTATATTTAATATATATAAATATTTTACACACACACACACACACACACACACACACACACACACACACACACACACATATATGTATATTTATTTGTTTATTTAAAATACTAATGATGCAAGTAATAATATATAAATGAAAGATCTATAAATGTAAATAAAAAATAACAAGTATGCATTTTGTTATATATATATATATAGTATAACAATTAATATATCATTTAATGAATGCATAATAGGCTATATGAACAAATATCATTGATATATTAAAAATTAATTGTCTTCAAATGTAAAAAGACATTCTTCTCGCTACAAAACCTACAATTACACCAATGACCATTAAATATTATATATATCTAAATGTGACAAAAAATATCACACACACACAATGTATAAATGAAAGATCAATAAATGTAAAACAAAATAACAAGTATATAACAATGAATATATCCTTTAATGAATGCATAATAGGCTATATTAGCAGATCTATTAACAGATAGTATAAAACATATCTTAAGTGTGTGATGTGTTTCATGACAGAGTGTCTTGTGAGGAGGAGCGATCTCGTGTTCCTGTTGACTGTAAGTACACGTCAGCGGTAGAGACCTCCTCATTCTCAGATCACTTTCTCTTCCTGTTTCCAACTTTGTTGCACATGACACTTTATCTGGGTGAGTAGCTCGCGCTTTACAAACAACGACATTTACAACAAATGATCATCATCGCGCACTTCGCTTGATCAATCGCGCACTTATTTCGCGCGTTCACAAGACAAAACTCACTCATGAACTTCTCTTGACAGAACGATGTTCGTGTTTCACCTGTGAAAATGCCCGGATTATGCCCACAACAGACGTGTAACAGCAGTGCATGAGGTTTCCATGGTGCTTTGACATTGAAAATGAGATTCCGGTTGTTGAAGAAGAACTTTATTGTGTTCCTCGTCGTTCTAGTTGTGTTTATAATGTTGTTTTATTCCATAAGACGGACTAAAGATGATGCAAACGTGGAAGTGACTGAGAAAGACAGCACACAGACTGCTGTAATGGGTAAATTTGAGTTTGGCACCATCCAGAATATGAGAAAGTCCATCTATGACAGCAACTACAGGCAGATCATTCAGAACGGAGACAAATTTCCATTGGAGCCGGAGGCGGTGGTCGTCGTGCAAGTCCACAATCGACCGGCGTACCTCAAAATGCTCATACGGTCCCTGGAAAAAGTCGACGGAGTACAAAACACGCTCTTGATATTCAGCCATGACTACTTCTCAGAGGAAATTTCCAACATGGTCAAGGGAATCACCTTCTGTAGGGTCCTCCAGATCTACTTCCCCTACAGCATCCAGCTGTATCCAAACGAATTCCCGGGACAAGATCCGAGAGATTGTCCGAGAGACATTTCAAAGGAGGACGCCATCAAAAAGGGATGTTTGAACGCAGAACACCCGGATTCGTACGGACACTACAGGGAAGCGTCCATCACTCAAACCAAACACCATTGGTGGTGGAAGCTGCATTTTGTGTTCGAGCGAGTGCAGGTTCTTCGCGGATACAACGGATACGCCGTGTTCATCGAGGAAGACAACTACCTTCTCCCAGATTTCCACAAATACTTAAAGTCAATGATCGAGGTAAAGAAAACCAGCTGTGGGGACTGCGACGTCCTCGCACTGGGCAACCACAATGGTTTATCAGGATTTCACGAGCTTTCCGGCAAAACAGAGACGGCAGGATGGCTGTCCACCAAGCATAACATCGGAATGGGAATCTCCAGAGAGCTCTACTACAAACTGATGGGATGCAACAACGCGTTCTGCACCTATGATGATTATAACTGGGACTGGACCCTCCAGAACTTGTCCGGTACGTGCGTCTCGAAAGCCCTCAAGGTTCTGGTGGCCCGTGGAAGCCGGGTTCTTCACACGGGCGACTGCGGCCTGCATCAGAAGGAGGATTGCCGGCCGGAGATGGCTCAGGAAAGGGTGGATGCGGCACTTAAAGAGGCACAGTTGGCGCTTTTCCCTCCCATACTGACAGTGACGGACCACGGGCCGGTGGAGCATCAACCTCACATGAAAAACGGAGGCTGGGGGGACGTTCGCGATCACACGCTGTGCATCAACTACGCAGCTCGACTCTGAGCGGGACGTTTGAATGTGTGCCATTCAGAACATCAGGGTTACATGTTGCAGGTTAAAGATTTTGCTTTCACCAAAAATAGGGAAAATGTGAGACTATATTGCTGTATGTGTATATTTGCAAATGGAAAAATGTCACTCTAAAAAATATGGCGGGTTAAAAACAACCCAAGTTGGGTTGAAAATGGACAAACTCAGAGATTGGGTTGTTTTAACCCAGCGTGTTTGACCCAACCTGCTGGGTAGTTTTATTTAACTGAACTTTTGATTAAAAATTACTGTATTTCTAGCTTAAAATGAACCCAAAATAGGTTGGAAATTAAAAATCTGACGTAATTATTAGATGCAACAATAATAATCAGAAGGTGAACAGGAATTTAATAAATGTTTATTGTTTAATTATTATTCATTAAACTTATTCATAATTGTTCAAATATTAAACATATTAATAAATGTTACTTTCCAACATATTTTGGGTTGATTTTAAGCAAGCAATATAGTAATTTTTAATCAGTAGTTGGGTTATATAGAACTACCCAGCAGATTGAGTCAAACATTTAACCCAACCGCTGGATTAAAACAACCCAATTGCTGGGTTTGCAATTGCATTTTCAACCCAACTTGGGTTACTTTTAACCCAGAATTTTTAGAGTGGTGAATGCATCTCATGAAAAACAAAAACAAACAAAAAAACAGGTTGATTTTCACCCCAAATCAATTGCTTCTGAATGTTTTTTTTTTTAATTCCCATAGGCTACTGAAAGAAATTCACTCTAAAAAATGCTGGGATGTTTCAAATATGGACTAACCCAACCCAACCCAACTGTTGGGTTAAAAATTTAATTTAAAAAATATAACCCAATGGTTGGGTTTGTCCATTTTTGACACAAATTTGGGTTGAGACAACAGTACAGGATTTACAGTTTTCACTCAGAAATTGCTAGTAAATTTCACAAATAATTACAAAGAAACACTGAAGTAAACATTGAAGGTTTAAGTAAAAAGTTTTTAAAAACATATTTTTCCCCCAGTGCATCAACTTTTAAAAAATTTAAATTAGCATACATTAATGTCAGTAGAACAAATACTACCATGATGTATGGATACTTTACACTTTGAATAATCTCTCATTGGTGTTTTGCATAAAGATAATACGATTTTGCGCGTTCACATGACAAAACTCACTCATGAGCTTTTCTTGACAGAAAGATGTTTGTGTTTCCCCTGTGAAAATGCCCGGATTATGCCAAAAAATATAAATTAGCGTACATTAAAGTCAGTACAACAAATACTACAATTATGTATGGATACTTTACACTTTAAATAATCTTTTTGCATTATGATAATATGAATTTGGATGGGAAATGTGCTTAACTGTGTTGTAAATAATGTCACAACACTATAATATAAATGGTCCTGCAAAAACTGGCTTCATGTTCTTGCATATTGCATGATAATATCAAACATCTCTCTTATTGATTCATTTGATTTTGCGGTGAAAAGTGAGCTGGATATGCTGACAGGTTTTCTGTGTCTCACAACTTTAAATGTCACAATATTACTGACACTTGAAAATGATCATGCGGTTTAATGCATGCATATTGTGCATTTTAACGATTCATTTTCATCACAAATCATAAACCTTCCAGTGAACATCTGTGTTTATTGTTCTGTTGTTAAGTTTGATTGTGACATTCCTTTTGTCTTCCGTTACTGGTGTTTCCTAAAAATAGATCTGTTTCTTCTTTGGTTGCTTATTTTTTATTAATTTTTTTTAACATCGGGGCATATTTTGGTGTTTTTTTTTTTTTAGATGTGTGACTTTTATGAATCAGTGATGAATTGTAATGTGCCTTAAAAACATGCTTTAATTTTGCATATGACGGTTTGCATTCGTGCTTTCGTCTGGTATTCCCCGTCCTCTCTAATCTGGGTTACCTTTACAGACAATCATTTGATAATTTCTTCTTTTTTTGACGTCAAGCTACTGTTGCCTTACATTGTGTTTAATATCTTAGAAGACAAGAATGATCATGCATTTTTTTTAAAGTTTAAGGCCGGTTTCAGAGACAAGGCTTAGATTAGGCCTTAGTTCAATTAGGACATTTAAGTTGCTTTTATTAAAGTGCCTTTGAAACAAACATTACTGATGTGCATCCTAAGACAAAACAATGACTCTGACATATTTTAAGATATGTTAGTGCAAGTTGCTTTCAGTTAAAACAGCTCAAACATGCATTTTAGTCTGTGAAACCAGCCATAAACCTGCTATTTTTCCTCTATGACTGAGTAATGCAGTTATACAGGTACAGATATTTATCTGTTTATCTTTTCTCAACTGAGATGCTCAGCATTTAAAGGGATAGTTCACCCAAAAATGAAAATTCTGTCATCATTTACTCAAAACATGCATGTTTTGAAGAAAGTTTATAACCAAACAGTAGTGGAGCACCATTGACCTCCATAGTATGGACAAAAATACTAGTTTGGAACAACTTGAGGATGAGTAAATGATGACAGAAATTTCACTGTTTGGGTGAACTTTCCCTTTAAGTGGAAATTGGGGTCACGGCAACTAAAAC